>OX376213.1:4286097-4784434 GCA_947363905.1 Lithophane semibrunnea | reverse complement strand
CTCGCTGCCACTTCTTGTACAGTCATGTGACTAAGACCTAAATAGAGAGGCACTAGTTGTTCAGTCAGAATATCCCTTGCTTTATTCATATTGCGTTCAAGTAAAGTTCTCGGCATGTTAAAAAGACCAGACAGTCTTTCATTACTGTCCCCGGTTCTCAATTTAATTAAATAAATGCTTAATGCTATACTTGCATCCGGTACTTCTTCATGCAGTCGTGGTATATTGTTCAATAAATCATAGAATTGCGTAGCGTTCAAACCTAACCAATAATGACATAAATGGGATGGGATCGTACGTACATTGCTGAAGTCATTCCTGTTTAATGAAATTCTGTCCATCATAGCCAGTAGATTGTCCATTTGTGCACCAGTGAAATCTGAATAATTTACTTGTAATTGATCCCAACAATTGTTGTTCAAATGAAAGTTACAAATTCGAGCACTTGGAGGAATATAAATTCTAAAATGATTTAAAACCTCTTCCTTCAAAACTCTGGGTACTTCTAAACGTTCGTGGTTTTCACAATCAGGAAATACGCAATGTCGTGTGGTCGCTGCTGCACGTTTATAAGTACGTGACATTATTTTTGGCTCTGGGTCCCTTCTTTGCGGCTGAAACAGGTCCTCCTGTGGAAGTAGTGGTGGTTGAGGAATCTGAACAGGAACTACTTGCTGATTTGGCATAAGTTCATCAACAGCAACTACTACCATTTCGCTGACTTCAGCGTTCACCAAACGATTGGCATCGTGTTGCATTTGTCGGCGTATGTTCCTCTTAACTGCCATCCAACATGACCAGCACACTCTTTCCAAATGTGGTTCCTGGAAATGAAAAACTTATAATATAAACTCAAACTCAAAGCATTAATTCCAAGCATTTTTTTAAAGCATTTTTTGCATTTTTGTATTTAATTTTATTTTAATGTATTTTTTGCAAGCTGATAAGTAAGCAAAATATGTGGACCTTCATATATTTATATGTAAGACCTTTAATGTAATATATTTTATGCTACATATAGAAATTATTATGATTAACAGGCACTTTTGAATAGTCAAGGGGTCGGTCAGTCAGAAAGATGAAGCTAGTTGCCCATTCCAAAGCGTAGTAGTACCTATGGAGAAGAACGGGCAACAAACTCTACGGACACTCTTTTAAATCAAATTATGGTTACATCATTCATGTTGAAATGATTCATGTGAGAACGATGCAGAACGTTATAAGGGTCCGTAATGAAAAGACAAAATAAGCAATTCAAAAATTATAAAATATAACATCAGCGAGACATTTGCGTGAGCAACTTGCATACCTCAGTCGTCAGGGCACATTTAAATCAATGAAACACGTACCCAAAAATGTTAGGTTTATAGTAGGTACATAGTTATCACAATGTGCTATATAATTAAATTAATCTAAAATAATCCAAGTCATAAAACAAATATCGAGGCTTAGGTAAGTCACCAGTCTTAACAAATGAAATAAAATGCATACCAAGTGAGGAGATATCCAACTAAGAATCATATTCCTTTCTTCACCATTTGAAGGCACTCTTATTGCACGTACGCGTAGTATAGATTTTCCACATGCAAAGCATATACTTCGATGGCCAAATGAAGGAGTTGATGCTGGCCCAGCTTGGAGAGCATCATTTAGACAAGCAAAGCACTCAGTGCAAATGATGCCATCACGTGAAATCTATTAAATCAAATAATTTAATTAGGTTCTGGTACCTTACAAACATAGGTTCTGCATCAAATAGCACCTATCCCATAATAAATGAGTCTTCTTCGTGAACGCTGTAAGTACATACGACCTAGGTATATAGTTCTAACCTAATTGAAGTGTATAACTATCTATCTATGTAAGTTCACCACCAACGGAAACACCGGTACTGTTGACTTTGTTATTACTAATTTAAATAAAAATACTTTAACGGAAGAAGATAAAATAATAATATGTATTACTTAATAACCGGAATAACATTTAACATTACTCTTTTGTCGATCTCGTTGGTATAGTGGTCGCAAGCGCGACTTCTAAACGTGTGGCGTTGGGACAGACAGACCTAGGTATTCCAATAGGAATTTTTCAGTACCACCCTTGATTTATGCCCGGTTGATGGTAATAGGCTCGCCCCGTATTACATGAGACTAAACGTAATATAGCTGCCACCCGCTTTATTGCTGTTCCACCAAGTGCGCTAGCCCGCTACTTTTAATATGACTTACCGGTGTTGGAGAAATCCAAGAAGTCAGAGTATTGTAGGCATTTTCACTAACTTCGCTCAACGACTGCCAACGTAAATACCGCAGTAGAATCGAACAGTTAATACAACGACGAACTGAATGCTCCATTGTGAACAACTAATGTGACGCAATTAAAATGTCAAGAAAACGTCAATTGCTCAAGAAAACGAAAATATAAAAAAAATCAATAAAAACCTTATTCACAAAAAATAAACAAAAACAGAATCGGTGAAAAGAACTCAAGCAGTCAACGCATTCAAAAATTGGCGCCAAAAATTGGCGAATGTACAGTCGCTTAAAAAAACGCTATGGATATTTTTCCTACCACGCGGATTCACCCGCACTCATTCTATATTGGCCTATCACCCATTTTATATTTGCCTATGTACTTGCTTACAGTTATAACATAGTTGGGAAAAGGTTTGGCAGAAACAAGCAAAAAGTTCAAGTAAATCAGAATATAGATACTTACATTTTTATTTTGCGAGTTGGCCAAATTCAGTCTCCACTTAAAAAATAGTATATGTGAATAATAAATCCAAATTGCAAAATAATAATGACCTAGTAGTATAATTAAAACAAAACATACTATGAAATCATTTCATTATTTATGCAATGATAAAAGCAAATACGTTCGAGACTGTACTTAAAACCAAACGAATGGGACGTGCACATATGCAAGAAAGAGAACGACAGCCGTTCACTCGCCAGCATAAATTCTGCTCGGGATGCGCGCGCATAGAACTATGTATAGCTAAAATGGGAAATCGAAATAAAAACTAATACTTCTATGATGTTTTTTATGCGGAGAATTTAAAGATTCGCATTACTAGATAAAATCATTATATTTTAAAACAATAATTATCAACATTAGAAACCTAAGTCACAGCCCAACAAATAGCGATACGGAGTCCGGTCATTCTCCTTTCTCAGTGGTAGCCCGGAGTCTGGATCAAACAGGTAATCCAGACATATAATATAATACATGGAACTTAAAACATAACTGGCGAAATGTGGGTGTTCTATAGATACATCTCTGTCTCACCCTTCGGGGAATAAACGCGTGATGTTTTGTTGATAAATATGTTTGATGAATGACTTATTAAAAACAGAGTAAAATCACGTATACAGCAGATTTATTTCCTTCTTTCTTTCTTTCTCTATCTTTCTCTTTCCTACATAACCAGCAAATAAATGATTAATTTCTTTCTTTCTCTTTCTCTTTCTCTTTCTCTTTCTCTTTCACTTTCTCTTTCTCTTTCTCTTTCTCTATCTCTTTCTCTTTCTTTTTCTCTTTCTCTTTCTTTCCCTTCAAAGTCAAAGTCAAAGTCAAATAATTTATTTCAAGTAGGCACATTAAAGGGACTTTTGAACGTCAGATACATAGAAATAGAACTGATTCTAGTTGCCCCTTCCAAAAGGTAGTTATCATAAATGAATTGGCAAGGTACCGTCATAATATTAATCCTTTTAAATAGTTCCCTGAGAGATTCGTGGCGACATAGATTATTAATGGCTCTGACAGCTCTCTTTTGCAAAACAAAGATGGATTCAATGTCAGCAGCCCGACCCCACAGTAAAATGCTATACGACATAATGCTGTGGAAGTAACTGAAAAAGACCAAACGAGCGGTTTCTACATATAGAAAGAAAGAAAGAAGAAAGAAAATACGTTTATTTGCGGTAAATATGACGCAAAAAACAAAAAAACAAAATAACCACAAAGTAAAAATAAAAAAGGTTGGGGGAAACATGCGTCACATCCACGCAAAACGGCTATCGCTCAGCATTATGCTGCGACCCTATGCAAAACAGAGCCCCAGCGCTGGTTTTCAGCGACAGCCGATCTGTTAACTGTCTTATTTTTCTAACAGCATAAGCGGCCGAGCTTAGCCGCCCCGCAAGAGATGTTATATGGGGTCCCCATTGTAATTTCTCTTCTAGCGTGATTCCCAGGAAAACTGTTTGATTAATAAATTCCAGTTTTTCTCCATTCAATATGATGTCACATTCGCTACTTCTAACATTAGGTAATTTAAATCGAATGCATTTGGTTTTTTTTTCATTTAGTACCAAATTATTTACCGTAAACCAATCTTGGACCTGAAGAATAGCGCTATTCACGTCGTCAAGATTTTGCGACCGTCGGTTTATTTTAAAAATCAATGATGTGTCATCTGCAAATAACACCATCTCCGGTTGATTTAGTAGTAATTGGGGTAAATCATTAATGTAAACTAAAAAGAGGAATGAACCCAATATCGAACCTTGAGGAACGCCCATTGCCATTTCAGACCCCAATGAGTTTACGCCGTTTACTTGAACTTTAACTTTTCTATCTTTCAGATATGATCTAAGTAAATCAAGAGCTGTATTCCTAATCCCATAGTGCTCTAGTTTCAGCAGAAGTGTCTCATGGTCGACGAAATCGAACGCTTTCGAGAGGTCGCAAAAGATTTCAATGGCATCTTGTGCTTCTTCCCATGCGTTAAAAATGTTCTTTATTAGGGAGACACCGGCGTCAGTGGTACAACGCCCTTTGGTGAAACCGTACTGTTGTTCATGAAAGATGGAATTTTAATTAAAGTGACGTAACATTTGATTAAGCATCAACTTTTCAAACACTTTGCTGAGAACTGGCAGAATTGACACAGGCCTATAATTGTTGGATTCCTTACTATCACCGGATTTGAACAAAGGAACCTTCAAACAGGTAATCCAGACATGAAATATAATACATGGAACTTAAAACATAACTGGCGAAATGTGGGTGTACTATAGGTACATCTCTGTCTCACCCTTCGGGGAATAAACGCGTGATGTTTTGTTGATAAATATGTTTGATGAATGACTTATTAAAAACATAGAGTAAAATCACGTATACAGCAGATTTATTTCCTTCTTTCTTTCTTTCTCTTTCCTAAATTACCAGCAAATAAATGATTTATTTCTTTCTTTCTTTCTATTTCTCTTTCTCTTTCTCTTTTTCTGTCTCTTTCTCTTTCTCGTTCTTTTTCTCTTTCTCTTTTTCTTTTTCTTTCTCTTTCTTTCTCTTTCTTCAATTGGGTTTTTCCATCTGAAATTTCTCAGTGGTAGCCCGGAGTCTGGATCAAACAGGTAATCCAGACATGTTATATAATACATGGAACTTAAAACATAACTGGCGAAATGTGGGTGTACTATAGGTACATCTCTGTCTCACCCTTCGGGGAATAAACGCGTGATGTTTTGTTGATAAATATGTTTGATGAATGACTTATTAAAAACATAGAGTAAAATCACGTATACAGCAGATTTATTTCCTTCTTTCTTTCTTTCTCTTTCCTAAATTACCAGCAAATAAATGATTTATTTCTTTCTTTCTTTCTATTTCTCTTTCTTTTTCTCTTTCTCTTTCTATTTCTCTTTCTCTTTCTTTCTCTTTATTTCTCTCTCTTTTTGTATCTTTCTTTCTCTTTCTTCAATTGGGTTTTTCCATCTGAAATTTCTCAGTGGTAGCCCGGAGTCTGGATCAAACAGGTAATCCAGACATGAAATATAATACATGGAACTTAAAACATAACTGGCGAAATGTCGGTGTACTATAGGTACATCTCTGTCTTACCCTTCGGGGAATAAACGCGTGATGTTTTGTTGATAAATATGTTTGATGAATGACTTATTAAAAACATAAGAGTAAAATCTATATAGCAGATTTATTTCCTTCTTTCTTTCTCTTTCTTTCTCTTTCCTAAATTACCAGCAAATAAATGATTTATTTATCTCTTTCTTTCTCTTTCTCGTTCTCGTTCTCGTTCTCTTTCTCTTTCTCTTTCTCTTTCTCTTTCTCTTTCTCTTTCACTTTCTCTTTCTCTTTCTTTCTCTTTATTTCTCTCTCTTCCTTTCTCTTTCTTTCTCTTTCTTTCTCTTTCTTTCTCTTTCTTTCTCTTTCTTTCTCTTTCTTTCTCTTTCTTTCTCTTTCTTTCTCTTTCTTTCTCTTTCTTTCTCTTTCTTCAATTAGGTTTTTCCATCTGAAATTTCTCAGTGGTAGCCCGGAGTCTGGATCAAACAGGTAATCCAGACATGTTATATAATACATGGAACTTAAAACATAACTGGCGAAATGTGGGTGTACTATAGGTACATCTCTGTCTCACCCTTCGGGGAATAAACGCGTGATGTTTTGTTGATAAATATGTTTGATGAATGACTTATTAAAAACATAAGAGTAAAATCTATATAGCAGATTTATTTCCTTCTTTCTTTCTTTCTCTTTCCTAAATTACCAGCAAATAAATGATTTATTTATCTCTTTCTTTCTCTTTCTCGTTCTCTTTCTCTTTCTCTTTCTCTTTCTCTTTCTCTTTCTCTTTCTTTCTCTTTATTTCTCTCTCTTTCTTTCTCTTTCTTTCTCTTTCTTTCTCTTTCTTTCTCTTTCTTCAATTGGGTTTTTCCATCTGAAATTTCTCAGTGGTAGCCCGGAGTCTGGATCAAACAGGTAATCCAGACATGTAATATAATACATGGAACTTAGAACATAACTGGCGAAATGTGGGTGTACTATAGGTACGTCTCTGTCTCACCCTTCGGGGAATAAACGCGTGATGTTTTGTTGATATATGTTATATATGTTTGATGAATGACTTATTAAAAACAGAGTAAAATCACGTATACAGCAGATTTATTTCCTTCTTTCTTTCTTTCTCTATCTTTCTCTTTCCTACATTACCAGCAAATAAATGATTAATTTCTTTCTTACTTTCTTTCTCTTTCTCTATCTATTTCTCTTTATCTTTCTCGTTCTCTTTCTCTTTCTCTTTCTTTTTCTCTTTCTTTTTCTCTTTTTCTTTCTTTCTAAATCTTTCTTTCTCTTCAAACAGGTAATCCAGACGTAATATAATACATGGAACTTAAAACATAACTGGCGAAATGAGGGTGTACTATAGGTACATCTCTGTCTCACCCTTCGGGGAATATACGCGTGATGTTTTGTTGATAAATATGTTTGATGAATGACTTATTAAAAACATAGAATAAAATCACGTATACAGCAGATTTATTTCCTTTTTTCTTTCTTTCTCTTTCTTTCTCTTTCTCTCACTTTCTTTCTCTTTCCTTCTCTTTCTTTCTATTTCTTTCTCTTTATTTCTCTTTTTTCAATTGGGTTTTTCCATCTGAAAGGATGGTGGGCGAGAGTGGTCCCAGCACGGCCAGCCACTACGTGTGAATTACTTAAAAGAGCAGATAAAACTGAACATTTTTTATTATGACACCATCAAAATCTGTCCCGGAGGAACCGAGCTACGTGCATCTAAAGTATTTTTCTCTGTCCGCGGCTTAGCTCAAACACTGTTAGTACTAGACAACTGTTATCTGGCATGGATAGACATATTAATCACGCCGACAAAGCGGTAATATAAAATCGAGAAAATCATCTTTTTTAAGGGTACTTCCCCTACAAGTAAAGTGGGGATGGTGTTTTTTTTCTCCTCTATCCCATGGTGTGGGGTGTCGTTGGAAAGGTCGTTTGAAAATATTGTGAGTCTGTGAAAACCATTTTTGGATTCAGGGATCCGTTAGCGAAATATTAAGCTTTTAAGTGCTATCTGAGTGGGCGAGAGTGGTCCCAGCATGGCCAGCAACCAAGTGTGAATAACATAAAAGAGCAGATAACACTGATCATTTTTTACAATGACACCATCAAAATCCGTCCCGGAGGAACCGAGCTACGTGCTTCTAAAGTATTTTTCTCTGTCCGCGGCTTAGCTCAAACACTGTTAGTACTAGACAGCTGTTATCTGTCATGGATAGACATATTAATCACGCCGACAAAGCGGTAATATAAAATCATCTTTTTTAAGGGTACCTCCCCTACAAGTAAAGCGGGGATGGTGTTTTTTTTCTTCTCTCTCCCATGGTGTGGGGTGTCGTTAGAAAGGCGATTTGAAAATATTGTGAGTCTGTAAAATCCATTTTTGGATTCAGGGCTCCGTTTACGAAATATTAAGCTTTTAAGTGCTATCTGAGTGGGCGATAGTGGTCCCAGCACGGCCAGCCACTACGTGTGAATTACATAAAAGGGCAGATAACACTGAACATATTGTACGATGACACCATTAAAATCTGTCCCGGAGGAACCGAGCTACGTGCATCTGAAGTATTTTTCATATCATTAATATCTCACCTAACCTAACCTAACTTATTCAGCCCGGCCAGCCAGTACGTGTGCATTACTTAAAAGAGCAGATAAAACTGAACATTTTTTATTACGACACCATCAAAATCTGTCCCGGAGGAACCAAGCTACGTGCATCAAAAGTATTTTTTTCTGTCCGCGGCTTAGCTCAAACACTGTTAGTACTAGACAGCTGTTATCTGGCATGGATAGACATATTAATCACGCCGACAAAGCGGTAATATAAAATCGAGAAAATCATCTTTTTTAAGGGTACCTCCCCTACAAGTAAAGTGGGGATGGTGTTTTTTTTCTCGTCTATCCCATGGTGTGGGGTGTCGTTGGAAAGGCCATTTGAAAATATTGTGAGTCTGTAAAAACCATTTTTGGATTCAGGGATCCGTTTACGAAATATTAAGCTTTTAAGTGCTATCTGAGTGGGCGAGAGTGGTCCCAGCACGGCCAGCCTCCCCTACAAGATCCGATCCCTGAATCCAAAAATGGTTTTCACAGACTCACAATATTTTCAATCAACCTTTTCAACGACACCGCACACCATGGGATAGAGGAGAAAAAAAAACACCATCCCCACTTTACTTGTAGGGGAGGTACCCTGAAAAAGATGATTTTCTCAATTTAATATTACCGCTTTGTCGGCGTGATTAATATGTCTATCCATGACAGATAACAGCTGTCTAGTACTAACAGTGTTTGCGCTTAGCCGCGGACAGAGAAACATACTTTAGATGCACGTAGTTCGGTTCCTCTGGGACAGATTTTGATGGTGTCATAATAAAAAATGTTCAGTTTTATCTTTTCTTTTAATTAATTCACACGTAGTGGCTGGTCGTGCTGGGACCACTCTCGCCCACTCAGATAGCACTTAAAAGCTTAATATTTCGTAAACGGATCACTCAATCCAAAAATGGTTTTCACAGACTCACAATATTTTCAAACGGCCCTTCCAACGACACCCCACACCATGGGATAGAGAAGAAAAAAAACACCATCCCCACTTTACTTCTACGGGAGGTAAAGTATTTTTCTCTGTCCGCGGCTAAGCTCAAACACTGTTAGTACTGTCTATCCATGCCACATAACAGCTGTCTAGTACTAACAGTGTTTGAGCTTAGCCGCGGAGAGAGAAAAATACTTTAGATGCACGTAGTTCGGTTCCTCCGGGACAGATTTTGAAGGTGTCATAGTAAAAAATGTTCAGTGTTAACTGCTCTTTTATGTAATTCTCACGTGGTGGCTGGCTGTGCTTGGACCACTCTCGCCCACTCAGATAGCACTTAAAAGCTTAATTTGTCGTAAACGGATCCCTGAATCCAAAAATGGTTTTTACAGACTCACAATATTTTCAAACGGCCCTTCCAACGACACCCCACACCATGGGATAGAGAAGAAAAAAAACACCATCCCCACTTTACTTCTACGGGAGGTAAAGTATTTTTCTCTGTCCGCGGCTAAGCTCAAACACTGTTAGTACTGTCTATCCATGCCACATAACAGCTGTCTAGTACTAACAGTGTTTGAGCTTAGCCGCGGAGAGAGAAAAATACTTTAGATGCACGTAGTTCGGTTCCTCCGGGACAGATTTTGAAGGTGTCATAGTAAAAAATGTTCAGTGTTAACTGCTCTTTTATGTAATTCTCACGTGGTGGCTGGCTGTGCTGGGACCACTCTCGCCCACTCAGATAGCACTTAAAAGCTTAATTTGTCGTAAACGGATCCCTGAATCCAAAAATGGTTTTTACAGACTCACAATATGTTCAAACGGCCTTTCCAATGACACCCCACACCATGGGATAGAGAAGAAAAAAAAACACCATCCCCACTTTAGTTGTAGGGGAGGTACCCTAAAAAAAGATGACTTTCTTGATTTTATATTACTGCTTTGTCGGCGTGATTAATATGTCTATCCATGCCGGATAACAGCTGTCTAGTACTAACAGTGTTTGAACTAAGCCGCGGACAGAGAAAAATACTTTAGATGCACGTAGTTCGGTTCCTCCGGGACAGATTTTAATGGTGTCATAGTAAAAAATGTTCAGTGTTATCTGCTCTTTTATGTTTTTCACACGTGGTGGCTGGCCGTGCTGGGACCACTCTCGCCCACTCAGTTTGCACTTAAAAGCTTAATAGCAGAGGTCGCCAGCAACGCTGCCTCCCTGTATGAGCTTCCCCGGGCCGTGACCTGCGTGTCGTCCGCGTAACACACCAAGGCCACACCCGGCTGGAGCTCGCCTCTCAGCACCCAGTCGTACTCGATGTTCCACAGGGGTGGGCCAACGACCGAACCCTGTGGAACCCCGCACGACATGTCGCGCCAGCCTCCGCCGTCGCGTCCCCTGTAGGTGACACACCTTTCCGCTAAAAACCTAACCTAACCTAACCTGACCAAACCTAACCTAACCTGACCTAACATTGTCAGAACTGAATAACCCTGGGACAGATTTTGATGTGCCTTTGCCTGAGTAAAGGGAGAAGTAATGTCTTCAAAACTACAGTGGTTTTATTCGTGGGCGTCGTGGGACCAGCTCCCTTATATCCTTGCCCACCATCCTTTCTCAGTGGTAGCCCGGAGTCTGGATTTATGGCCGGACAAACAGGTAATCCAACTTAAGGGCCATAGTTTCCTGACTGACCTTGCGCATGTGGGCGGAGCTTAAGTCCCTATTCTAGACACGCGCGGTTGCGCGCTACACTAAAATGTTGATCAAAGAATATGCAGGGGCGCAGACATGCGCACGTAGGTCGCCATTTTTGCCTACGATTCTTGTGCCTCATTAATGGTAGATGCAAGGCTGATATTTGTATAGATCGATACTTATGTTTGTGCGTATACGTATATTTTATGTTTTGAACAGGGCATTAGCATATATGTGGAAGAAAACTTTTTACAAAAAAAAAAAACAACCGACTTCACAAAAAACAATAAAAAAGTGAAAAATAACTTTAGTTTCGGAAGTCGGTGTCTTTACTGTTCGGTGTCTGTGTTGTGTTTTTTCATAATTGACGGAGTAATCGCGTAACATACATACCAAAAAAAAAAAACACAGTCGAATTGAGAACCTCCTCCTTTTTGAAGAAGTCGGTTAAAAATATATTTACAATGCATGTGCTCGAAAAGATCGTTTTCCAGGCAGGCAAATTGTGCGGAAAGAGCCACTTTTTCGCAATGGTGCTTTTTACTTTTCAGTTTTTGGGGTTCCGTAGTCAACAAGGAACCCTTATAGTTTCGCCATATCGGTCCGTTCGTCTCTCCGCGGCTTAGCTCAGAGACTCTTAGTACTGGAAAGCTGTAATTTGGTATGGGTATACAAATAAATCACGCCGACAAAATGGAAAACCAAAATGAAAAAAAAAAAATTGTTTATGGCGTCTATGCCGATAGTGACATTAAAATGTAAATCCGGGATGGCGGCTGGGAAAATTTTGTTTTGTTTTAAATCGTACGTGAGAAGGAACTTCGTTCCTGACGGGGGTCCCCCGACCGCACACGTTGATGTTATTACCTACTTTCGACATAATGTGATCTAGATTTTCTAGAACAATTCGTAATTATTTAACTTCAAATATGAAAGAATGAATAAACAATCGCTCACCAGATGATTACAATAGTACATTACTATTACTATCGCAGCCTGCAACTGACGCATTGATGGACGATCTTGAAAATGTGGATCGAGGCACACATAAGTGAGTTCATCAATGCTTGGTTGCGGCCAAGACTTAAATAGTACTACAGTAATTATAAATTCCAGAATCAATGTCGGACCATTATAATTTTTCACGCGCCAATATGTTCACTTGTTTATTCTTTTAAGGAAGGTGCGTACGAGTATTTACGCGACCAGGTTTTTTACACCAGGTTTTTACTTGTAAGTAGGTACTTACGCCGACCATGTCGGACCTGAAATACTCGCAAGACTTCAAAGTATTTTGCTCCGTCGACTCTCGACGCAATTCTACTCCTTATTTATATGAAGTTACGGATCAATGTTCTGTGCAAGTATTTTTACTTTAAAGGTTTGGAAGTTTTTTTTTTTGTAGACGCAATTCTGCTCCTTATTTATATTATGTTACGAATCAATGTTCTATGCAAGTATTCTTTCTTCCGTACATTACTGTCGCGGCCTGCAACTGGGCTATTGATGGACGATCGTGAAAATGTGGGCCGAGGCAAAACCGAGGCACACATACGTGAGTCCATCAATGCCTGGTTGCGGCCAAGTCTTGTATAGAACTTTTCTCAATCTCACAATGCGCGGAATTTCAAACTAAGTAAATTAATTATAATTTCCAGAATTAATGACGAACAAGGATAATGTTTCACGCGCCAATATGTTCATTTGTTTCTTATTTATTTTAAACGGGTTATTCCCAAAGTATCTTATCTACCCTACCTACCTATCCTACCTACCTATCCTACCTACCTATCCTACCTACCCTACCTACCCTACCTACCCTACCTACCCTACCTACCCTAACTACCCTACCTACCCTACCTACCCTACCTACCCTACCTACCCTACCTACCCTACCTACCCTACCTACCCTACCTACCCTACCTACCCTACCTACCCTACCTACCCTACCTACCCTACCTACCCTACCTACCCTACCTACCCTACCTACCCTACCTACCCTACCTACCCTACCTACCCTACCTACCCTACCTACCCTACCTACCCTACCTACCCTACCTACCCTACCTACCCTACCTACCCTACCTACCCTACCTACCCTACCTACCCTACCTACCCTACCTACCCTACCTACCCTACCTACCCTACCTACCCTACCTACCCTACCTACCCTACCTACCCTACCTACCCTACCTACCCTACCTACCCTACCTACCCTACCTACCCTACCTACCCTACCTACCCTACCTACCCTACCTACCCTACCTACCCTACCTACCCTACCTACCCTACCTACCCTACCTACCCTACCTACCCTACCTACCCTACCTACCCTACCTACCCTACCTACCCTACCTACCCTACCTACCCTACCTACCCTACCTACCCTACCTACCCTACCTACCCTACCTACCCTACCTACCCTACCTACCCTACCTACCCTACCCTACCTACCCTACCTACCCTACCTACCCTACCTACCCTACCTACCCTACCTACCTAGTATGGACCATACCATAGTTGGGAAAAGGCTAGGCAGATGATGACCCACATAAAAACCATATAAACAAAAACAGTATGTACGTAGAAACCGCAGCACTAATAAAGCATCCACGCGAACAAGACTCTCTGCAGCGAGCTAGTCTAGACACGCTCACTATTGTAATTTTTTCGTGATTATTTGCACTAACATACACAAACGTACGTAGTCAGTCAATAGCCGGCGCGGAGCAGCCAGCGACACAGCCGTCCCATCTCAATGCTAACGCGCGACGGCCGCGCGCGCCTGCGCATAGCACCTCTGAACCTGTATCTCTAAGAGGGGTAATAAAAAAAATAATTGTTTAATTTACATTTCTGCTCAATACAATCTGTAGTACTTCTAACCATCTATTTTTCAGTATAAAAATATTTCCAAACATCAAAGCCGTTTAGAAGTAGTAGGGAAATAATATATTAGCCAAAAATTGCATTTTGTTAAATATTTTTTAAGGCAAAAGTATTAGTCATACGAAAAATTGCTCAATACAAATTGTTGTACATGAATCTATGGCAAACATATATTTTTTTCAGATCTTTTAACCAAGCCGTTAATGAGGAGTAGGCTTTTTAAAGTGACCGTGTTACGGTACTAAACGGAACTAAGCGCCTTAAAGTGAGCATGACATACTCTCAGCCGCCAGGGCACATTCAAGTCAATGAAAGACGTACCTAGTAAATGGTAGCTTTAAAGTACTTAGGTAAGTACATAGTGCTCACACACATGTGCTATGCAAGTTACACAATACTAGGAGATTGAATTTATACAATGTAAAGATAGTTTTTACAATCTTCAGCAGCTCCAACAATATTTTCGAATGCTAATCAATTAGTTTATGCGCCCTGTGGACCTGGACCAGCGCTGAACCAAGCATTTTTGTCATTAATGTAATCTCCCAATTTATAATATGCTAGGCGGCATAGTGTGCGTTTTATACAAGATTTAAATTTTGTTTCATTCAATTAAAGTATGTGGGGAGGTATTTTATTGTAACATTTTAAACAGTACCCCATGAAGGATGAGTCTACTTTAGCCAGTCTGAAGCCCGGTTGAACTAATTGGTCCCTATTCCTAGTCCTATAATTGTGTTTTTCACCTCTTTTACTGAAAAGACTTAGATTTTTCCTTACGTACATGATGTTTTCGTAGATATATTGACAAGGTACCGTCATGATATTAATATCTTTAAACAGTTCCCTTAGAGAATCGCGCATACGGAGGCCATATATTGCTCTGATAGCTCTTTTCTGCAGAATAAAAATAGACTCGATATCTGCAGCCCGTCCCCATAGTAAAATACCCTAAGCCTAAGTCTCGATCCCGTGGGAATATCCTGTGTTAATCCAGGTTATAAACTATCTGTTTGCCAAATTTCATCCAAGTCCATTCAGTAGTTTTTACGTGAAAGAGTAACAAACATCCATCCATCCGTCCATCCATCCATACTTACAAACTTTCGCGTTTATAATATTAGTTAGATTAGTAGTACTCCACGGATACAAGAGGGCCTAGACAAGTGACAATCGCTTCCAAAGCGTTTCGTATTTCTACAACGACTTTCAACAGGATTGACATAAGCTTTTCGATAGCTTATGTCAGTCCTATACAATTTTGCCTCTTCCATCATCGTTATCGTTGATAGAATGTCACTTTTTCTAGGGCCTCTGGCTCTTCAAAATTGTTTTACTCATTTTACTAATTCCTCTAATTGCTTAACAACTTAAGCATCCGTGTAAACACTTATTTAAAACAATACCCAGTTGAAAGTGATTGAAATCTTTGAAAGTGCCGCCTCGCTAAGCACCACGTGCACTAAACTAATTACTTTGTTGTTAATGTCACTTAAATACCAGTAAACAATTGTTTATACAATGTAGTCTTTAAGAGTACAATAAAAAGTAGTCGTTTAATATCACTTTTGTTAGCGGATTTGGTTATTATATTAGGGTTCCGTACTTCAAAAGGAAAAAAACGGAACCCTTATAGGATCACTCGTGTGTCTGTCTGTCTGTCACAGCCAATTTGCTCCGAATCCAATGGACCGGTTTTTGTGACCCAAACACGGACGTGTAACGAAAATAAATGAATTTTGAATCCGGGGGTCACTTCTGGGGAGAAAATTATTTAAAAAAAAAAGCAAGTTTTGCAAACTGTACCGTATGACATATCAAATGAAAGGGAAAGGGGTTGTTGCGAGGATCTCAAATATTTTTATACCATTCCCTCTCTAAAAAGCTTATTTTATTCACTGAAAACAGTGAATAAAAAGCACTTTTAATCACTGTTTTGGTATTTGAATTTAGAACACCAATATATTTGAACTCCATCTCAATGCTATACAAACTCATATTGGATTTGACGTTCGAACAGGAGTTTAGCATTAGAATAAAAACTGTTTTGTGTTCTTTGCTGTCATTAGTAAATTGGCGCTATTCAATTAAAATATTGTAAGTTGTAGGAACAAAAAGTTTAGGGATACTTAATAATAAATCGATTGAAAATGTTTTCAAGTGATGAAGAAGATGTGTTAACACCGGAGTTTAGGAAAGAGAGGGCGGCCGATATAGTAGAAAACTTGCTACGTAACTAAACACAGCTGGTTTACATCAAAGCCTACGATGAGTTTTGCAAATGGAAAAATGAAAATCAAGCTTCTGGCACATTTTCAGTCTGTTTTCCTAACTTATTTTAATGAGTTATTGAAGAAAAAGAAGTCATCGACATTATGGAGTATGTATTCTATGCTACGGTGTAGGTACTATTAAACCAAGGCATAACATTGACATACTCGAAGTGCTTTTTCTCGTAGTCATGGTATAAATTGTAGTATGCAACTCTTGAATAAAACGGATTTATATCGAGGGCCATGAATCACTCGCGTCGTTCAGGATTCTAACACTTGAATCCATCGTGAATCACTCCCTACGGTCGTGATTCAGTCGTTAGAATCCTTCACTTGCTCGTGGTACACCTATGGCCCTCGCTTTAAATCAGTCCTTTATTCACTAATTGCATAATATACTATTTTTTATTAATTTTAAAATAAATACTTTTAAAGATACGTATCTAAGAAAATTGATGAAAATTGACCATTCCTTATGTCCGAACCTACTGGGCCTACAATTTTGAAAAATAAACAGAAAATAGTTCTATACTTATAGATTACAGGAAAACTTATAAGAAGTCTATCATTCTATCAACTTAAAACACATTGGTAAATCTCTCAATATTGTGCGTACAAACTTAAATTTGCAGTTGGAACGTACGGGAGAACATGTTTTTCAACTACAATGTTAAGTGTGTTCTTGGGATAAATTTCATCCCAACTACGGAACCCTTCATTGTGCGTAGCCGACATGCACTTGGCCAGTTTTTTTTTAAGTTGTATGACTACAATCTGCTGTTAATTACATAACTTTTGTAATGTGCTTGGAGCAATGGTGGCCCAGTGGTAACAGGCTAACGGCCGCGACTTTCCAGTTGTAGGTCGTAGGTTCGAAACCAGCCGGCCCTCTACTTTGGTGTCACTGACTCTGGCAGGGCCACCATCAGGGATTGTAATTTTGATTAGACAAAAAAATTGTCGGTAATTAGTCGAAATTTGTCGCCAAATATCAGAATTTATCGGTCACTGGTTCAAAAGATATAAGGGTTTATAGGTGACCGATCTGGAGAGAGTCTTCCCAGCAGGGCCACATTTATATCTCAAAAACTAGGGCACCTAGCGAAGATCTGTTTTCTCCCAAATTTAGTCGCTAATTAGTCGGAATCAGTCGCCAAGTCACAGATTTATTCGGGTCTTAATTTAGAAGATATAATTAATTCAATACGATATCATAGTCCAAGAGCTAAATCGCAGAGTTTACGCGTAAACTCTTCGATCGAGCTCTTGTACTATACCTTAAAAATTGATACTAAAATAAAACAACCAGAAATAAGACATGTGGCATCTATCAACCCGCACTAGGACTCCCTCTCGAAGAGAGGAGGCCTGTATCCCAGCAGTGGGAATATTATAGGCTGATTATGTAAGGTGCGTGTACTCTTCCCCTTCGGAAAATAACTGTGATTGTCCATTAATAGAACGCGTGAACTCTATCAAGTACTTAGGTATTATTATTGACAGGAACCTTAACTTCAAGGAACACGTAAAACTTCTCAGCTCTAGAGTACGCAAACTAATTTTTATATTTAAGAACTTGCGTCATGTTGCGGATGCCGTACTATTGAAACAGATATATTACGCTCTCTGTCAGTCGCTTCTTACATACTGTGTCACGTCCTGGGGCGGTATCTGTAAAACTACGCTAAAGGCAGTGGAGATAGCCCAGCGAGCTGTTCTGAAGGTTAGCACCTTCAATCCGATCGACTTCCCAACCGTAAAGCTTTACAGGTTGTGTGATGTTTTAACTGTTAGACAATTATTTATACTTAAAGTTATCCTCCAACAGCACACCAAACGGTCATTTAACCCACTACTACTTCAGAGACGTCGTAAACATAACATATGTAATATGCCACCTACATATAAAACAAGATTCTGTCAAATATTTATCGGATTTCTGGGTCCATTCCTTTATAATAAAATATACAAAATAATTAATAATTATATACCCCTTGACATTAAAGGAATGTAGATTAAAAACTTGTTGTTTCCTACAGAAACTTAGTTATGAGGAGACGGCTGTTCCATCTCCTCATAACTAAGTTTCTATTGGTAAAATCACAGTAAATATATATATATTTATATTATATACAATATAAAGATAGCACTCACACACACTCACACATACACATTCACCCACACACATTCACCCACGCACACTTACCCACGCACATTCACCCACGCACATTCACCCACACACACACACACATAAGAACATCATACTACACCTCAACCACACATACATAATTACTTTACAATTGAAAATTATAATAAGTTTGTAAAATATACTTACCTACCTAATTCATTATAAGATAGCACAACCGATCATACCTTGTACTTGGACTTGATGATGATTACCTACTGTTTTATATAACTTGGGGGGAAAGGCGCTGATAACCGAAATACAGGCTCTGGCTAGTTCGGTTACAGATGCTAAACTCTTTTTTTGTTATAATAATATTGTTGCCAAGTTGTTATGTAACCTAGTATTAAGTTGTTTGAGAAATAAACATTTATTATTATTATTATTTTCATGTGTCTACATATCTCGGGACCATGGGGTCCCGGTCTTTTGGAAGGCATACGAGGGGCCGAAGCCAACTCGCAGAGGCCCCTTAGACAATTTTAAATGGAATGAGGCACCAACCGACGATTATCCCTGTACGCACTATGCTAGTGCACCCAAGGACAATCCCCGGTTGGTGTAGGACTATTGCAAAATATGGAAACAAAACATTGGACTATGGGTTTGACTGGCTATAGTGGAATGGTTACCAGGAACTATGGAAGGACTATGACCCCTGCCTGACCAATGATATATAATATATATTATGGATAAGATGGCAGGGGGTGACTTGCACACTCAATAATGGGCCCCCAGAAACTGTCGCTAGCACATAGTGACGTAGCGACAAGGTGGCAACATGTATTGAGGTGCTTGAGGAGTGGAGAGGTATTCCACGGCTTTCAGAACAATCCCAGAGCCCGGAAGATGGTCAAGATCCCTACGAGCACTTACTGGAATACTTCCTTCCTCCGAGCACGTTTGCTCTTGCGAATCTCCACTCAAGCCGGCCAATCAAGGCAAGAATGAGGTGGGAGCTCTGTTCCTCGTCAGTGTTCACTCCAGCCGGCCAATAAAGGCAAGCCAGAGATGAGGAACAAGACCTCTCCCAGGAGGTAGGGTCCGTGGGGTCGCTACTGCCCAACAGCTCGTCACATGCTGCCCTGCGGGTTTTTGTATCTCTCTTGGTCTGGCTCCTAATCCTAGACCCGTTCCGGCAAAGTAAACTCTACCGGCACAGACCTAGAGTTCGGAGCGCGCAAGCCCCACCACGACGTCAACGTAGAGATACAGCGGTGGGGTTATTATTATTATATTCCTTTATTTCATTTTTCATACTTATAAATTTTATTTTTAAATATTAGAATAAAAAATTATATAAAACATTTAAAAATATAAAAAATAGTAGCCCACCGGTATCGGGAACAGGGTCCAAGCTACCGGCGGTCAGGGCTCCAGAGAGAGGAACCTCCTAACGATGCGAGCCGTGTCCAGGAGTACAGCTTTCTGAATCAAGCCCTTAATCCAGCTGCCCAACGAGAGCCTCCTTAGGTGTTGGTCGAGGCTCTTGGCAATTAAGCCATTGGCTGATACGACTATCGGCACAATGATCGCAGAGTCCACATCCCACATGTCGACAACCTCGTGAGCCAAGTCAAGATACTTGATTTGTTTACCTTTCTATTATTATTATTATTATTTTTTATATATGTTTCATATCTCGGGACTATGGGGTCCCGGTCTTTTGGAAGGCGTACGAGGGGCCGAAGCCAACTCGCAGAGGCCCGTTAGACACTTCGAATGGAATGAGGCACCAACCGACGATTATCCCTGTTCGCACTATACAAGTGCACCCAAGGACAATCCCCGGTTGGAGTAGGACTATTGTAGGATAGGGAAACAAAGATATTAGATTATGGGTTTGCGTGGCTAAAGTGGACGGGTAACTTGGAACTATTGAAGGACTATGGCCCCTGCCTGATCAGTGTTTTATATATACACGGATAAAATGGCAGGGGGTGACTTGCACACTCAATAATGGGCCCCCAAAAACTATCGCTAGCACATAGTGACGTAGCGACAAGGGGGCAACACTTCCTGAGGTGCTTAAGAGGAGTGGAGAGGTATTCCACGGCTATCAGGACAATCCCGGAAGTACGGTCAAGATCCCTACCAGCATCTTACTGGAATACTTCCTTCCTCCGAGCACGTTTGCTCTTGCGAATCTCCACTCAAGCCGGCCAATAAAGGCAAGAATGAGGTGGGAGCTCTGTTCCTCGTCAGTGTTCACTCTAGCCGGCCATTAAAGGCAAGCCAGAGATGAGGAACAAGAGTTCTCCCGGGAGGTAGGGTCCATGGGGTCGCTACTGCCCAACAGCTCGCCACATGCTGCCCTGCGGGTTTTTGTATCTCTCTTGGTCTGGCTCCACATCCTAGACCTGTTCCGGCGAAGTAAACTCAGCCGGCACAGACCCAGAGTTTGGAGCGCGCAAGCCCCACCACGACGTCAACGTAGAGATACGGTGGTGGGGTTATTATTATTATTACTCTAAGCACACCTCTGCAAGGCTTACTACGTACTTACACAACGCACAAGCCGAGCGAGCACAGCGAGCGGTGCCGCAACGAGCGACAGGGTCCGTTTAGGCTTTTAGAGGCATGAGGAACAGGGTGTAATTTCACTCATCCTCTCTTAGAGAAGGGAGGATCCTCCGACCAGACGGGTGTTGTGTCTGGCGGGCAACTGCCCAACGATTGATGTCGGGATCTTGTATCTTATCCATCGCGCGGTAAACTCTATTCGCGATGCAGGATTTTATGTGACGGCAGTATTTTGTGTGAAGTCAGGTCTTTTTAATTTTTAATGCGTATGCGCATGTGACCATGTAGATGCCGCCACAGGCTCAAGAGAATGTAAGTCACCACATTCCCAAAACATCACATTGTGTGTTTCAGCCATTTTCACATTTTTACAAAGAAATTAACATTAGCCTCTCCTCAAAAATAAACTCAAGTTTAGCCGGCTAATGTCAAGTTTATCTACCCGACTTTAGCCGTAACATAAATCCATACTTAAGGCCTCTGCCTCGAATCTTGCGGGCAGCGGAGCGGCGGCGGCGGCGGCGCGGGAGCGGGGCGGGCATCGAAGACCCGTTCTCGAAACTAGCGGGCAGATCGCGCGTCACTATAGCCGCGTAGTGTTGTGTTCACGATTGTGTCGTCGAGATATTTGTTTTTATTCGCGAAAGAAATGTCTGAACAATGGCGGCAACATCTTTTTGATTCAAATTTATTCCTAACGCTCAATTTATTGTGGGCAACACAGACGCGCGGGCGGTCCCCGCTTGAATGGAGTGCACCGCTCGCTGCCCGCCGCCTCGCCGCTGCCGCGCCGCTGTTTTCGAGAACCGGTCCATTTGATTTTACGCATAAGATCCTGCCGGGCTCGCGCCGCCGCCACCGCCGCCCCGCTGCCCGCAAGATTCGAGGCAGAGGCCTAATATTATAAATACGAAAGTAACTCTGTCTGTCTGACGCGCTTTCACGCCAAAACTACTGAACCAATTCAAATGAAATTTGGTACACAGATAGTCTAGAGCCTGAGAAAGGACATAGGCTACTTTTTATCGACATACCACGCGAGGGAAGCCGCGGGCGGAAGCTAGTATTATACATGTAAAAACACGCGCGTTCTTCCCAAGGGGGTAGGCGAAACTACAGAACGCCACCTGCTACCATCCTTACACACTCCTTTTGCTTCGTTTACATTCATAATGTGCTTACAGTAAAGTGTTAATCGTGCCAACTAAATAGCAAACATAATCTACGGTTAGTATGCACAAGACCTCTATACCAAGTAATTTCTTATCTTATCTTTGTAATTAAACATTGAATCTAACAGTTAATGAGAATGACGCATCAGTGTGTCTGTTTGCTCGTATCTCGGAAACGGCTGGATTTGTTTAGTTACCCTACTGATGTTATTAAACTATTTAGTGGGTTATTAAATTAACAAACGTGGACATAATGACCGAGAATCGGTTTTTGTCCTAGGATCGATTAAACATGATACTTTTTGTGTTTAGAAGAATTTTAACTCAGTCGCTAGTGGTTGCACTGGTTTTGCGCAGTTGAGTTATGCCTCGTACAGACTGGCGCGACGCGACACCTGTAGTTGTTATACTTGAAGTTTTCTTAGAAATTGTTCTGTTAGAGTCGCGCCGCGCTGTCTCGTCGCGCCAGATTGCACGAGGCTTAAGAGGAAATAGGGTGGGTCTTTTTCTCCATACAAAAAGACATAATTCGAGGTTCGGCTCTCGTCCATTGCCTCCTCCCATATTGGACCAATTTGAAAGATATTTTATAAATTGAATAATAAGGATATTTACTGTGCCCCTATGTTTTCCGTTTTGATGATACATTATCTGTAGAAGCACTAGAACCCTCAGGAAATGCTTAAAATTGCCTGTTTAGACCGCTATCATCAGAGGCCTATTGTAGAAATTTGGCAACTATAAATGAAAAAAGGAAAACATAGGGGCACAGTAAATATCCTTCTTATTCAATTTATAAAATATCTTTCAAACTGGTCCAATATTGGAGGAAGAAATAGACGAGAGCCGAACCTCGAATTATTACTTTTTGTATGGAAAAAAAGACCCACCTTATTTCCTCTTAAAGGCCGCAGGCAGGCGCGACGCGATTACACTCGATTTTGTCAGTTCGTACACCTCTGCCTAACCCTACTGGAATTACAGTTAGGATGTTATTATTGTATTTTATGTAACGGCCCGGCTGTAGACCGTGAGTTAGTATGCTAATCAGTTAATCAGCATGGCAACCGACATTATGAACGTTATCTGAGGCAAAGTGATTAGGAAAAAACAACATCTCACTTGCAATAACATTATGCTGGTTGATTTATTTTAATTATGAATGTAAGTATTGTAAAGGTATACAGTATGTTAACTAACAAAGGGCGTTTCCGTTAACCTGCAATAGTATAGCGTCTATACAGGCCAAAAAAAAATTTACCATTAAAAAAAAATGTTTTTTTTTTTGTTTTTGTATAGTAAAATATTCACAAAAAATATTAAATTGTTACGGAAAATAAACTCTCTGTACACGCCCACTTGTCACACTTATTTTTCTACGTTGAAATACAAGTGTGCGTGTACAGTGTTTCTTTTACGTTTAAATTTAATCGTTTTGTGAACATTTCAGGACACAATTTTTTTTTTTTTTTTTTGAGTTGTAATATTTTTTTTAGCATGTATACACGATATACTATTGCAGGTTAACGGGAACGCCCTTTGTTAGTTAACAAACTGTATATTAGGTCTCCACCTATGAAATTGGTGTTTTGTATGGGGAATTTTAAAGAAGTTGCATTTTTCATACTAACGTTTTCTTAAGTTATATAACAACCATGAACACTACTGTTTTAAAACTTTTATGCACTAATGTTTAAAAACTAAGATAACGTATGCCACTTAGATTAAGCGAAAAAATAAATTTTGGCTAAGTTAAAAAAAAAATGGTGGTCATTTCTGCTAACAAAATGGGGAGTCAAAATGGGGAGGTTTTTTTACTATTGGTAGTTGTCTATGATGGTCATTATTCGATATAATACCAAGCAATTGATGAATATTTTAAATCATAGAAGTGACGAGTTTCTCTATTAGTGAGAAAAAACGCCAATTTCATAGGTGACCCAATACTTTCTTTATTAGAAATTGATTTTGAACACAGTCCAGCGACAGGAACTTGCCTAGTGTTTGAAATCCACCCAGCCTCGACTTCCCAAAACTCTTTTTTAGGGTTCCGTACCCAATTGTAAAACGGGACCCTATTACTAAGACTCCGCTGTCTGTCTGTCCGTCTGTCACCAGGCTGTATCTCATGACCGTGATAGTTAGACAGTTGAAATTTTCACAGATGATGTATTTCTGTTGCCGCTATAACAACAAATACAAAAAACAAAATAAAATAAATATTTAAGGGGGCTCCCATACAACAAACGTGACTTTTTTGCCATTTTTATAGACAATGATCAGTATGTACGGAAACCTTAATCACTACTAGGCTCTTCACTTTTATAAAACTTTTATAAACTTTAAACAATTTTTAATAATATTTTTTTCAGAACGCCCTATTCCCCTCCCCCTGAACATTCTTAATTTCATGAAAATATAAGTATTAAAATAAACATGACATTGTATTTGTAATTCAACACATTATTTCAAGATAGGTTTGTAAAATATGTAGCAGTGATGTTCCTGTGGTTACGGCCCCGACTTACGACTTGTAGGTCGTGGGTTCAAACCCAGACAGGCGCTTTACTATGTGTAATTTATTTCATCGCCACTGCTCTCAAAACGGTGAAGGAAAACATCGTGAGGAAACCGGCATGTCCTAGAACCAAAAATTCGATTCGATCTACCAACCTGCACTGGGCCCGCGTAGTGGATTACGACCCACTTCCTCTGACAGAGAGGAGGCCTGTGTCCCAGCAGTGGGAACGTTAAAGGTTGATTATGTATGTAAACTATCCATTCAAAATAAAATACACAAAAAAATAAGGCTCGCGAAACGACCTTGCCTCAACAACATAGAGTTACCAATTTATTACCAACTAAAAATATATCCGAAACATTATTATTGTCATAATTCGTATGACAAATAAATAATATAGCAATAAAAATATATAGATACGGCACTGATAGTGGTGACAAAGCCAGTCGAGAAACGCGCGCGGCTGAATAAGCACGTTCCATAGCGCGAGAAAAACAAAAACATCATAGTGCATTCGCGCTATTTTTATAAATGACCTGTCAAAAATATGTCAAAAGTGTTTCTTTGTGAAATTTCGCTCCAATTTTCGTAATTTGTTTGAGAAGAGATAGTGAGTTTTTTAATTTGTTGTGTTGTGTTTCAACAAGTTGGGTTCCTGCCAAAATCGTTTGACATTTCGATGTTTGTATACAGACTATTTTGGTACTTATGTTTTTGTGAAGATTATCGTATGTATGTTTTCGATTGCGTACTTTTCCTACCTAGTTTAGGAGTAATGCTAGTTAGCCAACAGATTACAGAAATAAATAGGTCAATAGATAAATATATTATGATAAAATCAGCTGTTAGTCGCCTCATTTAAATCATTGAATTACTTACTTACTCATGCATTTAAAATATGGAATGGCAATATGTCCTTGATTTTTTTTAATTTTTTTTCCTCTTTCGTTTTATATAACGATTTTTATCTTTACTGAGAGTAATACTGGTTAACTAGTAACCACTTTTTAACAAAACGGTTTTAGGTGTCTGATTGGTGAGTCGCCTGAATTTACTCGCCCGAAACGGGCGAATCGACACTTTTAAAGAATATTATTTTTTCTTGAGTCGATTCGCACGAAGTGAATTTATTTGTAGGCAAATCGATAACTCCAGAAATCGATTCGCCTATAAATAACCTAACTTAACTAAGTAAATTCGAGCGAATCACCTTTAAGCCGTTTAGGTAGCTATACACGACAAGCGAAGCTCTAAAGGAAATAAAATAAAATAATTACATATAATATAGTACCTAAATACAGTTCAAAATGTATGTTTCGATATATCTATGTTCGATTACGTTAATGATGTAAATAAAACAAGAATTTTACATAACATTAGGTACTAAATGCGTATTTTTAGTCGTCATTGTTATGTAAATTAGTCACTAGTTCCACATACAACCGTTTGTTTATATATTATATGCGTAAGTATGTATTTATTTATATATGGAGCGTGAATAATCTTTACGTAGTTAAGTACCAATAATTATCAATTCAATTCAATTTTGTTGCGCATACGTTCTTTCTTGATTATCAAGTGTAGTTATTTTCTCTTGAATGGCGTCTCGCAGGTCAACCTAGGAGGTAGAAGTCGCCTGCCTAATCGGGCTATCCTGTGAATGCCTCATAAATAAAGCCTCCAGTCAGGGCATAACACTTTCTCTGTGGGGTGAAGCATGAGACAGGCTGGGGGACGGCAGCATGAGACAGGCTGGGGGAGGGAAGCATGAGACAGGCTGGGAAGGGCAGCATTTGACAGGCTAGGGGAGGGCAGCATGAGACAGGCTGGGGGAGGGCAGCATGATACAGGCTGGGGGAGGGCAGCATGAGGCAGTCTAGAAGAGGGCAGCATGAGACAGGCTGGGAGACGGCAGCATGAGACAGGCTGGGGGAGGGCAGCATGAGGCAAGCTAGGGGAGGGCAGCATGAGACAGGCTGGGGGAGGGCAGCATGAGACAGGCTGGGGGAGGGCATCATGAGATGGGCTGGGGGAGGGCAGCATAAGACAGACAGGCTGGATCGTGTTTTCTTTATTTTTGTCTCGGATCGTCACGAACTATATTATGAGAGCTCATGCTGTAGCGGGGCTGTCTGTCCAGGGAGCGCACCACGTACATTTCAGTATTGCTACTCACAAAGGCTGCTTTTTGTAAGTAATGTTAACGAAATCCTTATATATTATAAAACATAGGTACTTACATATTATAAAATATTACATATTATTAAAATTAATATACATCCTTATATATAATAAAGCATACTTACATATTATAAAAACAAAGTCCTCCGCCGCGTCTGTCGGTTGTCCTGCACGCGATAAACTCAAAAACTACTGCACCGATTTTCATGCTGTTTTCACTGACGGATAGAGTGGTTCTTGAGTAAGGTTTTAGTATATAATAACCGACATCTACGCGGTCGAAGTTGCGAGCATCAGCTGGTATATACTTATAAAAATTAATTTGTCAGCCTTATATGGCCTGCCAAGCTTATCCAAAAGAATAAAATATAATAAATTAAGTATATTTATTTCTGTAAATTGTTTTTGATAAACATTTTTACACGTCAAAAATGTTCCGAATTCGGTGAGAGTCGTTGCGCCTGAGCGGGGTCTACGCGGGGCCTACGCGGCTGCTACGCGGGGCATTCGCGGGGTCTACGTAGCATCAACGCAACGTACTATAGCCCGAAGCGTAGAGACCTAATGCTCACATTCACAGAATCTTTGTAATTAATATAGAGAATGTAACATGATACTTGAAAGATAATACTTTATCATGAAGGTACTAAGCGTTTGTACTTCCAGGTAGTATTTTATCTGCATTCTAGATTCTAGTAAACAAGGTTTTAGCGACGTTATGAGTTCGGAATTCGTTTAAATGCTATGACATACGTACGTACAGTTTTTTGCTCATTTTTACACACACTTTCAACCATATAAACTGGCCGTCAAAACTAAGTACCACACTTTAAAAATTGCAATAACATTTAAATTACACAAGATATAAAATATTTTCTAAATAAAAAGGACTGGAAAAATAATTTATTTTTTATATAAAAACTTTATAGCCGATGACCGTCTTTTAAGGAATGGCTAAAGAAACATTATAAACATTAACACTCTTTTTCTAATTGTTGCAACTTTTGACTCTTTTTGTTTCTGTTTTTGTTTTCACATTTATTTCTTGATCGATGAATTTTGAAACATTAGTCAAGGTGTCAAAAAAAAATTAAATGAGGCGTAAAACTGTAGTTAAAAATGTTGTTTGAGTTTTTTGCCAGTAACTTAAAAATGGCTATTTTTTGGTTTAAGTTAAAAACGTTAAATATGTATAATAGACTATAATTTCCAAGAAAACTGATGAAATTTGCTATAAAACGTTTTTTTATTTCAAAACTCTAGCTTCTACAGTTTAGGAAAAATTGCAATTTTCAAAGTGTGGCACTAAGTGTTGAAGGCCAGTGTATAAAAATCACTGAGTAAGCTGCAATTTAAAAAATATAAAAGAATCGATTAATCCTTCCTTTCGTCGGAGCGTAGATTCACGCGAGACCCAATGGATTGATTTTTAATTGTTTCTGTAATTCAACAAATTGATTTCCATCAAAAGTAATAAGTAAAATAAAGTAATTAAGACTTTTTTAATAAAGTAATTAATATTTTAATCGGATTGTTGGTTATTTATCACAATTTTATTTATCATGGCGATAACGAAAAAAGTCGGTGCTAACCGAATATTAAAGATGAAGATATAAAATCTTAAGCGGCTTAAATTAATGATAAGAATATCGAGATCTTTGGAAGCATCTAACTAAGTACCTAGATAACAAACTTGCTTTTACGAGTGGAAAGTTTGACTAATATCATCATAAATGCCAACCTTTTTCCAACTATGTTGGCGTCGTCGGCTTCCAGTCTAACCGAATAGGTACAGCTGTATTTTATATTGAGCGACTGCCTATCTGACCTCCACAAACCAGTTACTGGGTAACACGATACCCCTTGGTAAGAAATGTGTTTTACTAAAATATGAGCCAGATATCCTAGAACCTCTAGAGCTCTTTGTTCTCTAGATAGATTCCCACTCTTTGGATTTATGAAGGAGATCAGCCAGGGAAGTACCTACCACCCTGCCATGGTTGCGGGTTAGTCCGAAAGGGATACCGGGACCTTGGCAACAGGCAACTGAAGGAACACGGGTGGATTTTAGTCAGTAAAGTATAGGCGGGGAAGCACCGCGGCAAATGAGTTTACCCATACGTCCTTATTCGCACCATTCTTGTTTCACATCCATTGGTGTGAATTAGACAACAGTCAGTTGTTGCGGTTATCAAACGAATTTATCGTATGTTAAAAAATAAATTTCATTTCAATCGTTATCACAATAAAACAAAGTGTTTGCGTCTGGTTGTCTGAACGCGATGAACTTAAAAACTACCAAATGGGTTCTAAACGGTTTTAAATAATATTCCTTACATTTATTATAAGTAGTTGTATACTTATGTTACTGTACTCTGAAATGTGTTTCTGTTTTTGTCTTTAACTAATGTAATTGGTCCTGGCCGTTTTATGTTAAAGTAAAAATAAATAAATAAAATAAAACAAAGTCCTCCGCCGCGTCTGTCTGTCGTCCTGCAGGCGTAGCATGAGCACCGTTTTGTCGACGGAAGAGTAGACAAAAATTACGTTTCCTGTAGACAGTACGACTGAAGCAAAGTAGAAAGGGTCAACTGCACTTTTTACGAAATTCACTCTTTTACATAATTAGACTCAGAATTCTTTGTTTTGTCGGTTTTGTCATTGGATTTATCGGTTGTCCGTGTGATTTTGACAGTAAGGATAGAAAACTTTCTTCCGAAATAGTCAACCTACAAAAAGACGTAGACAAAGATCGTTAGAAATGAAAGACAAAATGACAGATTGTAGAACATTTCTACGGTGGATGTCAAAAATGAAGAAACGAACTGTCACTTTGTATAGAAAAAGCTATGTCTATTCTTCGTAGAGATAGAAAGCGCCATGCTACGTCTGCTGTTCGCGATAAACTCAAAAACTACTGCACCGATTTTCGTGCTGTTTTCACCAATGGATAGAGTGGTTCTCGAGGAAGGTTTTAGTATATAATAAGCGACATCAAAGCGGTCGAAGCCACGGGCATCAGCTAGTAAAATATATTTAAAAAAAAATGTATATTTAATCCATTGATTAACATAATCATGTAGAGGCAAATCACCACATTTGTTCAACAAACTGGTGATCTGAAATCTCAAATGATGTAATGCCTGAAGCAGCTCTACATTTTTTGCACATACAACGACAAGTTTATTTATTTTAATTACTTAATTAAATAAATTATGGCAATTACGGGGTTCAGGCGTGTTCAGAGATAATTATGTCAGGGTCAAAGAGTCACGGAATTACATAGTTTATTATTATAATAACGATTCTAGTGTACGCTGAAAATTCCATATGGATTGTCAAACAGGGGGCTTAAAACGGCCAGAGTAGAATCATAAAAGGAAAATATTATGAATCATCGTAAAATTTCATAAACTGACAATAAATTCATAAAATGATCTGCGTGCATTCGTAGTACGAAATAATTCATCTGTTTGACAGTTTTCTATGGAGATTCATAAAATGGTCCAACAATTATGAATTGCTTTTGTGTCAAATTAGAGCAATTGCTAATGACAGCTGGGAATTCAGGAAATGAAATGCTTTTAGAGGAGTTGCTAATGTGGCCGGTTTAGGCCCCCGTGCTCATGACGGGTGTAAAAACGCTTAACGAAGCCACGACTAATTAATTTGTTTTTCCAGTTGTTGCAATATTTCTTTTGTGCAGAACCACACCTGTGACTCGAAGGGGCTCATGGCTAAATGATAATAGCCACAGGGGTCGATCGAAGGTTAAGTCGCGGTCGGTTCGTGGATGGGTGACCATCCATTACTAATCGAGACCCCTCCGTGCCACTGAAAGCACGTTGGTCCCGGCTATCATTTGTAGATCTTTGACAGTCGTTACGGGTACTCAGAAACCCTAAAAGTCTGACAATCAGTCTTACCACTAGGTTGCTGAGGTGAGACAGACAGTTACTCCATTTAAAATACTGATATTCAGCTGCATCCAGTTAGACTGGGAGCCGATCCAAAAATAGTTAGGAAAAAGCTAGGTAGATTGACAGAACCAAACCTGGGAACTTTCTGGTTACTGAGATATTGAAGGTCAAAGTTGAAACGTTTTTGACGTTTTTGTACGATAACAAGTTTTAACTGTTATACCCCCTTGACCCCTGTACCGTTGAATGCCCCCATCAACACAATGTTTGATGTGCGTCACATTACCCGCTATCGTAAACAGAGATTTTCACAACAAAAATAAAAGTCATTTCCCAGCAATTATTTCATTTTTTTTTAAATGTCTTTCTACTTGCTCGGGACGCTGGGGTCCCGGACATTTGGAAGGCGTACGAGGGGCCGAAGCCAACTCGAAGAGGCCCATTAGACATTAATCAAATGGGGCACCAACGGACGATTAACCCTGTTCGCGCTATTATTTTTATAATATATATTATTCTTTCATAAGTAATTAAATTTTTAAATATTTCTTAAATTAAAATGATAATATAAAATTTTTTTTTTATTTTTTTTATTTGTACCTACAATGTAACTTAGTTTGATGTACAGAACGTAGATGACGGCTTTGTAATGGCTTTTTGTTCACCCTGTATGTATGTATGTACTTACGCCTGATCTCTCTCCGGTCGTGTCGGATAGCCGTACCATCGGACTATGAGAGTGAGGGAAGAGAGAGTGCACTTGTGTCTGCGCAAACACTTGTGCACTATAATATCTCCCGCGCCGAAGGCTAGTCTCCGTTGAGATTGGCCGCCGTGGCCGAAAATACGGTCTGGAGGACTATTATTATTAATTATGTATGTACATAGTGGGTATAGCAACATTATCAGCCATTGAACTCTAATTGTTTTAAATCGCAACGACAATTATGACTTGACTGATTATGAATAGAATTAATTATGCTTTTTTGGCTTAGTGGTAGCAAACACGACTGCTGAGCAATTGAGCATGGGATCCAGCGGGGTTAAGGGCTTACCCAACCTCAAATTTTATTTCGCTCGCACCATACTACTCGCGGCCTGAGTGAGAGCGACTAGCATCAATCCTCAACTTTAACATAATATTTATTTCAAAATTAATGCTGCAGTATTTTCGGCATAAAGGAGGATCATGCTAAGCAATTTGAGGTAGGGTAGGGCCTTCATTTCGTCACACAGTTTCAATAACAATCCGAGACTTTTGAAGGATATTTCTAATCCTGCTTGCTTTATAGGGTAAATAAATATATCTGCTCAACGACCAAAGTAACTCGATGAATAAAAGAAAATGCGGTCAATTGTCAATTGTGGAAGGGCTCGTGGCTAAGTATTATCAGTCGTACGGGTCGATCCATCAGGTTAAGCTTCGCTTGCCGGGGTTGGTCCGTGGATGGGTGACCATCTTTACATACCGAGAGTCCTCCTCGGAAAGTAGGTACGTTAAGCCTTTGGTCCCGGCTGTCATTCGTGGATCTTTGACAGTCGTTACGGGTCGTCAGAAGCCTGAAAGTCTGACAACCAGTCTTACCAAAGGGTATCGTATTGCCCAGTTACTGGGTTGTGGTGGTCAGATAAGCAGTCGCTCCATGTAAAATACTGGTATTCAGCTGCATCCTGTTAGACTGGAAGCCGACCCTATCATATTTGGGAAAACGCGCCTTTTCGATCCCCGGATAGGTCAAATTGTTTTAGGGTAGCTATTATTGCTACGATAACTCAAGAAATGTGAATGTCAAGTCAGCAAAAGTTAATTGTTACCATTACAATTAATTTCCGATATAATCTATATCTCTATAATATAAAAATGAATCGCAAAATGTGTTGGTAAGCGCATAACTCAACAACGCCTGGACCAATTTGGCCAATTCTTTTTTTGTTGTGTTTGTTATCCTCAAGGGAAGGTAGGTAGGGTAGGTAGGGTAGGTAGGGTAGGTAGGGTAGGTAGGGTAGGTAGGGTAGGTAGGGTAGGTAGGGTAGGTAGGGTAGGTAGGGTAGGTAGGGTAGGTAGGGTAGGTAGGGTAGGTAGGGTAGGTAGGGTAGGTAGGGTAGGTAGGGTAGGTAGGGTAGGTAGGGTAGGTAGGGTAGGTAGGGTAGGTAGGGTAGGTAGGGTAGGTAGGGTAGGTAGGGTAGGTAGGGTAGGTAGGGTAGGTAGGGTAGGTAGGGTAGGTAGGGTAGGTAGGGTAGGTAGGGTAGGTAGGGTAGGTAGGGTAGGTAGGGTAGGTAGGGTAGGTAGGGTAGGTAGGGTAGGTAGGGTAGGTAGGGTAGGTAGGGTAGGTAGGGTAGGTAGGGTAGGTAGGGTAGGTAGGGTAGGTAGGGTAGGTAGGGTAGGTAGGGTAGGTAGGGTAGGTAGGGTAGGTAGGGTAGGTAGGGTAGGTAGGGTAGGTAGGGTAGGTAGGGTAGGTAGGGTAGGTAGGGTAGGTAGGGTAGGTAGGGTAGGTAGGGTAGGTAGGGTAGGTAGGGTAGGTAGGGTAGGTAGGGTAGGTAGGGTAGGTAGGGTAGGTAGGGTAGGTAGGGTAGGTAGGGTAGGTAGGGTAGGTAGGGTAGGTAGGGTAGGTAGGGTAGGTAGGGTAGGTAGGGTAGGTAGGGTAGGTAGGGTAGGTAGGGTAGGTAGGGTAGGTAGGGTAGGTAGGGTAGGTAGGGTAGGTAGGGTAGGTAGGGTAGGTAGGGTAGGTAGGGTAGGTAGGGTAGGTAGGGTAGGTAGGGTAGGTAGGGTAGGTAGGGTAGGTAGGGTAGGTAGGGTAGGTAGGGTAGGTAGGGTAGGTAGGGTAGGTAGGGTAGGTAGGGTAGGTAGGGTAGGTAGGGTAGGTAGGGTAGGTAGGGTAGGTAGGGTAGGTAGGGTAGGTAGGGTAGGTAGGGTAGGTAGGGTAGGTAGGGTAGGTAGGGTAGGTAGGGTAGGTAGGGTAGGTAGGGTAGGTAGGGTAGGTAGGGTAGGTAGGGTAGGTAGGGTAGGTAGGGTAGGTAGGGTAGGTAGGGTAGGTAGGGTAGGTAGGGTAGGTAGGGTAGGGAGGGTAGGTAGGGTAGGTAGGGTAGGTAGGGTAGGTAGGGTAGGTAGGGTAGGTAGGGTAGGTAGGGTAGGTAGGGTAGGTAGGGTAGGTAGGGTAGGTAGGGTAGGTAGGGTAGGTAGGGTAGGTAGGGTAGGTAGGGTAGGTAGGGTAGGTAGGGTAGGTACGGTAGGTAGGGTAGGTATGGCAGGTAGGGTAGGTAGGGTAGGGGTAGGGTAGGTACTTAGTGCTACCCGTGCGAAGCCGGAGCGGGGCAGCTAGTTTATAATAAAAATAAATCCCTATTTCCCTTGGTCACGCCATCACGCGTGAACGGCTGAACGGATTTCTATGAAATTTGGCACATAGGTAGACCATGAACTGGAGAAGGACATAGGATACCTTTTATCCCAATATTCCCACGGGATCGAGACTTATGCGAGTGAAACCGCGGGGCGCAGCTAGTTCATTATAAAAAACTGTAGTAGAATAGTTATGGACCACTGCCTGGTTGGTCTAGTGGTCCAAAGCGCTACTGCTGAGGTCCTGGGTGGATCTTTCGATTCCCAGGTCGAGCAAAGTGTAACTGTGTTTTTCCATTAGCAATTTCTCAGTAGCAGTCCGGTTCTGGAGTCTGGATTTGTCCCCGGTTGATGGCACAAGGCTCGCCCCCTATTACATGGGACTTAAACATAACTGGCGAAATGTGGGTGTACCTACTATGGGTACACCTCTGCCTAACCCTTTGGGCAAACAGGCATTATGTTATGTTTATTTCTCTAGCTGTACTTTACATCTTTGGCATCCTCTTTAGGAAATACAGTTATGCCATGTCATCGGCTTATTTCATACAAACGTTGCTACAATTTTTACCCGACTACGGCGAAGAAAAAAGGAGGGTTATGATTTTGACCGGTATGTTTGTATGTATGTATGTATGTTCATCTGTTCCCTCCTATCTTCCAAACCACTTATCACAATTTGACAAATGAGGTATCTTTAGAAGCGTCGTGATTGTCCGCTGGTTATAGGCTATGTGAAATCACATTAAAAATGACGCCCTCTAGAGGACATATAGTGAGGAACTTAAAAAAAAAAATGGTTTAATCGTACCATGTTGGGTATCAAATGAAAGGGCTTAATGAGCACATTTCAAAAATATATACAGGCTGTAAGGGTAAACACTCTTTTCAGTCAAACCATGGGTGGTTAACTTAAATATAAAAATAAATGACCGAACACAACAAAAAAAAAACGTTATTTTCATTAAAAGATTTTTAAAAGTTTCTATCCGACACCGTGCTCTCTAGCGAAACAGCTGACTGACTGAGGGAGGGGTCGCGTTTGCGGCCGGTCAGGTCAGATCCCGCACCCCCCGCCCGTGTTGAGACGCAAGTTCATTGCCCTAGCGCATAGGGCAACGAACTTGTGTCTCTTGTGGTAAAATGTAGATTTAAAAAAAAGAAAAAAGAAGTTGTAATTTTCCATTGATTTTACGTTCTATAAATGAAACCAAACCACTGGTTGCAAGGATAACGGTGTTTACCCTAACAGCCTGTATATTATAACCCCAAAACATTTAAAAAAAAATCAAGTAATAAAAACTAAAACCCAACTACGACTTAAAAGGTATATATAAACAAGACACCACAGGCAGACAAATTAAAAATCCGAAGTCACACGTAATCTGTGGATTTTAGTTTTTATTACTTGATTTTTTTATCTTTTAATTATCTGTCACTGCATTATTAGATTATGCTGGTATTGAACTTAAATTTTGTTATCATTGTTATATGAGATAACTTAAGCAAATATATGATTTGCACGCATTATCAGTTACATAATGGATATTTATCTAGCGTGGCTGGTAATTGTGACCGATACTTAAACACATAACTTTACTCATTATTATGATCACCTTTTACTATGGGACGAAAAATTAAATCGCGAAAAAAACATTTATGTTCGCATAACTCGTCAAAATGTATGACACAGCGGGTTTTTTTTTTCGCGATTTCAGGTTTGGTGCCATAGTAAAATACAATTATACACATACACCTTCCATAATTTTTCTTCCCATAAGAATAATTTCTCTTACTGATTGTGAAAACCACATCAAAATCCGTTGCATAGCTTAGAAGGACAACGCGGTCACACAGACAAACACGAAAAGCAACTTTATAATATTTACTTAATATATTATTATTTGAAATCTTTTTTTTAAATATTTAATTCCTTTTCTTAATTTAAAATACTGGTATTCAACTGCATCCGGTTAGACTGGAAGCCGACCCCAACATAGTTGGGAAAACGTGGTGGCAAAAAACGAAAATTGAAAAGCAAAGACACCGACTTCCGAAATTAAAGTTATTTTTCAATTTTTAGTGTTTATTTTGGAAGTCGTTTTTTTTTTTTTGTAAAAAGTTTTTATTTTTCACTTTTTAGTTGTGGTACCTACCCCACACAAATCGAATACCACTACCTGCTATGTAAATAACAGTGAAGAAGTAAATTAAGACACTGTCTAGATAAACTAAGTGGGAAAAATACGTAATATTAAAGCTAAATCAAAAAACAACGCAAGCAAAGTTAACGAAATTTTAATGGGACCAAAAAAAAAACATACAGACGAATTCCTCCTTTTTGAAGAAGTCGGTTAAAAAGGCTAGGCAGATAGACACATTTTTATAATATGTACTACGTACATATTAAAAAAAAACACACACGTTAAACATACATACATACACATACATATTAAAGTCGCTTTTTGATATTTATATCAAAGAAACAAATTAATGTGACAGTTTTTAATTACAAAGCAATTATGTGGCGAGAACATTTTTGCACTTCATTTTGTTTATCGCTGTCTCGTGAAGCAGTAACTTTATTTATTAATAAACACGTGCATTTGATAGGTACAACGCAATTACTATTGGCATTATGTATGGGAAAGAACTTGTAAACTGCGCGTGCGCATGTATGAAACCTACGCACAAACATAGGTAGAAATATGTCAGTAGGTAAATCTGCCTAGCCTTTTTCCAACTATACTGGGGTCGGCTTCAAGTCTAACTGGATGCAGCTGAATACCAGTATTGCACATGGAGCGACTGCCTATCTGACCTCCACAGCCCAGATACTGGATAACACGATAAGTGCCCCTTTGGTAAGACTGGTGGGCTACTGATGACGACCCGTCACGACTGTCAAAGATCTACGAATGACAGTGGGGACCAATGGCTTCCTGCTTACTGAGTTACGGAAGGGGTCTCTTAAATGTGATGGGTGATGGTCACCAATCCACGAAGCGACCGCGGCAAGCGTGACTGGCAGGCTGCTATTGGCTGGTGGAGTTTCTTGCCGGCTCTTCTCCATAGGAAACGATCAATTGGAACCGTGCTCCTAGCTTCTGACGTTTCATAAGTGCCCATTTAGGTTTATGTGAAATAAAATATTTTGATTTGATTTGATTTGATTTGATTTATTATTCAGCCACGAGCCCCTCAGTAAGCTTGTTTTGCTAAATAATTAAATAACTAAATATCCCGTCGCGTATGTTTCCCGTTGCGTCACTTTTATCAGCCTTATCACTACAATGTTACTAAACCTATACGTTTATTTACGCTTTAATATTATCGTTAGGTAATGTTAGTCGAATTCTTTGACATGGTCTCCGGGGCCTTCTGGGGCGATTCGACGCGCGACGCGACGCCGCCGCATTGTTCGCCGTGAAGTTTTCTCAGAAATTCGCATCGCGCGGCGAATCGCGCCATTATGTAAGAGCCTCAGGGAGTTCCGGATATCGAAAGGAACTCCCTGTTTATAGCAGGTAAGACTAATAGAGAAGCATGGTTGCATCATCATCATCTGCTAAGCTACGCTTGCCGGGGTTGGTCCGTGGATGGGTGACCATCTGTACATACCGAGACTTCTTCGTGTCTCGAAAAGCACGTTAAGCCGTTGGGCCCGGCTGTCAATCGTGGATCTTTGACAGTCGTTACGGGTCGTCAGAAGCCCGAAAGTCAACCAGTCTTACCAAGGGTTATCATATTGCACAGTTACTGGGTTATGAAGGTTAGATAGGCAGTCGCTCCATGTAAAATACTGATATTCAGCTGCATCCGGTTAGACTGGAAGCCCTACCCAACATTGTTGGGAAAAGGCTAGGCAGATTGATATTGAATACGGCTCTACCTAACCCGTCGGGGAATACCAGCGAGATATTAGTATGTCATGTGCTCAAATATTACGCTGTATATAAATGAGTACACGATAACTTATATTATAATGACGCTATTCCACGGTTACAACAATAGGGATATTGTGAAGCTATACATATTATGTATACCTACAGAAAAACTGTCAGTTTACACCTATTGTCGCTAATTTAATAGAATAAAGAAACTGTATTAATTTCTGTACTGGCTTTTAACAATAGGTTTGTTGTTACCTACTTATTTCAAAGTATTAAGTGCAGAATGACTGTTCACTATAGCCTTCTTGCCGTGTTGGCACCATTGCCTGACAAGCTTAATTTCAGTACTAGAGTGCGTTTCATCAAATACTTCCTTAGCCATGATGTTGGCTCCACTGATAAATTATAATAAACGGAACTATTTGGTAGCGCTCGCAGTAGTGGCGTAGCGTTTTTCGTATTGGTCCTACAACAGTGGAGCCAACATTGCGACATAGGAACTATTTAATGAAACTGGTATTGGCACGTGATGCGAAGGAATGAGGAAAATGTTATGAGGAAAGTTTTAGGTATGAATTGCGATAGCTATAAGAGTAGGGGAAGACCAAAGAAACGATGGATGGACTGTGTGAAAGATGATATGGCTAGAAAGGGGGGACTATCGAGATGACGACTAATAGACAAGTATGGAAGAAAGGGACATGTTGCGCCGACCACGAATAAGGCAGGAGAATGAACTTGAGTTTGATGAAACGCACTCTAGAGTGCGCTTCATCATCTTTGTCAGTCGTTACGGGTCGTTTGAAGACCGAAAGTCTGACAACCAGTCTTACCAAGGTGTATCGTATTACCCAACTACTGGATTGTGAAGGTCAGATAGGCAGTCTCTCCATGTAAAATACTGGTATTCAGCTGCATCCGGATAGACTGGAAGCTGACCCCAACATAGTTGGGAAAGGGCTAGATATATTGATATTGAGTTCCCCGAACGAGCTCTTTCACAAATTAGAATCGAACCTAGAACCTAAAGATCATGTTACCTACTGGGCAGCTAAAATCTGTACTCTACAATATAATTAAAAGCATATTTTTATATCGTTAGGGTATCGTCGGACCTGCGATTAGTCGGGCCGTGATATGTGTAATTAGCCTTATCTGATCATGTATAACATGGGTAGAGGAGAAAATTGAGTACAGTCAGGCGAAGAAATCCTAATCCTAACTAATATTATAAATGCGAAACTGAGTTTGTTTGTTTGTTACACTTTCACGGTAAAACGGCTGATCAGATTTGGGTGAAATTTGGCACATGAGTAGACCATGACCTGTAGAAGGACATAGGATACTTCTCATTCTGTTATTGCAGACGAAGTCACGGGCAACAGCTAGTTTAAAAAGAAAATGAAAAAACATTGCCTTTTTCATATTTCTAACATCTATTGGGGGGCCTAGACAAAATCCCTTTTCTGTAAGCGTCAACGCCAACGGAAAGATCAAATTGTATGGAGGTGACAGCAGCAGTCACGTGTCATCTCTAAAGCTAAAGTCAACTCCATACAATTTGATCTTTTCGTTAGCGTTAACGCTTACAGAAAAGGGATTTTGTCTATAGCCTCAGCAGGTCCACTGTGTAATCAAGAAATCCGTAGTTAATCCCCGTTTGTTTGTGACGGTTTTGCGCTAAAACGGCCGAACGGATTTAGATGAAATTTGGCACATGGGTAGACCATGACCTGGAATAGGACATAGGATACTTTTTATCCCGATATACCCACGGGAACGAGACGTACGCGGGTGAAATCGCAGGGCGTAGTTTTTTATATTTTGCTTGCTGACTGTACATTTTCTCCAACGACTTTCCACCACATCGCAGTGACGATGAAGCTTGTCTGCTTTCTTCTTGTGAACAGTGCTATATCGTACTCCTTTTCTTTACATATTTAATTGTGGTTTACTATGTGGTGATTTTTCTGTAAGCAGATATTAGAATAGAATATAATATTCTTTATTTTGCATAAACTACGGTACGCAAACGTGGTTCAAAAATGGTTTCAGATATTTTGCTTATTTTAGCATGCAAATAATACGTAGACATTGATATTGTGGTATGCACTTCCCTCTCGCTGAGAGGAAGCCTGTGTCCCAGCAGTGGGAACTTTATAGGCTGATTATGCTTACGCTTATATTTTTACTCAAAGAGTTTATAACTTGAGATGTTATTTGTGAATCTTTTGTAAAGTTTCTGTTTGCATTCGTATTTTATCATGCAGCAGGCGTAGCATGGCGCTGTCTATCTCTACGAAGAATAGACATAGCTTTTTCTATACAAAGTGACAGTTCGTTTCTTCATTTTTGACTTCACATCCACCGTAGAAATCTTTCTACAATCTGTCATTTTGTCATTAATTTCTAACGATCTTTGTCTAGGTCTTTTTATATGCAGACTATTTCGGAAGAAAGTTTTCTATCCTTACTGTCAATATCACACTGACAACCGATAAATCCTATGATAAAACAAAGAATTCTGAGTCGAATTATGTAAAGCAGTGAATTTCGTAAAAAGTGCAGTTGACTCTTTCTATTTTGCTGTCGTCTCGTACTGTCTACTGTCTACAGGAAACGTCATTTTTGTCTACTCTTCCGTCGACAAAACGGTGCTCATGCTACGCCTGCAGCAGGACAAGTTACGAATCACTGTTATAATAATGTTCTTTACGGTCACAATCGACAATTTTTTTTTTCCTATCATGTTACTTCACGCGCCAAGGATAGCATAGATTATTAGAACCATATTTTTTATAGTATTATCCTCGTTTTTGCATCAGGGTTTCACCCAAACGTTTTTCGAAAAACTCTCTCGGGAAAAAACCTATTTAATCAAAAAAAAGGCAACCGCTAAAAACTTGTGTTGTGGTAAATCCGAACGTTTATAATAACGCAACCAAAACCTCGTATCGGGTAGGCATACAGCCCGAATCAACGGGGGTAGGAAGATAATACACAGATCGCTGTTTGACTTTTGATTAAGAAAACAAAAATAATAAAAAACACAGAATACTTTGGCAGGGCTGACAACCCAGTAACTTGGTTGTGGAGGTCAGATAGGCAGTCGCTCCATGTAAAATGCTGGTATTCAGCTGCATCCGGTTAGACTGGAAGCCGACCCCAACATAGTTGGGAAAAGGCTCGACAAATGATGATGACGGGCTAGCAGAAGTCTCAAAAATGGGTGACAAAATGAATACTATGTATGTATAAGTATGTGTATGTATCTATGTATGTTTATTATGTTTATGTATGTATCTATGTATGTTTATTTAATTATTATTAATTATTTTCAAGTTATATGTATTATCTTATGTTGCACCTGCCATGTCTGTCTCTGCATCACCCTAAGGTTGACTGGTAGAAAATGCCTCAGGCATTAAGTCCGCCTTTGTACAGTAGTTTTTACTTGTGCATAAAGTTTTAATAAATAAATAAATAAATAATACAGAACTTGAGGTACTGCAATAGGTACGATTGCTGATTCAATAATACATTTCATCAGAATTGTTAGGTACCTACGTGTATATAAAAATTTAAAAAATCGCCACATAGGATCAAACACTTATATATGTAGTAAGCTACATATGTAGTAAGCTACATATTAGAACATACAGGCAAAATGTTCGAGCTGGTAGAATTTGATACAATAAGCATCATTTCAGAGTAAGTTAAAGACCTATAAAATATGTAAGGGCCTTATAACTCTTTCAAAAACCCAGTTACTTTGTGAGCGTGTTTCTAGCGAGGCGATTGTTTAACGTGTTCGCTGCGTGTATGTAGCGAGCACGCCACGGGTGCGCAACGTGTTCGCCGCGTTTGCGTAACGAGAGTGATTGACGTGACTGTACAAGAGAGAGCGAGACAAGCGAGTGTGTAAAAATATGAAAACGTGTAGCGCACGTCGCGTAGTCGCGGCTATTCTGCTCCGCGGAAAGCACGTTCACAAATCGCTTCGCTGGAAACACGCTGGCAAAGTAACTACGTTTTTGGAAGTCTGACTAAAACCACAATCATAACATAATTAGTAATCTCTTTATGTAGTAGAATGAATAAACAGCTGCTAATGACAGATTTTTTTTATTTGCACTTTGATTTCATACATTTATTTTTATTTACTGTTTATGTGGAATTAAGAACCACACTGGACTGCGAGGCAAACGTGTATTCACAGAAAGAGAAACAATGAGCCTTTTTACTGTTTTGGTGATTATAGACCTTAACTCCAAGTTTTCTTACATTGTTTTCCTATACCGTAAATGAGTAAATTCTTACATGAAAAAATATTTTTCCAAATCGGTCCAGCCGTCTTCTAGTAATCGAGGAACATACATAAAAAATAAAAATAAATATTCCGATAAACTGAGAACCTCCAAGGAGGGAGAAACCTCCTCCTTGGAGGTTCTCAGTTTGCACGCAAAAGAGAAACAGATGTCCGAGTCTATTATTTTTTTATATCGGACAGACCTTCACCTTAAGGCTCTTACATACTGGCGCGATTCGTCGCGCGACGCGCATTTTAACAAAACAATTTCTGAGAAAACTTCACGGCGAACAATGCGGCGGCGACGCGTCGCGCGACGAATCGCGCCAGTATGTGAGAGCCTCTAAAGGCTCGTGCAAACTGGCGCGATATCGCGAGCGCGACAGGCAGCGCTACCCTTGTCGCGACCGCGATATCGTGCCTGAATGTGGGAATTAATGCTAAAAGCCGTAGCTACCATGGAGATAAATCGATCGATAAAATAAACTTTACTGTAGGTATCTACACAAAATAGTAATACAACTAATATTGTTACATATAATGGCGGTCTTATCACTGATAGCGATATCTACCAATAAACTTTTAGAGCCATCACGACACTCATTTCAGCTTTCAAAAAAAGTTTATATTCCAGGCTGACATAAAAAATTCCAGTGCCAAAAAGTCACCCTAAAAAAAACCCAACCTGTCAAACACAACACAGCTTCTCATGACTATAACCTCAAAATTACAGTGTTATTATTAATAATAATTAAATAATAATAAGTAGATATGTTAAATAACCCAAGATGAACAAGATAGTGAAAGGTGTAAAGTCGTGGCGTGCCCCCAGGCCTGTGGAGGAACTAACTCGGAGCCAGTATTCGCTGGTGTCAACTGATCTAACTGATGGCGCTGTGCAGCTGTGGTTGGGTCTACCTGACGAGGTGAAGTATGACCCAGCCTTGGAGCAGTTCCGAAAACACTATGAGAAGGAGCATGGTGAGTTTTAATAAAATACTTTGTTTTTTAGTTTTAGCAGTTGTAAATGCTTCGTTGGTCTAGTGGTCGCAAGACTGCCGGTCTTAGGTTTTATGTTCAGGTCGGGAAAAGGAGTAATGAGGTTTTAGGGGTATGAGGAACAGGGTGTAAAGTTCACTCATCCACCATAGAATAGGGAGGATCCTCCGACCAGACGGGTGTTGTGACTGGCGGAATCTTGTTATGTCCATCGCGCGGTAAACTCAAATTGCGCGATGCAGACACAAGTGCACTCTCCCTTCCCTCACTCTCATAGTCCGATGGCACGGCAATCCAACACGACCGGAGAGAGATCAGGCGCAGGACCAACAGCTTAACACGCTTACCGAAGCACAGGGATATCACCGCCAACTTCCAAACTCCGGGCTGTTACTTCAAAATTCCTGATGGAGACGGGGCAGTCAAATATGAAACTACATAACTGGATTTGTGAATTACTACTGAAAAATTAATCCTCTTTTTGGATTCATTTTTCAGGGGTCTAAGAAAATGCTCTGCTCTGTTCTGCTCTTGGTGTGCGCTGGCGCTTATAGGCTATGTGACGTTATATTAAATTGAATATAGCGCCCTCTAGACGACATAATTAGGTATTACCATTCGTGAAAGCTACAAATAAATAACGGAAGATATCCGAATCTAAGCAGACACAATTCTTGGGCAGATTCTCATTGCAATTGTCAAAGTTCCAATAATTATAGTTATTTTTAGTTCATCAAATATTTGCGCACTGCAAAAGTTCAATCGCATTAAAATTATTTTCTACTAGCTGACCCGACAGACGTTGTCCTGTAAATTTTCTAATTTTCCGCGCAATTTTCTTAATTTTTTCTTTCATAAGGACCTTTTTCCTGACAATAACAAACACAACAGAAAAAGAATTAGCGAAATCGGTCTAGCCGTTCACGAGTGATGGCGTGACCAAGGGAAATAGGGATTCATTTTTATAAATATTATTTGGATAGGATAGGAGGAATACTTTCCCGTGGGATAACTGAGTAACGGGGTCCCGAAACGATCGGAGCTCACCGCGTGTGGCGACGTAGATCGGGCCGTCACAGACAGTCTCAATCTGTTAAAAATAGGGATGTATTTAATAGCACTTTAAAGATGAAAAAGCTACATAAGCTATATTGTCTATCAGCACTTTAGAATAATAATACATCTATAATTTAATATTATCACTATAAAAACAAAATTAATTAAAAAACAAAAAACCCGCCTGCAAAAACGCATAACTTAAAAGAGAAAAACAAGCATTATAATCTGTAGAATTTTGGTATTACAGGCGGGGAACAAACCAATAACCTGAAATATGGTGTTACTTTCGTTTGTTCCCTAACTTAACTTAACCTATTTCACCCAGTTCAAAATGACGAATCCTACAATCCGCCGCAAAAATGTTTTCACCATTGTCTAATTATCTAGTCATTCAATTAATTTAAGCTAACGTTTTTCAAGTGTGAAACATTATTTTTAAACCTTATAAATACCTGTAATGTTCATACATCTTTGACAAGTTTTTGACATTGACTCTCACTGAGATGAGATTGTGACTAGATATTGAACGTTTTAAATACAAGAATTGGTGGGTGACCTGGTTGTATGTCATCCAATAATATTGAAAAAAAAACCTTCGTGAGTACCTAACATGACGTTGTCCATGACAATATATGGTAACTCCAAGGAAAACATTCTAAGGGCATAACATTAAGGTTTTCATATGTTAATAACTTTATTCACATACACCATTAGAAGATATTTATGTTGAGTAACACCTGCCCATATTTGAAAATTACATTTTGACGAGTAAATAATAAACTTGGAACCTTGGAATATTGAGATAAATGGCTTGTTTTTTTAAGCTCCATTGGACAGTGATTAGTAGAAAACAAATACATTCAAAAGCAGGGAAGTATTTTAATATAATTTTACGTAGTTCTCTAGAAACTATATTAGATTTAGGCGATTAGAGTAATTGTGCAAAATATATTAACCGACTTCCAAAAAGAGGATATAATTCAGGTTTATCTTTTCATACACGAAATCTCTTAAGAGGCCATTGTACTCGTCATATAGTAGCTTTCTTTTTTCATATAGCTGTTAATCGACTTTTGTTGCTGACTGTATCTTGGTTTTACTCTCCAAGAAGTTCTTCATTCAAATTTATTTTAAAAAACCAACAGCATATACATTCAAAATTATTTAGGAAAGGTATTACTTCATAATTTCACAAAATTTCATGGTTAAATATTAGTCAGGAAATAAGGATAGTGTGAGCGCGATTTAATTTTTAACCCTCAACTTATCACTGAAAGTTCAAAATCCCACAGAGCGCTTTTATTCAGGCATTACATTTAGTTGTCGCCTAGAGTTCGTGAAAACAGGCATTCGGTTTTCATTTTCTATTAATTGTTCAATATCTATCGTGCGCTCTCTGTTTACCAATGATTTTTTTGTCAGCATTCCAAGCTTTAGGCTATATTTAAACCGGTCCAATCCAGTTCGCGCCGGTATCTAGCTATATGTTGTTCTGCCGTCTCGCTCTGTCTGTGAATGTTTGCTCGTTTCTATCGCGATTATACGCTTTATTACGCGAAATATGAATCCATACAGAATGTTATATTTAAACATAATTTTTTGCTGTGCAAAAATATCATAATAACATAAACAGATTTGCGGAAAAAAAAATTAACCAGTAAGTATATGTAAAAACACTGACATTAATTAACTAGCCGTATATGCAAAATTAAAATTACTTAACCACAACACCCTGTATAATAACCAGTTCAAACCAGTTTAAACCAGTCTGACAACCAGTCTTACCAAGGGGTATCGTACCCAGTTACTGGGTTGTGAAAGTCAGATAGGCAGTCGCTCCATGTAAAATACTGGTATTGAGCTGCATCTGGTTAGATTGGAAGCCGACCCCAAAATAGTTGGGAAAAGGCTAGGCAGATTGCTTGATAATGATATATTATAGCCTATGAGCTGTCTCAATTTGAACATACAAAAATATTGTTCTTTGGCCTTCAGTATAGCTATTTCAAATCTGTCTGGGATATAGACTAGCTGGTATTTATAAACATAGTTCTAGGCTAGAGTCTGGGCTATAATTAACCGGTCCGATCCAGTTTGCTTTCCGTCTAATGTAAGGTAAACGACCTTTTAGAAACTAGAAACGTTTTATATGCACTTTTAGGGTTCCGTACACAAAGGGTAAAACGGGACCCTATTACTAAGACTCCGCTGTCCGTCCGTCTGTCACCAGGCTGTATCTTATGAATCATTATAGATAGACAGTTAAAATTTTCACAGGTGATATATTTCTGTTGCCGCTATAACAACAAATACTAAAATACAATAAATATTTAAGAGGGCTCTCATACAACAAACGTGATTTTTTTGCCGTTTCTATAGATAATGGTACGGAACCCTTCGTGCGCGAGTCCTACTCGCACTTGTTTATAATAAATTTCGGGCGAATGTGGCTTTCAAAGTCAAAGTCAAATAATTTATTTCAATTTGGCACATAAAAGGCACTTTTGAACATCAAAAACAAAGAAATAGAACTGATTCTAGTTGTCCCTTCCAGAAGGTAGTTTTTGTATGGAGAAGAATGGGCAAGAAACTCCACAACTTTGTTTACTTGATATTATATGGAGGTATTGTTTAAGTACTTGATATTATATGGAGGTATTGTAAGATACTTTGACGCACGCTTTCTCTCATCTCCATCTGCCTAGCATGATGAAAAAATATCGATATATCGAAATATCGATATTTTTTGTTCGATATATCGATATTTTCCCAACTATGTCGGGGTGGGCGTCCAGTCTATCTGGATGCAGCTGAATTCCAGTATTTTACATGGACCGACTGCCTATTAAACCTCCAACTATCATTAACGAGACATAATAGAATTTTAATTGTTATCGGCCATTAGAAGGCCAATCGACAGTATTCGACAGTTGAGCGGTCTGACCTCCACAACCCAGGTATTGGGTGACACGATATTCCCCTCGGTAAGATTAGTTATCAGACTTTCGGGCTTCTGACTACCCGTAACGACTGTCACCACTTTTCTTCATTTTCGCCCGCCTGGAGGTCGGAAATTATTCCACGGGAACGTAGTACGGGGATAAAAAGTATACTTACTATATATTGTGACGAAGTCCTTCTCATCCATACTCATCCTATCATTTATTACTGGCAATCCTTTATGGCTGGCCACATCATCATTCCATTTTCAATTTGAATTCAGAACGCCACAAACTCCCGTGCAGTATTTTTCCAGCCTTCGACACTTCATCTTTGGACTTGACCGAGCGTGTTACTGTCTGCAATTTTTATATAACCAATATTCTAAATACTGTGATAATAATTATTACTATACTTATATAATCGTGTGTGTCGTGTTTAATTAACGAGTAATAAACCGTTCCTCCTATCGTCTACTGTGTTTACCTCATTATTCAACGTTGTCCGGTGAGACCCTCACTAAGCGAGCTAGCAGAGGGCAGAGGGGTCTCCCGGTACAATATAAGTCCCATTCCAGGTCATGGTCTACCAATACATTAATCCGTTCAACCGTTTTAGCGTGAAAGCGCTACAATCAAACAACTCACTTTCGCATTTGTAATATTACTAACTGCACCTCGATTCCGTGAGAGTATCAGGATAAATGATATCCTATGTCCTTCTCCAGGTCATGGTGTATACATGTGCCAAATTTCATCTAAATCCGTTTAACCGTTTTAGCGTGAAAGCGTTATAAACAATCAAACTCACTTTCGCATTTATAAGCTAAAAAATAGGCCTTTTGGACGTCAAATAGATGTTCATTATTTCATGTTCTGATCCATCCAAAATGTGACTACCAAACGGAATTTCGACAAATGTTACTACGACATGATTTTACTTCGACATTACGGAACTCCGACACGTCTTTACTTCGACAGTACTTTACTTCGACATGCCTTTAGTCCGACACTACTGTACTCTGACAAGACGTTGCTTCGACATGACTTTGTCTATCATTCTTTCTTTCGTATGTGTCGCAGTTAAAGATACATTGTAACCGTAAATATTGACATACAGCCGCATCTGGATAGTCTGGGTTCCGTCCCTGACATGTATGAATGGCAATAACTTTTAAGTATGTATATTTATTCTGCCTGCATCTGTAGTTCACACAGACGGCGAGCGAGGTCGCTGTGCAACGTATGTATAGTTTAGAACTGGTATGAACTCGATGTAACCTGTTTGGACGTGATTTAATTTAATTGCGTAACACACTTTCAATCACCATCCGAAGGATTTTGAAGGAAATTGCTTCATAATTATGTTTAACTGTTGTTACTGCTGTTACAATGGCAATGCCTTTCATATTGACAGTTCAACAACATTCACTTCGTTTTTTACGTTGCTCGGCTGATGAATTCCTAAAGGCCTACGCATACCAGGACGGCATGGCAAGGGATTGAAATTTTTACCAATGGACATTCAAACGTATCGATATAGAAATACGACATAAATTGCTATGCTTTAAAATGATGCCATGGCATCGAAAGGGATTTCATTGCACGGCATCGAAAGACGCGCTACGGGCTTCCGCGGCGGGATGCCGTGGCGTACTGCGGTAGGCAACGGCATGCCGAGGACGCCGGCGCTGGTTGAGACATACCGCGGGGCGCGCGCGTCGTGGCAAGCCGCGGGAATGCCGCGGTATCTAAGCGGCTAGTGTGCGCTGACTGACGGCAAAATCCTTTGCCATCCCGTCCCGGTCTGCGTTGGCCTTTAAACTTACGAAGCTATTTCCTTCAAAATCTTTCTGATTGTGTTTGAACATGTGCTACGCAGTTGGGGTCATAGGGGTTGGCTAGCAGATCTCAATACAGAGAAACTATTAACAAAACACACAAATATGTAATACTTTTCCTTAAAAAATAAACATTATTTTATCGCAGCTCTCGTATTTGTACGATTCGATTCGCACACAACCCACCTGAGCTAAGCCAAACCGGTTGTATCCAGTACAAACTGGTATGCTATGTGCAGTATTACATGTACATAGTTGTATACAGCTGGTGACCTGTCTTTAACCTTGTCTGAGTCTGCATTTTGATGCGCTTTCGCCATTTATAGAGGTATCTATCTATACGCATGAGAACAGTTCCGTGTGTGACTGACCGATGGACACAGACCATGTTGTCTTTAGTACGAGCCTACGAGCACTTGTTTTTCTTTTACCCCAGAACCACCCTGATCCTAGGAGGTAGAAGTTTGGATTTCGTGGGTAACGACTATGAAAGTTTTCACCGCAGAAAATTGGATACTTACAGTTTTTTTTTTTTTAAATAAATTCTTAAGTTGGTTATTTATTTTATTTTTTATGTACACGCAGTAAAATGGATACAGACGCGACAAATAAGTATTGAGTACAAACGTACTGCTTATTTGTTTTCGTTTTTTACTGGGGAACTCCTTAAGGTCGACTTCCCCTGCTGCCATTATAGTCTACTAGCTGCGCCCAGCGGTTTCCCCCGCGTAAGTCTCGATCCCGTGGGAATATCGGGATAAAAAGTTTCCTATGTTCTATTCCAGGTCATGGTCTACTCCTGCGCCAAATTTCATCCAAATCCGTTCAGCCGTTTTAGCGTGAAAGCGTAACAAACAAACATACTTTCGCATTTATAATATTATTACTAGCTGATGCTCGCGGCTTCGCCCGCGTAGATGTCGGTTATTATATACTAAAACCTTTCTCGAGAACCACTCTATCCTTTGGTGGATACAGCATGGAAATCGGTGCAGGAAGTTTTTGAGTTTATCGCGAACAGACAGACAGACAGACGCGGCGGAAGACTTTGTTTTATAATATATGTAGTGATAGTTAGGATTAGATATATTATCATTCCATTACCTACTCCAACAACTATTTCACTGAATGTCGATTATCACAAATTTTGAGATTGTCGTTACCACATGCACTTCTACAACTTTTTATTAAACTTAGTCAATTATTTCAATTAATTACGGATTTTAAATACGCGGGTCATGTAAACAGGGCCAGTGTTGCCAGCTTTCTCTATCATCTCCTATCCCTGTCATCCCTAGTAAACTTTGTTTATCGAGCAAGTTTTGAAACATAATTATACTTTAATTTCGACATTACATACTCACGAAATTGGTCTATTTTGTCAACGACCCCGGCTCTAAATTACACATAATTTCCTTTTTTAAAACACCTAATTATGTATGTAAATGGTCATCATCATAGAATTTTGAAAAGCAAAAACTAATGATTTCAGATCAAATGACCGGCAACAATGTCAGTAATGATACTTATAATTATTATAATGATGTTTTGTCATAGTTGAGCATACCTACTCCAACTCAAATCTAAATAGCAACGAGGTCCTAAGGCCCTAGACAAAGTAACATTCTATCAGCGATAATGATGATGGAAAAGGCAAAAATTTATAGGACTGACATAAGCTATCGAAAAGCTTATGTCAATCCTGTTGAAAGTCGTTGTGATGCCGAGATCCGACAATACGCGATTTTGCGGACAGACACCGACGAGCCCGGACGACGGACCGTGGGAAGGAATACGAAACGCTTTGAAAGCGATTGTCACTTGTCTAGGCCCTCTGAAAGCCTTCATAGACTTCTTATTCATAAAATCACTCCTGAATTACACGAAGAGGTTTGCAGAGGTGAATAATCACCCACATTTTACCTCTATACATATTATGGTAGGCAGATTGATGGACATATTATGATAGGACACCCACATTCCGCCAGTCATGTTCTAAATCCGAAGTAATAGGTGACAAGCCTGTGACCGTGAACTGGACAGACATCCAGATTCCAGGCTTGCACTGAGATTTTTCCTATTAGCAACACCCAGTATCACTTGGCAACCGTAGGAAACCATGTTGATCATTTGCGAACCTCGACCAGTTCTGCTTTTGAAAGAAACTTGGACTTACAGACCCACAAGCAGATAGCCTGGTAACGGCGCGGCGAAAAAATGTTAGACCTGGGGGCCTAAAACAGCCACATTAGCAATTCCTCTAAAAACAATTAATTTCCTGAATTTCCACTAGCAATTCCTCTAATTTGACACAAAAGCATGTCATAATTTGTAAACCATTTTACGAATCTCCATAAAAAACTGTCAAACAGATGAGTTATTTCGTAATATGAATTGCACGCAGATCATGTAGTATCATGAATTGGCAGTTTGTGATTTATAATATTTTCCTATTTATGATTCTGCCAAAGTGGCCGTTTTAAGCCCTCTGAGGGCCTCGACAAAGCAACCTTCTAACAGTGCTAACGATGATGGAAAAGTCAGAAATGTATGGGACTGACATTTAAGCTACCGAAAAGCTGGTGTCAATCCTGTAGACAGTTGTTGCAGAAATATAAAACGCTTTGAAAACGATTCGTGAGTTATGCAGAGATGTACAAACAACTTTTTCTATGGGACCAACCTTGACATCGCGAAAAAAAATCAGCTGTTCCATACATTTGTGTTCACATATTTAAGTCCCATGTAGTAGGGGGCGAACCTATACTGCAATCAATCGGGCACAAATCAAGACTCCGGACTGCTACTGAAAATACCAGATGGAAAAACTCAATAACTCTATGCCCGGCTCGGGAATCCGAACCCAAAACCTCATGCTCAGTAGTAGCGCTTGCTGCCACAGACCAATGAGGCAGCTGTGGGTTCGTTAGTACTAAAACCCACCCGTGTTCCAGTTCAGTTGCCTGTTACCAAGGGCTCCGGTATCCCTTTCGGACTTTCCCGCAACTCTGGCAGGCATCGGCCCTAGCGGACCCCGTCAATTGTGCTGACATCTCTTTGAGGCGCGCGAGGCGCTATACCTACCTTGTATTAGCGATTCGTTCCATCAAAGCTTAGAAGCGCAAGAGTGCTAAGCATGCATGATTCATTGCAGTTTACGTAAATAACACTGTGTTTGAAAACATGTTACTGTGCAGCGTTGCATTGGTAATTAGAGGTCGTTGGCCTTTCGTTCAAGGACCTTTGACCAGAGTTTATGTAGTACTAAATGGGTATAAGGCTTGTAAGATAGAGATAGAGCGGGTAAGATGTATTTAGATAACATAGAACGGTCAGCGACAAAGTACGATTAAAGGCTTCCACAGACAGCCGAGACGCGACACAGCACGACACGAAACCGGTAGAACAATTTCCGTGAAGTTTTCATAGAAATTGTTTCACCAGAGTCGCATTGCTCCTGGTTGCGGGAGCTAAGACGCTGCTACTTTTATACATCATCTAAATCCACTCAAAATTATTCCAGACGTATTTCACCATTTCATATAATATCTAAGAGTTAATATCTGTCGCTGACAGTAAAATGTTCAATAATCTGTGATTTGGTTTAAGGCCAGGGCCACGACATAAAGGCAATGCGTCATGGGTGGACTGCTTATCCCGAGACTTAAAAGTCGTACTATTTAGCCAAAACTTAGACGTTTGTCCAAATTAGTTTCTCTATGAAATGTTTTTTTTTTCTTTTGTTTACCCAGTCATGTTGAAGTGAAAACTTCTTTAGGCGCGTTGAGCGATAGGGGGTAAACTTATGGATTCGCGTCACCGCACGCCGTAGTTCTGTAACCTAAAATATAGATGGCGCTAATACCAGTTTTAACTTTTCACTTCTGTCGGCAGTCCCCAACTCCCCAAGACTGCTTAGGTTTTGATTTTTTTCTCTATGAAATGTTTATTTCTTTTGTGTTTCTGTTATGCCTAGGTATCACAGAAATATCATTTCCATAATAAAGTAGATCATCTTCTTCGCAGGTGGTCTGGGCTTACCACGGAAGAGCAAGTCAGGTTCCTCAACGAAACGACTGCCCAGCGTCAATTCGGCGCCACACCTCAACAACAACCTTCAGGTCCCGAAGGATGACATCTCCGTCGCATTCCTCAATGGCTGTAAGCAGATACCTTCTCATGACGAGAAGAAGGAGAAAATGTAAGTAACTCTTACTTTTTGACTCTTATTATGTTTTTGTAACTGGCGATATGTGTATGTGTACTATAGGTGCACCTATGTTTTTAAGTAACCCCCGACGGAAAAAGAGGGGTGTTATAAGTTTAACGTGTGTATCTGTCTGTCTGTCTGCGCCATCGTAGCTGCCAAACGGCTGAACCGATTTTGTGTTATTTGGTTTTATTTGAAAGTTCACTTGATCGAGAGTGTTACTAACTATTATAAAATAAAAATTGTTTATTAAATGCTTTGTTTTTGTCGGGAGTTTTTTAAATTTTCAATTTAATTAGCTTGTTTTATTATGATAAAAGACATTTTTTGGCTATTATTAATTATTAAGAAGAATAATAGCTGTAGACCTTTCTGTCACTAATCATCGTTTAGCCTAATGTTTGTTCTTTTCATTGGCTCTCCAAAACAGTTTTTTTAGAAACCAGTTAGTCCAACTTCTTAGGAATCACATCGAAGTGTTAAATCTATTTGTTTTTTGTTTGTTGTTAATCGCATCACTTGCGAACGGTTGCGGACCGATTTGTCATTTTTTTATATTAAAATTTTCGTAATACGAATCAGGTTTTTAGGAAAAAAAAATTGATTGATCGAATTCGAGAAAACTTGAACGTCCTTTTTTGTATAAAATAATGTTTGGCCATGACGACGTTACACACGTTTTCAGCTAGTTTTTAATAAATATTAATAATTGCGTCTTACTATTTTACAGGCTTGACGACGAACCAGGACCCAAAAAGCCAACAAAGGTAAGATGTTATGAGGCATTTAGAGAATCAAACTAATATGATTCTAACCCCAATACAGTTAGGAAAAGGCTGATAAATGTATACTAGCGGCCACATGCTTCTCAAGTGTGCAATCTACTAATGTGGCGACTTATCAAAACATGCAGATTTTTATGCTATTATAGAACTTTTGTTGTGATGTGATTACGGGTTCTATAGTGTGATTAAATTAAATGTTCATTGGTTGGTTCACAATGAGTTTAATAAATGTACTATAACTAAACACGGTACAATAAGTAAGATTATGATGATTATAATTTGACGCACAAGTGATGCGATTCGTGGTTAGTACTTTGTTGACAGCTAGTGACTGAATACTGAACCCTGAGTTCGATCTAAGGGACGTGTGAGTCGTGTGACGTCATGGGTACTTGAGTTCACAAGTTCGTCTGCATGTGTGGGTTACATACCACTACACTATAACTAAGTTAAATACTAATTTAAACAAACCTTCAGGGATAAATTCTCTAAATAAAAGTGAAAACCGGATCAAAATTCCTTGTATAGTTTAAAAGAACTAAGTGCTCACACATGCTGACAGACATGAAAAGTGACTTTGTTTTATACTATTTATTATAGATTTGAGTGTAAAAGTTAACCATATTGGTTTCATACTTTTTACGTAATACTGAAACAACCAAACCCCTCTCACATACAAACAGACAAAAATTCCAAAAATGGTAGAAATGGCATCAGTTGCTTATTCTTGGACACTCCAACTAGTATTTTTTTTTCAATGTACTCGGCTACACATCAAGCTACACTTTTCCAGTTTAAGCAAATCTCCCATTGTTTATGATTTCTGTACAATGCGAAGCCAGCTTATACTGGAAATGTATAGCTAGATGTGTAGCCGTGTGTACAGAAACGCCTCGTCTACAGATTTATTATATTATGTATAGATTTTTTGTCCGTAGATGGCTCAAGCTAGACACTTCGTGAAGATGACCCTCCTGGTCGCAATGTGGATATTCTTCACCATAGTATTCCTAATGTATAATGAGAAAGAACAGATCAGTAGACACTCCTCGGTAGCTCCTGGCGAAGTTAAGAGTAAGTATACTACTACTGTTATTGAATATTCTTGAAAGAATTTTCTCATTTTCTGCTTTAACATTAGGAAGTGGTGAAAGTTGGCCGATTATTGGAGAGGTTCTTTTTTATTAATAATTCCCTATAATCTACTACTACTAGCTTTTAGATTTACATTACATATTATGCATTATATTTTAAATAAGTGTTTTGAGGGACAGGCCTTTCAGAAAATGCAGATCTGATATTTATGTGAAAGTTTAAAGGTTTAGGGTTTTACAGGAATTTCTTATGACTGTGTACGTTTTCTTCTATTGGCGAGCATATTTCATCCCGCCAAATTAATCTGCCTCGCCTTTTCCCAAGTAAGTTGGAATCGGCTTTCAGTCTAACCGGATGCAGCTGAATACCAGTATTTTACATGGAGCGACAGCTTATATCTGACCTCCACAGCCCAGTTACTGAATAATACGATACCCCTTGGTAAGACTTCCGGATTGTCAAGCTTTCGGGCTTCTGCTGACCCGTAACGACTGTTGAAGATCAACGAATGACAGCCAGGACCAACGGCTTTCCGAGGGAGGAGTGTCGATATGTAAAGATGGTCACACATCCACGGACCAACCCCGGCAAGCGTAGTTTAATCTGATGGATGGACCCGTGCGGCTGTTATTACTAAGCCACGAGCTCCTCCATCATATCTTATCCCGCCGTGGTGAAAAAACTAGCCGAGCAACTAAGCTGAAGCCTTTAAATAAATTGCTAATTAGTAATTATTGTCAAATCATTTGGCGAGTATTTTACACGTTTACTTGTATTTCGAACTTTTTTGTTAACTTTTTTTTAAACTTCCTTATCTTTCAGGTTACGCTCTACGATCAGATAAAGAACAACTGTCGGTCCTCCTACAGATGACGGGGCCATTTGTATCAGAACAGCATGAAAAGAAACTAAATTCTAGTGATAAGTTGACAATGCCCAGAATGGAGGTGTGGCTCGAGGGAGACGGATCTGAAGCTTTGACAAATGATACTACTCAGGTATGAATTGATATAATAACTTTTTTTTTTCACTTGGTCACTTTAATACTTGGTTTTTGGAAGCTGGGTGTAAAGCCTTAAGGGGATTATAGTTGACACCATTTAGAATATTTTGAGCCATACGTGTCTTATACGAATTATGTTTTTTTTCTCGTTTCACTCAACATGCTCTAAATGGTGTCAATTAAAGCTTTGCACCCAGCTTCCAAACACCCTGAATAAGTCTTACACCTACGGGAGCACCGTGACGATCTGCCATCATCAGACCAGCGGGATTCATACGGACTTGGCAATGACTTCCATTTTGACAATTCAACGATATTCATTGCGTCATTTACGTTGTCGAGCAGTTGAATTTTTCAAACATACAAAGCAATGGATGAGCAATTTTCTTCAAAATCCTTCGGATTGTGATTGAAATTCATCATCATCATCGTGGTTCTTAACCCAATTTATTTGGGGTCGCATGAAAGTAGTTTACGAAATTGTGGTGCAGTTCTATTAAAAATTGCAGTGCTTCTAAAAAACTTAAAATTAGTTTGGATTTGTCATTCAAATCTTCTATTAATTCAATTTCTTTTTCTGCCCCCAGATGTCACGCTGGTTTCTATACCTCGATCCGGACGACGAGATAGATTTTACACAAGGCGAAACCAGGTCCAAAGTGCTGAAACTGACCCCCACCAGACAAAACCCCCAGATTCCGAGGTCCTACAGTGATTATGCCGTCAAGATGTCCACAACTTCTACGACAACAACTCCATTTGCATTGAGTTATACGATGGACCCCTTAGATATGTCAACGGGGGTGATTTACGCCTGTTTGCTCCTGTGCGCGCTGTATATACTTATTATATTTGAGGTGAGACTATTTTCAATTTTATAACAAATACTACTCATATTCATTCTCACTATTTATTGAACACCCCTCGTACATGAGTACTACGTTACAAATCTGAATCAGGAAACTGTAGGTACTCTGAACGTTCAGCCACGCGGCTACCCTTATCAGCTGAAGATTGTTGACACATATTAATATAGCAATATCCATGATAATTATGTGTAAACATAGCTTATTACTATCCAATGGTTTGTGTTTGTTTAATGAATGTGATTTTATTTATTTAATTCTGATTTCAAACAATATGAATTGTTAATGAATTAATTGAATTGAGTTGTGATATTAAGGCTAGGTTAACCGGTATTATTTGCGTACCATACGATAAATCACAATATTTTTTTTAATTTTGACAGTTCTACAACATTAATTGCGTTAATTATCCTGGTGAACAGATTTTTTTTTGAACATATGATGCAATTGGATTAGGTGTATCCTTCAAAATTATTCAGTTTATGATTAATCCTGTGTTACGGAATTAGGTTGATGGTTGTTTGTTGCTCCTAATTGGCCATAAGAATAATAATCTACTATTTTAAATAGTAAGGGAGAGAGCTCACCGAGTCGCAAAAGTTCCGCCTTGGGGTTTACCAAAGAGCAACGGAGCGCAGCATACTGGGCGTAAACCGAACTGACAGAATACGAAACACCACGTTGCGCTCCAAAACGGGGATCCTAGACGTAAGCAAAAAGGCTGCCAAGCTAAAATGGGATTAGGGCGGGTCACGTCAGCCGCATGCATAGCGACCGCTGGGCAACAGTCTCCACACGGTGGGTGCCTGAGGATGGACGGCGCCGCCGAGGCCGGCCCAAGAAGAGATGGCGAGACGATCTACACGCGTACCGCTAGGGTTGGATCGAGGTGGCCCTGGAAAAGGATGTTTGGAAGGATTTGGGGGAGGCTTTGCTCAGCAGTGGGACAGTGTAGGCTAACATAAAAAAGGGAACCCTAGCTAAGTTACTGCGACCAATTCGACTCGCGCGTGTTTGGTCACAGTTCCAACCTAACATAAACAGTTTGGTGGAGGTACGCTAGCCTATTATATTACTGCGACCAACTGTGAAAATAGGTCAGAAAGTTTAAATGAGTCTCAATAATGTGTGCATCATGAGAAACGCAAAAAGTTTAGTTCATTAATTTAAATTACAAAAAATCGACGGACTTCCAAAAAACACTAAAAAAGTGAAAAATAACTTTAATTTCGGAAGTCTGTGTCCTTGGTTTTCAATTCTCGTTTTTTGCCCCCGACTTCCGAAATTAAAGTTATTTTAAACCTTTTTTTTTTGGGATTTGGTAGTTTTTTTTTTTTTGTAAAAAGTTTTTATTTTTCACTTTTTAGTTGTGGTACCCCACACAAATTCGAATACCACCACCTTTTTTTTTTTTTTTTTGCGGTTGGGAAATCATCTAATGACTTCTCCCGCTCTGGGCGGAGCGGAAGGGTGTGTCAGAGTTTTACTGACTAAAACCCACCCGTGTTCCTTCAGTTGCCTGTTGCCAAGGTCCCGGTATCCCTTTTGGACTAACCCGCAACCCTGGCAGGGCCATTGTCCAGATAGATTATGTGGGAAAAATACGTAATATTGAAGCTAGCTCAAAAACTGCGCAAACAAAGTTAATAAAAATTTTATGGGACCACCTCTGAAGCATGACCTACCAAACAGAAGAATCATCAAAATCAATTCATAATTAGCGGAGTAATATTAGTAATACAGACGAATTGAGAACCTCCTCATTTTTGAAGTCGGCTAAAAAGTATCCAACATTAGAAGGTCATTAATTTTTAGAGGATCAATCAAATACTCCTCTTTTGAAATCCATTAATTCACCAGCACTCTCACTCCAGGTAATAAACCGTACAATGGCAGCAGTCCTCATATCCACCGCATCTCTAGCTGTGCTGGCCCTGGCAGGCGAGAGACCCTCACTCCCGGAGCTGATCTCCTGGCTGGATGTGGAGACACTGCTGCTGCTGTTCAGCATGATGCTGCTCGTCGCCATTATGGCGGAGACTGGGCTGTTCGACTTCCTCGCTGTCTTTACTTTTGAGGTATGTGCTCTAGTAATAGATGGCGATAGTATACACAGGTACAGTCACGGACTTTAATTGATGAGCCACCTGGCACTGTTCGTATTTTAGAAGTGTTGCGTCGGGTTTATTCGGTTCCCGACACGCAAAGTCATATATAGTCGTCTTCGTATTACAAGAAGAAAATTATATTTCATACCGGTTGGCTAACCTGAGAGTCACCTTGACAGCAGAGTGACTACTCAAAGTCAACCAATTGCAGGTCTAGCAACACTAACCTAGCAACGATAAATAATTGTTGCTAGGTTACTGTTGCGATAGTAACGTTAGCGTACGGAGAAATTCTCTGACATCGATATTTCAACTGTCACTGTCTTCAGTTAAGTTTTCAGAGCTATGATTCAAAGGAGGTCGCTATCAAATAGATTGGATAAACTTAATGCAATATTGTATTTATTTTTATCATTGAGCACTTATTAGTCAACCTCTATGGATATTTCCGATTAAAAGTAATTTATTTGTCATCTTTTGTTTACGAGCTTGCGATTTGAGTTCGTGTGTAATCGTGTAATCTCGTGAATGTATGAAACTGCAAAATTGAAAAGTTTGAAGGTGGCTCATCAATTAAAGTCCGTGACTGTACATGATGATTATAGGTTGTAGCAATGCATAAATATTACAGAGATACTTATCTTACGCAGCCATAGAAATATAAATATATCTATGTACGCAGCGTATTCACGATCAAAGAATGACGTAAAACCATTACTAATTTTATTAGTCATTGCAATATAACTCTTACCTCACTGGTATTGTGTTATCTATACATACATGTAGTCATGTTCTGAATCAATATCTATAAAAACGTTAAAAAAAAATCTGTAATATTATTGGCCCTGGAATTCATTCAACTTTCATCAAAGTATTTAGCTTAGCGGACTTCTTTGCGAATTTGTGTTGTAAGTTCGCTTCGCAACTATTATCATTTATGATTATCATTTCTGTGATCCTTTTTTTTACATTTTGTTATACTATACAATACTTACATACTATACATTTTATCTAATCCATACTAATATTATAAATTCGAAAGTAACTCTGTCTGTCTGTCTGTCTGTATGTTACCTTTCACGCCTAAGCCACTGGACGGATTTCGATAACATTTGGCAAGGAGATAGATGGCATCCCGGGGAAGGACATAGGCTACTTTTTATCGACATACCACGCGGGCGAAGCCGCGGGCGGAAGCTAGTTATATATATACCTTTACAATAGCTCGTAGAACGTACACAGAAAAACATGAAGTTTAGGCCTTTTCTGTCTTATATCGTTATAATAAAAATAATGATGTATGGTTAATGAGAAATTCCGTGTGTTTACAATCTACCTACACAAAACAAACATTCTCACTCAACTCATCATTTTGAACAACTTTTTCTACAAACCGTGAAATCGCGAAAAAAAATCAGCTGTTCCCTACATTTTGTCGATTTAAGTGAACGCAAATGTATGTAACAGCTGTTTTTTTTTTCGCGATTTCAAGGTTGGTCCCATAGAAAAAGTTCCTCAGGATGGTGATTGTGTCATCGCCCGAACATTCAGGTCGATGGAGATGGCACGCAACACTTCATGCGTGCCTTTATTTGAGGACGTGCGGTCGTGGGATCGGCCGCACTTTGTGATGAGGCCCGCTAGGCAGGGCGGGCTGATATCAGTCGGGGGTGCGGTGCATGTACAACTATCTCCCGGGCCCCCGACTCATGGTAGAAGTAGGAACAGTGGGGTTTTAGTCGGTAGGAGTCCGACATAACCCTCCGTTCTCCCAAGATGGAGGGTTATGTCGGACTCCGAGAGAAAAAAAAAAGTGATTGTGGTAAAGATTACGAGAACTAGGTATACAAACATAAATAAATTGATGTTAATCAATTAAAACTCATCCAATCGATTTCCTCTACTTAATGAGTTTTTAATTCGGTGTGAATATAGCGTTGACTTAATTCACGACGTCTTAGGACTTGGTTATTCAGTCAAATTAGTGAGTTTTTGGTTAAAAATGCTGATTTTAGTTGATTGCGTCTCTTCGATACATCAACCCGCACTGGGCCCGCGTGGTGGATTATGGCCCAGTGCCTGTGTCCGACCAGTGGGAACATTAAGGCTGATTATACGTCGCTTCGATCCATCTTGTATTATCATGTTATTGAAATGGTAACCTTTCGCCGGCAATATTTAAAGTTAAAGTTCCACGTAATGCGAGTCTAACTGCATACAAATTCAGACTCTCGCCAACTAATGAAAACCTTCAGGAAAAAATAGAACAAAAGACTCCACATTCTAATACTAGCTGCGTCCCGCGGTTTTACTCTATCCTGTGGTAATATCGGGATAAAAAGTATCCTAAATCCTATTCCAGGTCATGGTATACGGCTACCCATGTGCCAATTTTATCTAAATCCGTTCAGCCATTTTTTCGTGAAAACGTAATAAACAAACAAAGATAGTTAATTGATTCAGGCGTGACTTTGCGGAAATCCATTATAAAATACAATAGACGCTGATATATTTAGTAACCTATTCCGCTTGACTATTCTTCAAGAGTCATAAAAACCCTGTAAGAAATCGACACGTGTTTCACCTCTCAACGAGGCATCTTCAGGATGACGATTGACCAATTGCAAACCAGAACGCGACATGTTACCACACCGAGCGCTGGACGCAGAGTTGACTCTGCTGAAGTTGAAGATGCCTATAAATATATCAGCGTCTATTGTATTTTTTAAACAAACAAACTCATTTTCGTTTTAAAACTCATTTATAATATTATTACTAGCTTCCGCCCGCGACTTCGCACGCGCGGTATTTCGATAAAAAGTAGCCTATGTCCTTCCCCAGGGTGCCATCATTTTGTCGAAATCCGTTCAGTAGTTTAGGCGTGAAAAGGTAACCTACAGACAGACAGACAGAGTTACTTTCGAATTTACAATATTAGTATGGATAGTTAGGACTAGCTGCTGACTTTTTTCTTTTTGCTCGGCTCCTAAGAGTCGTAGCGTGATGTTAAATAACCTATACCCTTCCTCAAAAATTATTCTATCAAATTCAAAATTAATTTTACAAATCCGACTGGTAGTTCCAGCGATTCAAACAAATGAATATATTAACATCTCGCGTGTATTCCCAGACGGATAAGGCAGAGGTGTACTGTGAGCTGTGATGCCCGCGGATTCGCCCGCGTGGATGTTGGTCTCTTACTAAAACCTTCCTCGAGAACACTCTATTCATTGGTGAAAACAGCATGAAAATCGGTGCAGTAGTTTTTGAGTTTATCGCGAACAGACACACAGACGCGGCGGAGGACTTTGTTTTATAATATGTACTGATAATAATATTATAGTGTGGATACAAATACAACGATTTGATACATAGAATGGTCTAGACGACTTTTCCATGGCGACAGGTGAATCCTCTATTTCAATGGCATCATTGTACATTATCAGACACATCTACAAACCGCCGCCAGCACGTGGTGCCACACGACATTGGATACAAGTTACATTCATTCAAGTTTTATTACACTCTTATCAGTATAACTGCTATTATTAATTACCTTTTAAAGTGACTAATGAGGAAACTGAACAGATGTACCTAAACGAGGCTTTAATAAGAACATTTTTTTTTCTTCTCAGGAACTATAATAGTTATTTTTTACTATACCCGAATCGCTTTAGCGTGGCAATAGCGGTCATTGACCCGCAAACATTTTCTAACATTATTTTGTTTAAGTTCGTCTTGAATCAATATCTATCGTGATCTTCAACATGTTCCAATAATTAAAAACCATACATAGTTTATTGTTTGGGTTCCTACGGGAAAGGGGAATGACCGCTATTGCCATGCTAAAGCGATTCGAGTATAGTTAGTTTTCCTGAACTGACAGTTATGAAGGCTTTTTAACGATAATTAGTTTTCATGCCATCAAAATCCTAATACAGTTGCTACTTATGAGCTAAATACATAATTTAAAAACTTACGAACCCTACTTCCTTCGCATACCTTCTCTTATATACATCTAAGGTCTCAACTTATCAACCTCTCTCCCTTATCCCTAATAATTTGGGGTCGGCGCAGGCGCAGCTTGTATTTTTCTTCCATAAATCTTATTTGTAATCTTTCGAGATATATTATCTCTTTATTTCATTTTGATTACATATAAATTATATTTTTAAATATTAGAATAAAGAAATATATAAAAACATTTAAAATTTTTAAAAATAGTAGCCGACCGGTATCGGGAACAGGGTCTAAGCTACCGGCGGTCAGGGCTCCAGAGAGAGGAACCTCCTAACAATGCGAGCCGTGTCCAGGAGTACCGCTTTCTGAATCAAGCCCTTAATCCAGCTGCCCAACAAGAGGCTCCTTAGGTGTTGGTCGAGGCTCTTGGCAATTAAGCCATTGGCTGATACGACTATCGGCACAATGATCGCAGAGTCGGGACATATTATTATTATCATCTTTCACACAATCAAGTCTCACACACACACACATCGAAAATAATAAGAAGTGAGCTTGAATATTTTTTTAAACATTTACAAAATTTTAATTAACAAAGTCAACATGATTAGTAAAACACCGGTTTTCTATGTCACCTCACGTCAAACTTTAGAAGACAATGTCAACATTTTATTTGCAACATCTATCTCGCGTCGTCGGTGCACGTGTGCTGCGTTAAAATGTTGAAGTAATGATCATTAACTGAGATAAGATAATAAGTACTTAGTTGAGTGACGCAGACGTTACAATATTGCAGATTGTCTGCCACAATAGCATCTTTTTTTTTCTGTGTTATTAAGAACTAAAGTTTTTACCGCCTGGCCACGGGACAGGCGGCCCGAACGGGTGGCGGTGCGGCGGGCAGTACATTTTTATTTATTTGTTTTAGACCAACTTTATATAACGAGACTCCTCCGTGCCTCAGAAAGCAGGTTAAGCTAAACATCAAATTAAATGGTTTATCTTGTAAATAGAATATCGAAATCAGTTTTACACGTCATGTTAAGCGGAAATAAAATAATAAGCTACACGGATTCGACATTTCCTATAAGAAAACCCCTTTTTTTTTTGGTGGGAAATTATCAAATAACTTCTCCCGCTCTGGGCGGAGTAGGAGGGCCTGTCAAACTCTTACCCGTTCAGTTGCCGGTATGTTGCCTGAGGCCAGAGAGAGAGGTATCCCTTTCGGACTTTCCCGCGACCCCGGCAGGCATCGGTCCTAGTCCTAGCGGACCCCGTCAGTTGTGCTACTGACATCTCTTTGATGCGCGCGTGGAACACAATGCGCCGTCGACCCGGGCCTGGTCCTTATCGGACGGCGAGCTACCCATTGCTCGCCGTCCGCAACCCCGCGATCTGACTACCCCTGAGAAGAAATGGCGCGAAACTCAAGTCATTTAACTATCAGTTTCTGCCCATTTCAGCCATAATAATATTGATAGGGATACAATCTTATCCATTTCAGGTGACAAAAGGCAAGATCTGGCCTCTGATAACACTCCTGAGCGCTATCACGGCCATCATATCAACGTTCTTGGACAACGTGACGACAGTACTGCTCATGACTCCGGTTACGATCAGGTAAAAATTTACTAGCCCTACATTGAAAGGAAAAAGAAAATAATAACTTTTTACAAGGAAAAACAGCCGTCTTCCAAAAAAAAACACTACAGAAAAAAATCAAGTAATAAAAACTAAAACCCAACTACGACTTAAAAGGTATAAACAAGACACCACAGACAGACAAATTAAAAATCCGGAGTCACACGTGTTGGGCATAAATCGAACAGATTACGTGTGACTCCGGATTTTTAATTTGTCTGTCTGTGGTGTCTTGTTTATACCTTTTAAGTCGTAGTTGGGTTTTAGTTTTTATTACTAGATTTTTTTTTTTATTCTTTTGGGGTTATAATATATATATTTTTGAATCATTAAGCCCTTTCATTTGATACCCAACATGGTACGATTAAACCATGTTTTTTTTTAAGTTCCTCACTTTATGTCCTCTAGAGGGCGCCATTTTTAATTTAATGTCACATAGCCTTTAACCAGCGGACAATCACGACGCTTCTAACGATACCTCATTTGTCAAATTGTGATAAGTGGTTTGGAAGATAGGAGGGAACAGATGAACATACATACATACATACTGGTCAAAATCATAACCCTCCTTTTTTCTTCGCCGTAGTCGGGTAAAAAATAACTTTAATTCCGAAAGTCGGTGTCTCTGGTTTTGTATTCGTAGCGAGAGACGTGGCCATGGCATCCTAGTGTGTTAGGCTAATTTGCGAAACGAGTACTTTCAGTTTCAAAATCGTTATAATTTTACGTTACGTTTAACCCGCGCGTTAGTGCTAAGCCCTCAGTTCCGAGGCTAACTGACTGTATAACGACGTATGACCTAAATCACTGAATAAAGAGATATGAAGTATAGGGCTGCCCCCGATAGTAAAAAAGACGTATGTAACAAAATATAAACACAGAGAAATAAATGTTTTAATGAATGAAACGGGAAATCGTTTGCTGTCTTCGAGTAAATTAAAATATTTACATATTAAAAGTTGAAAATAATGCCCACTATAATAGGCTTTAACTTGGTTTGATAAATACTATGAATTTATTAATTATTATAATAAAAATAACGAAAAAACAGTTTTATCTTAGCAAAAAAAAATAAGAAAAGTATAACATACTTAATTAAATAGACGTAAATAGCCATTTACGTCTACTCAATCAAGTATTATGTAATATTTTTCTTCATTTCGCAAGGAAGCGTTTGAAATTTAAATTTCAAACGCATATATTACTGACAAAAAAAAACTATAAAGTATAAGGACATTATCTACATAGATGACTTTTTAATTAAGTTTCACATAAATCCGTCTTTTCATCTTCAATCGGGTGTAAAAAGTGAACAGAAGCGCCCTATTTTGTTGTGCTAAAACCGCACTGGAGGAAGATAGAAAAATATTAAAAATACAGGTAGATGCGCCTTTTTTTCTGATTCCGGCAATGTGTATAAGTCAAATCTGGAAAAACTGTTAGATGCGTCTTTTTTTCTGATTCCGGCAATGTGTATAACTCAAATCTGGAAAAACTGTTAGATGCGCCTTTTTTTCTATCGGGGGCAGAGGGTTACATTGTCCTTCGACAAATTAAAGTTTTTTTTTCTCCATTAGCAGTTCAACGGTTTGAAATTGCTGCAAAGTTGTTGACACCAGTTTGTTTTGAACAATTATTACGTTAACTTTTTTTTTCTGATTGGTAGGCTATGTGAAGTAATGGACCTGGACCCCATACCAGTGCTGATGTCCATGGTGCTGTTCAGTAACATAGGGGGCACTGTGACCCCCGTTGGTGACCCCCCCAACGTCATCATAGCTTCAAACAAGGCTGTCGTGCAATCTGTAAGTACCTATGCTATTACATTTTATTTTTATGAGTGAAAAGCAAGCTTACGGACATGTTCAAGACCAGAGACATCGCGTTTACGACTATACAACTCAGATGTAACATCGGCAAAACTCGTAAAACCGATCACCATCCGAACTGAGTGCGCCTTCAAAATCTACAATCTTAATTTATTACTGCTTTAGGTGAAAATGATCTTTACGCAAACGCAATAACTTGTAAAGTCATTTAACCAAATATATTCAAAATAATGAAATAAACATATGCAAATTTTCAAATTTAGGCTACCTTTCTTCGAGGGTAATCGCCGTAATCCACCACGCGGGCCCAGTTCGGATTAGTACATGTCACATGTCTTCGATTTTTTGGTTCTAGGACATGCCGGTTTCCTAACGATGCTTTCCTTCACCGTTTTGAGAGCAGTGGTGATGAAACTATTTACACAAAGTAAAGCGACTGCCTATCTGACCTCCGCAACCCAGTGACTGGGTAATACGATACCCCTTAAAGACTGGCTGCCAGACTTTCGGGCTTCTGACCGACCGGGCGTTACGACTGTCTTTGACAGTCCGTTGATCCACGAATGACAGCCGGGACCAACAGCTAACGTGCTTTCCGAGGCACGGAGGAGTCTCGATATGTAAAGATAGTCACCCATCCACGGACCAACCCCGGCAAGCGTAGCTTAACCTGATGGATCGACCCGTGCGGCTGTTACTTAGCCACGAGCTCCTCAACAACATTACCTGAAAATCATAGGAGTGAAGGCGTCATTAAGTGCTTCCATTGTAAAAAATATCATGATGGGAATTGAAAGGTTATCTTCTCCTGACTTCCTCCTTCTACATCTTTACTATGTCCTCTCTTCCCCAGGGTATAAACTTCACGAACTTCACACTACATATGACGTTCGGTATCCTACTGGTGTGTGTTCAGACGTATTTCCAGTTCAGGTACATCTACAGGGATACCGACAAACTAAGGCTCAACGTACCCAGAGATATACAAGGTAAATTAATCATTATTATGATTAAGCATAGCATAATCAGCCTTTAAACTTCTCTCTGCTGGGACAGTATTCACAGTATAATTAAGAGAGAAAGTGCCTGAGTGAGAGAGTGAGAGGGAGTAGGCCTTAATCCGCTACGCGGGCCCAATGCTGATGTCAAGTTTAAAGTCAGACAAAATGTCAAATTGCAGATATGAATTTGTTTGTTATTTCGCAATTCTGTGAATGTGTGTGCAAGCACAGAAGCCACAGGAGGTCTGGGTATCGTTCGAGACACGGGCGAAATCATGAGTGTGTGTTATGTGCTGACACTACTCGTCGTCATCACACACAAATTCACAGCGTGTTTGTACACTTAATGATCTTAATTTTATGTTCATTAATATTCTTATTCGCAATTACTTCTTAATTTTTATTTCGGAACTCCAAGGGTTACTGTACCCACGCTTGACTGACGAATTGGTAACTTTCGATCAGAATGTTGATTAATGCATTTCAAATCTTTTCACAATCCTAAATTTTCTTTTCTCTCCTTCAGATCTTAGACATCAGATTTCAATATGGCGCCGAGCCGCTGACTCACTCCCCCACCTGAGCAGAGACGAGCAGGTGGTCAGAGACCGACTGGAGAGGAAGGTCAAAAAGCTGTCGGTCAAGCTCGACGCGCTGGTTAAGGAGACGAAGATCAGAGCCTGCCCGAAAGACTGCTTCGAGACTATGCTGACTGATATGAAGGATAAGGTGAACATAGTGAAACTTAAGTTACAGAGGTTTCATTTCACGAACGCACGTCTATAATTCCAATTAATACCAATAGAGTCACATGATGCGAGGCCGCATACAATCAAAAATTGCTTAGCATGATCCTCTGTTATGCCGAAAATACTGCAGCATTAATTTTGAAATAAATATATGTTAAAGTTAAGGATTGATGCTAGGTCTTATGTGAGGCCAAAATACGATTACATAAAATTTTCTCGATAGAAAAAAATTCCAAAGTTACCTCTGCACAGAATTATAAACCGCTGGTATTAAAAAAATACTTCAAATTAGATCATGAAACTTTGCATGATAACTGAACTAACTATAAAGCAGGTCTTATGTGTGTCATTTTTTTTAAATTACCATTACTTTCAACGTAAAAAGCAATTACCTAAATTTTTCGACGCTTTTGAGCCGCTAGCGCCCCAGTCCGTCTCGTTCTCACTCAGGTCGCGAGTAGTATGGTGCGAGCGGGATAAAATCTGAGGTTGGGTGCGCCCTTAACTATCCTACGTAAGTACACTACGCCTGCCGATCGATTCGTGAAAACTTAGGTCAAGTGAGCCGTCAATAGTGTCAATCCCTGGCATCAGTGGAATGACCACTCGCTTCAAGCTCATTTCAAGTTATCGCGGTGAGTTTTCTACAGAATAGACCGGCTATATTCCCCAAACGGGAAGCGTAGTGAGAAGCGTTTAGAAAATCCACATTTCACCAAAAAAAAAAATGTCCATAATCCCAAAGGGACGAGTAGAATTAACAAATTAATTATTTTCTACTGTTGATTGTGCTATAATTTTATTTCTTTTTTATAGTACAAGATTCGAGACAAGGTTTTGCTGATCAAGTGCACTGTAGCAATCACTTTCGTGGTCGTCGTGTTCTTTCTACACTCCATACCTGAGTTCAGTAAGTTATATAATCAATCTGCCTAGCCTTTTCCCAACTATGTTGGGGTCGGCTTCCAGTCTAACCGGATGCAGCTGAATACCAGTATTTTACATGGAGCGACTGCCTATCTGACCTCCACAACCCAGTAACTGGGTAATACGATACCCCTTGGTTAGACTGGTTGTCAGACTTTCGTGCTTCTGACGACTCGTAACGACTGTCAAAGATCCACAAATGACAGCCGGGACCAACGGCTTAACGTGCTTTCCGAGGCACGGAGGAGTCTCGGTATGTGAAAATGGTCACCCATCCACGGACCAACCCCGGCAAGCGTAGCTTAATCTGATGGATCGACCCGAGCGGCTGTTATTACTTAGCCACGAGCTGCTCCAGTAAGTTATATAATATGGCATTAAAAATATACAAGTTTTGAACCAATTCTTATTACAGAGCTTAACAAAAGTGTTCTTCTGAACGTGTCGTCTACACCTTTAATGATAATGTTGTTAAGAATCTACAGATGTGACTAGCACAATGAAAGTCGGCTAGGAATCGACAACGAAATTAATCTGAAGAAAAAATTTGAATAGTAGAAAATGGAGGATGCGAGAAACACAGGACCTGTTAATAAGCCGATAGTTGGGCAGGCTTGTGCCCAACAGTGGACGTTTTCGATGATGAACATCTAGGTAGTAAACCGGATTAGGAAAGTAATCCGGTTACAAAAACGGTTTTTTAACTTTGTTAAATAAGTCCTTAGAAAAGATCAAAGAAACCATGGATGGATTGTATACATACTAACATGAAAATTACTCATATAGAAGTTGGAAGGACAAGACATTGCGACGACTCTAAATATATTGGGAACAGGGCAAGAATGATAATGATGTTAACAAAGTCCTTGGAAATCTTATGATATCGACTCACACTTTTCAAACTAATCTATCTTTCCTTCTCCCAGACCGCGTGTCCTTGGGCTGGACGGCCCTGCTGGGCGCGCTGCTGCTGCTGACGCTGGCAGACCGCGAGGACCTGGAGCCGGTGCTGCACAGGATCGAGTGGTCCACGCTGCTCTTCTTCGCGGCGCTCTTCGTGCTTATGGAGGTAAACATGAGATGAAAATCCCTGTTTTTCTTTAAAATATTATGTAGGAGTTATTTCATAACTACTCCGTCAGGGAAAGAGTCAGTAGCTTTGTCGATGCAGTTACCAATTTGATGAATTATTGTTGTGGTTGTGATGGTACTTTTGGTGGATATTTCACTCCTAAAATGTATGGAGACAGTTTTATTGAGCTTGTAATTGGTACTCCTTCTCGGAGAGTCTGGTGAAATCACTCTTTTGGTATCGAGTTTACGATAGATTAACTATGCATTTGCACTCGTTCACAACGATCGTCGCTTCGACTCATTAATAGTGAGAATAATGTTCAACATACAAAAAATGGCTCGAAGGTTAGAACTCGCTTTGTAATGAGATTGACGGAGTTAGAAAAAAAAACATTTGAGTAAAATTTTTGCTCTTCTCATTTCAGGCTCTATCCAAATTAGGTCTGATTGAATTCATCGGAGGACTCACGGAAGGTGTAATTTTGAAGGTGGATGAAAGTGCCCGATTGGCTGTAGCTATTCTACTCATGCTATGGGTATGTATAGGAAATTCTTGCGTTTGAATATGCTGTCGAATGCAAAATATATTTAACCGCAATCACAAAAGATCATTTTCATAATTTTCTTGAAAATAATATTTGAAATTGAACACGAAATTTTACAAATCCTCAGGTATCAGGAGTAACATCGGCGTTCGTGGACAACATCCCGCTGACGACGATGATGGTGCGCGTGGTGACGTCACTGGGCAACAACCCCACGCTCGGCCTGCCCATGGCGCCGCTCATCTGGGCGCTGTCCTTCGGAGCTTGTCTGGGAGGTCAGTCAACCCATCACCTCAGCCTATCGCAGTCCACTGCTGGACATAGGACTGTCCCAGGCTGCGCATCCAGTCTGTCTCCCTGCGCCACCTTCCTAAGGTCGTCGGTCCACAATTACATAATTGTCTTCCTTATTCCAGGTAACGGCACACTAATCGGCGCAAGCGCAAATGTGGTATGCGCAGGAGTGGCAGAACAACACGGCTACAAGTTCACTTTCGTACAATTCTTTAAGATCGGCTTTCCCATCATGATAGGACATCTAATAGTAGCCTCGGGCTATCTCATGATATGTCATTGTGCGTTTGAATGGCATTAGAAGAAGGTAGAGTATTCCGAGACAGAGGTGCGAATACTATTAGTATTTTTAGAATTTTACAAAAAAAAGTTGTTGCGAAAATACCGATCATTGTTGGTGGGTTATTCTTTCGCATCTTACACATTATCGAAGCTTAGAAAAGTTTCATCCTTAGTTATTACCGCCCATTGCCTTTGATTTTCAGGTAAAGTTCCAAATGTTCACAAAATGTTTGTATAAAGTATTTTTGCCAAATAAAATTGCGTGAACTGTTTTTCTGAGAACGAAAAGGTGATTAATTACAAAAGACAAATAGATATTTTATGTGATGGTAAAACCGTCCATAGATGAAGATTTGAGGATGAAATTTAAGTTTACAATAATAAGTAGAATTTAATGAATGATGAACACTTTGGTTTAAGCCCTGGTACTATGTTGGTTTTTTAGGACATACGTTCTACAATCTGCTATGTTCTTCAAGGGCCTACCCTACCTCAAATTACTTAGCATGATCCTCCGTTATGCCGATAATACTGTAGCATTCATTTTGAAATAAATAGTTAAGGATTGATTCAGCTACGTTTGACGAAAACACAATTACATACTACATATTTTCTTGACAGAAAGAAAATCCAAAGTATATCCAAACTAAACCGAACTACAATAAACCGCTGGTATTAAAAAAATACTTCAAATTCTATCATGAAACTGCATAATAATGGTGCGAGTGAGATAGTATAGGCTCTTAACAAACAGCTGACCTCTGTTCTTTATCTTTACAATAATTAAGTGAGTTCTACAGGCAAAGTTTTAATTGTGATCCGTCCATTTAAGTAGATACTATTCGAACGCTTAACGCGTTTTGATCAGGGGCCCCTTTAAATTAAAAGACATACGGTGTCTAATTTAAATCGTTAAAAGCGTTTACGCTGCAACATATTTCCATACAATAATTTTTCCAAATTAATCAAAACAGCGAAATATTTGACATCTATTTGCGACGTAGCCCACTTTCAGAATACACGCTCTTATTGTGTCGAGAAATTTTATTAAAAAACCATTAGTTCTGATGTTTGCCACGTGTTAAAGAACCTAAACATATAATAATAATAATGTCAAAATGGCTTTGAATAATTTATTTTCCGGTTAATGCGGCCATGTCTCTGGCCATAATATGATCTAGTTTTTGGCTAATATGCCTTTCTTTATGGCAAATACGGCCTGAAATAGCCTCTGTACAAATAATTTGTAGTGTGATATAATATTACAGTATTGTTTTAGAACAAATTTTAGCGTAAGTCTATTTTATAAAGTCTTATTTAATGTTTTTATTTATGCTGACGATGTTTTTTGTTTGTTTCATTTTCACAATTAACGGAATGACGTCAATAAATAAAGTTTTTTTTTTTCTTCGAGCTTTTTATGTAATTTGGGTGGATATAATTGTTAGTACAAACAGTTTTATTATAAATACTTATTAAACTTTGATAATATTTTAAGATAACATGGTTAAATGTTATTTTGACACCATTTTTAGAAACATTAATAGATAAAGTTCTGGTTTGTATGCTAAAAATCGATTATCGATCGTCAATTTTGTAAAACGAGCGTTGTGTTCGTTCGTTTATACCTAATCAAAGACAGAAGTGAGAGATTTTTGAGACATTTTAGAATAAAATATTATGTATTGTTTTTTTTAAATGAAATTATTATCTTACTGAACAAAAAATATTATAATTCTTAATAAAATTGTGACCAACCAAGTTAAGGTATCTACAGAGTGTAAATAAAACCATTATCAAGCAGAAACGTTATGTCTGTCCCAAGAGTAGTATGTTATGAAAACAAACCCAGTTCAGCTAAAATTCTTACGCAATCACTCACGAAAGGGAAATTAATAACACATTCATTATTTTGAATGTTTTAACTTTATATTATGTCTTTCCACTTTTTGCAACAATTATTGTTTGAATAACGTTACTGAAAGGTAATCAAAAAGTCACCAATGAAAATTGAGGTTATAAAATTTGAAAATATCTGTAAGGTTCAAAAGTAATAAGATTTCGGGTATCAGTATTAAACCTATCATACATATATGGTAACACCACCTGCTACGATCCTTAAATAGGTACTATTTTTGCTTCGTACGCTTACGTTAAATAATCAATCAAAAGCACTATATTTCAAAAACAAAGGTACGTTTATCCATTTGTTTACATTTTCATCAAATAGTTTTGGAACAGACCGTACGCATTCTGTAATCATCCGTTGTGCGTAAGCTATTTCAATTATTGGTCTAACGCACGTTGAAATTCGTGCATCTTTTCTTGAATATTAAGTAGATACCTATGCTTAACTTATAATAAAAACAAAAAACTAGTATTATAATTTTGTAAAGCAACATTCCAGTTGCTCTTAATTTATTAACTATTTAATTTTGATATCAGGTAAGTATAGATCGCCCAATTTAAACTGGCGCGCTTCACTGCTTGTTGAAAGGACTTATTGGTTGATCCGCAATTTTACTGGCCAGAAACGGGCGAATTGAAGCTTTTATATCAAATCAAAATATTTTATTTCACATAAACCTACATACTTGCACTTATGAAAACGTGAGAAGCTAGGTGCACGGTTCCAATTGGTCGTTTCCTATGGAGAAGAGCCGGCAAGAAACTCTTGAAACTTGGTGAATCCATATAATATTATTTTATTCAGTAAAGTTAATGTAGGTACTTGTTTCTTAACTTTACTGCATAAAATTCAAAATGTGACAATTCCCTAATACGCATTTCTGGAGCTGTCAAGTCGCTAACAAATAAATTAAATTCGTGCGAATCGCCTCAAGAAAAAGTAGGTAATATTATCTTAAAAGCGTCGATTCGCCCATTTCCGGTGAGTAAATTCGTGCGAATCAACAATTATGCCTTTAAAAGGGTGATGCGCGCAATTCAAAATTGGACGAACTAATACCTACATATTTTGTAATTTCTTTAACATCTTTTATCTTGTTCTCAAAATATTTATTGTCATGATTTTTTTTTGTAGCAAAAAGATATATAATCATTGCTTGAAGAAACTAAGAATACTTTAATTTTAAGCAGACTGATGCTGCTTTGAGGGTTTCATGAAAATTCACGCCATCAGGTGGCGCCACTTTGACCAGAGGTCTTCCATTTCGACAATGAATAAACAATATAAGAAGATAACGTTCATCATTCGTTTCATTCATTCATTCATAATTCAGTTACAATTCAAGAAAATGTAGATGCTTTGACACTTTGACAGGCGTCCGGACCTGACGTGTCAGTGCTGCCACCTGGTAAACGTCATTTCGGAAAACCCTCATTATCTTAACCAATTACTACACCCTCAAGCGTCTGTCAGACACATAGAGCACGGAATATCCACACCGGCATCGTCTTATAATAAAATTCGTTTCGTCGAAAGTGCGTTGAGCGCACAATATTTGTCACGGTCTCTCGGACCGGTTCAAAGCAGTCAGTCTATGCGTCATTTGTGGTAATTTGTGACGTAGTGCTAGTAAACGGTGATACGCTTGGTTTGTATGGACGGTTATGACAATGACACTGACAATGACAATGACAATGCCGCCTCTTTGAGCGGCTGAGGCGTCTCCGTGCTCTGTGATCAGTCTCATACATACAGTTTATATTTTTGAGACCTGTTTATGTAAATAATTTTTGTGATAATAATATTATGTAAAATACTTTTACTTAAATTATTGTAAGTGTTTTTAATATTTTGTTGAGATGAAAATACGTAATAATTGTAAGTTCAAATAAAAGTTATGAGTGATTATAATCTTTGTTTTATTTGAGAGTCGAAAAAACTGTTTGAGGTTATTGATTGGCAAACCCACCCATCAATGGTCCACGTGGTAGCCGCCCATAGACAAAATAATGAATTTATTTAATTATTTGTTAACAAAATTACTGTTTCGGTTGTGTATAGCGGTCCCCGGACCTAACGTCTCAGTGCTGCCATCTAGTGAACGTCTTATGAGAATTCATTGCATGGAATTGTTGACAAAAGTGGCAAAGCAATTACGAGGTTGACTTTTATATATCACAAATATTATAGATCTTCTGACAAGTTAACAAAATCTTCATCTGTTCAAATGAGCAAAGTATGATTATGAGATAATCAATCTGTCTACCTTTTTATCATGCTGGGGTCGCTGCCAGTGCAGGGTCGGGGCCGGATGCAGCTGAATACAGTATTTTATACAAGAAGCGACTGCTTATCTGACCTCCACAACCCAGTTACTGGATAACACGATACCCCTTGTTAAAAACTGGTGGGCTTCTGACTACCGATAACGACTGTCAAAGATCTACGAATGACAGCCGAGAACAACGGTTTAACGAGCTTTCCAAGACCCCGCGTCTTGATTTATGTAATAGATGGTCACCCATCTACGACCTGACCGCGGCAACCGTTCGATCAACCCGTGCGGCTGTTATTATTTAGCCACGAGTCCCTCAAGATTATGTGAAAGTAAGTCAAACAATGTTTTCTACTTATTATTTATTTCTCATAACTACATATTACAAATAAAAATTCTATGTAAGTACCTCTTTACAAATAAAAAATCCTGTCCCTAAATTAATATTTAAACTAGTAGGTATGTTTAAAAAAAAATATATATTAAAATATTTATGTTGTCCCTAGAACAGTATACAAGCGAAAGGTGCGCGCTGGCAGACTATTTTCCACGCGTACTTGCCATTCTAACACCGGTTTGCGCTCACCTGTTCGCAGAATGATAGATACCTACAATAGTACCTTTGATCATATTGACATTTTTGCATGTTCTCCCAGTAGGTTCAAAGGACTTATACTTGAGGAGCTCTCTTGATTTATGTATAAATAAATATATGGATAGGCATGATAGTTAAGTAAGTTTAGTTCTGAACTTTATTATGTATATGTATACCCTAGCTTTTAATTAATTGTGTTGTATATTGTATTCCACAGTTAATCTGTGAACAGCGTTGTGGGCTACAATATTGTTCAGATGTTTTTTGTATTTCTTTTTCTATACTGTATATTGTAGCTGTTTGTTGTTCCTTTGAATAAAATAAAATAAAATATAAAATAAAAAATAAATACCTACTTAGGGTGTTTTTAATAAAGTGCGGATTTCATCACGCATGAGCACGCAGCACGCATAACGCACGATTGCCGCGCATTCGTAACCCCTGCAAATGTCCTTTTCATACAAGCATTTATTAAATGCGTGGAATACGCAGTGATTATGATTGAGTTAAATATATAAATTAATAAAACTAAAAAGCTTGAAATAAAACAAATTATTTAAAAAACAATAATTCCGCGGGGGGTGGGGAACAAACCAATAAACTACTTTTGTTTGTTCCCCGCTTGTTACCTATAACAAAATTCTACAGATTATAATGCTTGTTTTCTGTTTTAAGTTATGCGTTTTCGCAGGCGGGTTTTTTGTTTTTTAAATAATTTGTTTTATAAGTTAACACAAGCGGGAGGGTAATAGGGATTATAATTAATTTTTAGTCATAATCCCATTCTCTGATTGTACCTACCTACCTACTTGTATGATTATCTTTACTTAAGACTAAGATTTGTAAACTAGGTACAATAATTTAAGTTTTTATTAATACTTCTGATAGTTTACCTTTTCTTAATTTAATTATTGTTAAAGCCAGTCGAATCAAGATTACAAGCTGAAATCGCAAGTAGTCAAGCTCTAATGATTATAAAAGTTAAGTAGTTAATAATAAAATTAAAATTAAATACAAATGTATTTAATTTTTGGTTTTAGGTAACTCTGCAAAAATACAGTGTCTTCACGTTGTATAACTTGACAAAGCAACACTTAATTTATGTGGTGCGTAGGCGCATAGCGTACGCGCCCACGCACCGCTAGCCTAGGGAAGCTTACTACGGAATTCACCGTGAGTTGTTTTGACACTAGCATGAATCGATCTACCAATGATATTATAATTACAACGACAGTACAAGAATATTTTGGCGCCCGGCCGAAATAGGAACTCATGGCGCCATCTTGTTTTTTTTTTTCAATACGATTTATGTGACAATTTCATAATTTATTGTTTAACCAACTACGGTCAGTGAAATTATGGCGCCAAAAGATCACACTTGTTGTAACACTCTATTATTTCTACATGCAGAGAGTCTAAGGTCTACTATTACTAATTATTTATTGTCAGATATCCACACGTTAAGTTAAAAGATCGATCGATGGCGTCACAATAACGAAGAATTTGCATCGTGCGAGTGAGAAGCAGCGAGTGCTCTTCAATGGACATTGCATTGCATGTAACACGTTTTGATGCTGACACTTATTAACTAAACTACTTCATCCGTTTCTGAGGCTCACAATAAGTAGGCTCCACATATTCCTGCGCGTTACTGTTCGCATAATGAGCATTATTTAAATTAGCATACGTTCCGCCCTGAGCTTTGGCTGGTTCGCAGTACATCGGCTCAGGCTCATCAGTGTTGATATACGCCGGTTCGTTCGTCACATACGAGTAAGGATTATTGTCTTGTGCCATCTTGTTCCTCACACTCTTTGGCAATACTTTGCCGTAGCATTGCTCTTGTCTGTCAGCATAAACCTCCGAATAGTTAGGATCGTCTGTTTCTTTGAAGATATTCTTTTGACTTCGTGCGTTTGGTACATCTAAGACCGCGTAAGTTGGCTCGACTTGTTTCTGACTCTTGTTCCTCAGATGCTTGGGTGTGGGCGTGGAGTAGAGCGCCGGTTCCTGGCAGGGCACGCTGTACGTCGTGTCCTCCGCTCTGCGGTCCACGGGCACAGCATAGGTTGATTCCCATTGAGGTGGGTAGGCAGGGATGGAAGTCTCACTCGGGGCCTGTAGATTCTGGTAGTTTCGATCGTGGGGTCCTCCCTAGAACAGATGAAATTAATTCCATATTCTCCTGTGAGAGTCTACCAAACAATTTATGAACGCTGGACGGTGTCGAGTGATTGCAACAACGACGTGTGCAAAGTAACAGCTCGTGGAGGCTAGGATAATGGCCTGAATGGGGTACCTATACAAAGCGTACCTGCAAGTGATTTCGCTTTCGCAGTTTGAAGATAACGATAGATACGCAGATGATGATGATGCAGAGGACGCCGCCGATAATCACTGCCAGAGTTATCCATTTTGTTAGAGGGTTGTCGTCAGATCCTGCAATGTATGATTGATTCCATCAATAACTGCATCTTTAGTACAAATTGGAAATAAAACAGGGCCCGCATCGATGAACCATCTCTATGAAGGCAAAGTTCCGAAGGCAAACAGCAGCGGCAGTGCCGCCCAACCGCAACGACCGACCGCAACGACACGTTTGTGTAGATATTGCCGCCTGCTGGAGCGAGCGGTGCCAGATGGCATCTCAGTAGCTGTAGCGGTCTGTCAGTAGCTGACACTAACAGAGTGACAAGACGTAGGTTTTTTTTTTGACACGTGTTTTGCGAAACTGAGGAAGAGAAGTGGCCGCTGCCGTCGTAGATGTGACGTCGAGTTCGGAAACAAAACAACAGCGACATTGTCAGCAGTGTTTATTGCCGCTACCGTCTGCGCTCTGCCGCTACCTTGAGGACTGTAGTTAATTGATCCAGGCGTGACTTTGCGGAACTCCATTATAAAATACAATAGACGTAGATATATTTAGTAACCTATTCCGCTTAATTATTCTTCATGAGTCATAATAAACCCTGTAAGAAATCTACAGATGAGAGGAATCTATGATTTCTTACAGGGTTTTTTATGACTCTTAAAGAATAGTTAAGCGGAATAGGTTATCAAATATTTACATCTACGTCAACTGTATTTGTTTTTTTTTGTCATCAAAAACAATGTTGTCAGTTTGGGGGCTCATGACTTAAAAATAGCTGTCCAGATCGATCAGCCTGCATTGTTAAGTAGCAGTTGTGGCGGTTAGTTTAAGGATGGGTGTGGCCATTCGTATAAATCGAAACCCCTCCGTGACTCGGAGAGCACGTTATAGTTGTGACCAACTATAACGTGCTCTCCGAGTCACGGAGTTCTCGGTAAATCGTCGGCCTGCGGACAGTCGCGGTCATTCATGGGTAGATGAAATGTTTAAAACATCGTGGGAGACCCTTGCGATCTTCGGAGATCTCGGGTTATCTGATCTTAGAATTTAGACTGTAGGCAGAACAGATAAATACGATATTATAGCAGTAAAATATATTGTTTTAGATACAAGGACGTCAAAAAAAATCGTTTTACCTTTTTCTCCTGATTTCGGCGATGCATCGGAATGAATACTAGCAGTTGAGGTTTCTGCTACAAAAACAAAGTTGAGTACTATAATTTCACAAAACATAGTCTGATTAAAACATAACAAAACATCACGCTTGTTCTTCTCGAAGGATAACAAACGCATACTTATACTGACTGTACCTTATACAACATTATATTTTGTTTATGCTAAACCCGAAAAGGGGTCATTGTACTCATCATTTTGAACAACTTTTTCTATGGGACCAACTTTGAAAGCGCGAAAAAAAAATCAGCTGTACAAATGTAGGGAACAGCTGCTTTTTTTTTTCACAATTTCAAGGTTGGTCCCACAGAAAAAGTTGTTCAAAATGATGAGTACAATGACCCCTTTTCGGGTTTAGCATAAACAAAAAATAAGGTTGTATATCTTTGAACTTGTTTTGGTATTAGTACAAACAATGATAGCAGTTCGGAATAGAAAATAAATATGAGTTGAAACAAATACCAGTGTTCTTGTTATTAGAATGGAATAAATCCAAAAAACTAAGTTTAATGCTTGTTTTTCTCTTTTCAGTTATACAGGGTTACTTGTAATTCGACGTATATCCGTCAGCAACTGATAGGCCCGCCAGAGTGCAACAAATTGAACCCCCATGTATGGCCGAAATTCAATAGTTTTCGAGATATTTGAATTTTAAGGGTTTTTCGATATTTACCTATATTAAATTCAAAATTTCAAAAAAACTTTGATAGCGGTCATTATATTTCTATGACAGCGGTAGAGAATGGACGAAAAGCGTTGCTTTGACTAAAACTTAACTGTACCTGCATTACAACTAGACTTTTACGCGAATTATACCCGTTTTCATTAACACTACGTGATACTTAAATGTATTGGAAACTAGCTGCGCCCCGCGGTTTCACCCGCGTTAGTCTCGATAACATGTGAATTTAGGGATAAAAAGTATCCTATGTCCTATTCCAAGTCATGGTCTACCCTTGTGCGAAATTTCATCCAGATCCGTTCAGCAGTTTTAGCGTGAAAACGTAACAGACAAACACATAAACAAACAAACTCACTTTCGCATTTATAATAAACTAGCTGCGCCCCGCGGTTTCACCCGCGTAAGTCTCGATCCCGTGGGAATATCGGGATAAAAAGTATCCTATGCGTTAATCCAGGTTATAAGCTATCTGTTTGCCAAATTTCATCCAAATCCATTCAGCCGTTTTTGCCTGATTGAGTAACAAACATCCAAACACACAAACACACAAACTTTCACATTTATAATATTAGTAGGATTAGTTAGGATTAGGATTAAAAGCGCAATGTTGAATATTCAACCCTCGAGTCAACGTCGAGAGTACTACACCAGTTTTAACAAGCAGTTCAACTTGCTTAGATGCATGCACCATCATCATTCTGTAGCTCGTACATTTGGGCATGCCTCATGTCTCATGTCGTGCAGAATGTTAAGGAGTCTTTATTATTTACTAGCTTCTGCCCGCGGCTTCGCCCGCGTGGTATGTCGATAAAAAGTAGCCTATGTCCTTCCCCAGGATGCCATCTATCTCCTTGCCAAATTTTGTCAAAATCCGTTCAGTGGTTTAGGCGTGAAAAGGTAACATACAGACAGACAGACAGACAGACCGACAGACAGAGTTACTTTCGTATTTATAATATTAGTATGGATTTATTTATTGAATCTCCAACAGAGGCTACACAATTACATGTATGCTTACAAGAACAGGGAAATACAGATGTATAGTCTAGTGTGCGCTTCCAATTTATAAGAGACCACAACATTCAGTTATAATCTTAAACTTCAATAACATTATATATATAATTCATTTATTGCGGATCACACATAAAAAAAAAACATACAATCCATATAGTATTAGTAACAGAGACTTAGAAACTATGTTAGTGAAAAACTTACAAACTAACCTAACCGACTACTAATAATTACGTAGCTCAACACATGTTGGCACGTGCCTCCGCATCCAGTGCCTAATAAAGGGGCTGTCCACTTTGTCGCCCAATGTTTTGAGGATATTGTTGGAGCTTCCGCGCATCCTACCCATTATTGACGCCGCCCGCTTTCTCATTATGGCATGAAAATCGTCAATACGGGCCTCCGCAAACATCTGCGAAGCGCTGCAGAAGCGCGGAAGCCCCATCAACATCCTAAACCCATTATTATACTGAACACGTAGAACGTTGTAGGCCCTCTGCGTATACTTCACCCACAAGCTGCACGTGTAGAAGGTTTGGCAGTAGGCCTTAAAAAGATACACCTTAACATCCCCACTACAACGTGCAAACCTGCGGGCTAACATATTGCACCGAACCGCCAACGCCCTACGCTCCCTGTCCAAATCTGCATCATCAGATAAGTCCTCCGTGACCAGATGTCCTAGGTACTTAACCCGAGTAACACGCTGCAATGGTGTTCCGCTAATAGTTACCGGAGGAACGTCACCTAACGACACATTTTTGCACTTAAAAATCACCAATTGCGATTTCTTGACGTTATATGTAAGCCCATGCGTCGCCGCATAGGACTCACATACCACAAGCAATTTCCGGAGGGCGCTGATTGATGGGCTCAGCAGCACCATGTCATCTGCATAGCTCAGATTATTAACCATAACACCATCTACTGAACAGCCGACATTGGTGCTGCTGAGCTCATCAATCAGGTCATTCATATACAGGTTAAACAGAGAGGGGGAAGTCAAACCGCCCTGTCTAACACCACACTCCAACATATACGGCTCGGAAAACACATTATTCCACCTAACGCGATTTGTTTGCGAGCTGTACCAGAACTTCAACAGGTTAACTAGCTCTGTAGGCAAACTATGAATCTTAGACCATAACTTATCATAGGATACTAGGTCAAAAGCCTTGGAAAGGTCAAGAAAGGCAGCATAAACTGGCGTCTGTCTGTCTGTATAATACCTAACAGTTTGCTTGAGCGCCAGGATGGCACTCTCCGTTGATAGTTGACTTCTGAAGCCAAACTGCGCATCATTTAATGTAATGTGGCTATTAAGCTGCCGCTCAAGCAGACCATCAAGTACCTTCCCCACTACCGTAGCTAAGGAGATAGGCCGGTAATTATTTTTGTCGGAGACATCACCGGTATTATTTTTAATTACAGGTACTACCACACTGTCTACTAAATCCGCAGGAAGATAGGTGTGACGGACGCAGAATGTATAAAGCATTGCAAGTATGCGGTATATATGAGGTCCAGCGTACAGCAAGTGCTCAACACCTAGTCCGTCATGCCCCGGAGACTTTCCCTTCGATAAATTAGTCACTACTTTCTTAATTTCCTTAGCAGTGAAACCCCGGGGAGCCTCCAAGTCAGACAAACGGACCTCCGTTGCGCCTTGCTCCTGTAGCAACGCGGACTGGACTCTAAACTGATCTTTAAAAATATTTGCTATACACTTTGCGTCCGTCACCCCATCCACACTCACAGGCAGGCCCGGTTTTGGATTCAGCTTATTAGTCTGCTTCCAAAACTTTACAAAAAATTTCTGTGAATAATTTCGAGCTATATTATCCATCTTAATTTGATCTTTGTGATTTTGACAAAATTTTAACCTATTTTTAAACCTATTCTTACTACATTTCATATTTAAATAACTAAGTCCTGACCTGGGCATACCATTCAATTTCCATTGCTGAAATTTATCCCGGGCCTCCCTGTGTGCATGTTTAACATATTTATTCCAGCCATACACATGTCTGCTCTTCCCGACCAAACGCGACTCCCGACTATGCATTGCCGCATCCTGTAGTGCCTTGATTGTTTTCCGGTACAGCTCATCAATAACCGACCTATGCTCCACACAAGAACACATCCTATCACAACACTCGTTCAGTTCTGAAGGAAAGTCTATCTCTCTCAATAAAGCTGAGCATGTCGCAGTGTATGTACGTATTTGAAATAGACTTCTCTCTCCCCATTTAATAGTATTATTTTGCTCAGGTACACTGTGACATGCCGACTTCACTGTTGTTACATGCAGATCACAATTAATTTGAAGTGGTAAGTGGTCTGACCAGTAAACGTCATGACGCACAAAAACATCATTTATCGTTAAACGCGCAGCCTCGGTAACCACACAGTGGTCGAGCCATCGTCTACACCCATGCGCATCACTTACAAACGTATAACTATTACTGTCACTACCAAGCACGGCTATGTCGGCACACAATAAACCCTGCTCCTCACAAAAACTTAATAGCTCCCTACCAAAACATTCACCAGGATGGGCATTAAAGTCTCCTAATATATAAACATTTTCAATATTACACGTCTCAATTATAGCTACAATTTCACTTAGGCAATCATTAAATTCTATAATGTTCTCTCCAGAGTCCGTAGGCATGTATACACTAAATACTAATAACTCACGGTTCGATAATGCACCTTTTATTGCTGCTATACGGTTACTTTTACATTGCACTATTGATACCGCACTTAACACATCCTTACGCCATAGCAAGGCAACACCCCCATACGGTCTCCCACGCACTATACCAGCAGTCAGATCAACCGCTGACTTTCCCGAATACATAAAATCCTCATGTATCCCCGCCAGCATTGGAATGTCTGGCTCCAAAAGCCAGGTTTCCTGTATCGCCAAAATGTCCGCTGTTTGACACAAAGACCTTACGCAATCGCGTGACCTTTTTACACCCTTACAGTTAAAACTAATTAACCTCAATGGCAACGATCCTCGACTATCCATTGATGTGTACGTTATCCTCCATTGTCATAGTACGACTAAAATTCCTTGTCTTATTTTTAAAAAATATGTATCGCCTAAATGACACACCCTCAGGCCACATGCTTTCGTCCATGAACTGGGATAACTTTCTGTAGGGAATATCAAACTTATACGCTTCATATTGTTTGGGCTGTCTCATTCTAATCCTAGACGGTTCGACAGTCACACCTGTTTTATTAACAATATAATCCACAATGTCATCTATTGTCGCACCCTTATCAATATTGTAGATGTAGAAGGGTATCTTAATTTCAGCCGCTTTAAAACTACCAGTAGGATCAGTCAACCCTCTCCCTCTCTTCCCGATGAAACGATTTCCGTTCTCCTTCTTACGAGTTACCGTTATCCATTTGTCATCGTATTCGCTTGTTTGTTTACGCTCTGAGTGAGACATTGCGTCTACGTACGTACTTATATTTTGCTCAAACGGCTGTTTCGATCTCGTTACACTGACTACGGTAACTTTATTATTTGTAACCATAGCGGCCGCCTCATCGTACCTCGTTAGTCCGAGATCGCTTCCACAAGTTTGGTTGAGTAGCAGCGATCCATTCAACGGTCGATTACTCATCGCAATCTGTTCTATTGACACATTATTGTCAACACCGGTCCTCAGCGCGGGCGCTGGTACTGTGCGAGCGAGACTGCATGCAATGTCGTTTGATTGAAGTGTGACAGGTGACTGAGCCTGACCTTGAGCACTTTTTACCGTTATTTCCGGGTCTTGTGTTATGATTTCTGGTGCCAGCTGATCACAACTGTTTGGCGATTCATATAAAAATTCTGCACAGTCACTGTTATACACATTATCGCTAAGTAAACAAGCGTTTTCATTTATGCTGTTACTTTGTTCTGGCTTGCCTGATATAGGTACTTCAGGTTGTAAGCGCCATTCAACTTTTAATTTGTCAAGATCTTCCTTGGACACATAATTATTTTTAACTTTTTCTAAGTCACAGCGAATAACCAGTAGATCTTTTAACAGTCTCGTCACATCTATGTGATCAAAGGTAATTGGGGGTAGCTTCTGAATCTCTCGAGCCACAAATATAGGCATTATTTCCGGATCAGTGGCCTTAAAGAGATCAATTATATCTTCGACATCCCTCGTGGTCTTACCTTTGTTTTTGCGCTGAATCATTCGCTTGGCATTTGGTATAGCTTGAAATAACAGTGACTTTGCGCGTGTTATTTCATCCTCTTTAAATCCACCAACACATAACTGCACTAGGCTCACATTGTCCATTATCTCTAATTTATTCTGGATATAACAAAGCACTTCGTTTATCACTATGTTGCAAGTACTACATTTAATAACGTCAGAAGCCATCACAACAGAAAACAAAGAGGTTAATGACCTCTCGCTCACAAATGATTGACACGTCCGCTCGTAATCACGGCACCAACCGAACTCATTCATTATAAGTAAATGATGCGGTCGTTATTTCTCTGCTTCGAATACGTGCAACTAGTGCACGCACTGTCTTTAGAGTGTGTGCGTTAGTGCATGTGCCACAGAATTTGATGTACATACTTATGTGCTATTTACATGCGCTAGGGCTTGATTTGACGAGTCTAAGGCGTGCTACACACTTGTTCGGCTTGGCATGATTGGGTGGCAAAATCGAATATGTAGATACAATGTCCGTGGAGTCTCTTGTGATGGGTCTCTTTACACCCTGTATAAAGGCTTTGGGCACCTTTGGGCGACTTTTGGCGCTTCTTGTCCAAATATTAAAGGCAATTTTTTTCGCTGTTAATAAAGCGGTCGCGACATTAATTTGGTCTATTATAATAGCTTATTAAGTATTCTGTACGGGCCCTAGACTAGAAGTACGATAGTATTAAAGATTGGATACTTACCTATCGGCTGTATCGTAGTAGTGGTGGTAGTGGAGGTAGTAGTCAGGACTCTCTCACGGAGGATCACTCTGATCTCTCTAAGCACTTTGTCTTTGTTACTGGAGTCAGGGGGTGCTCGCTCTTTTAAATAACATACTATTTCAGTATTCTCGTGTTTACGAGTTACGTGTAATGTTTTATTAAGAGAGCAGCCACTTTTGTTGCATTTATCTGAAAGTGGAAGAAGACTTGACGACATTAACAAACCTTCCTCACATTTGAGATTAGGTATTAATTTGAGCGGAGCGAGCAATGAAATGAAATGAAATGAAATTGTTTATTCTGTAAATAGGATATTGGAATCACTTTTACACGTCATATTAAAAAGTTGTAAAAATAAGCTAGATGAGGTCGGCGTTTCCTATCTGACTACTCTGAGAAGAAAGGCCGAAACAAACTCAGAGGTCACCGTCTCCTTTAAAGTCCAGACATAATCTTGGTCAGGCCATATGAGGACCATGTAGATAAGAGTCTGAAATGGTCTTTTGAGGAAAGAACCACACAGATTTGAGTGGACCTGTCCAGTCAGTGCAAGCATTTGTCAGTAATAGTGGAGCTCAACTCAGAACTTAAGGAGCTCAATGACTCGACGAACAATACCAAAGGACGTTTGGGTAGCAATGACTATAATCGAATAATCTGATATTATTATTGGTTGTGCCTGACAGGATTCATAATCCTAACTAATATGTGAAACTAGATGTTGCCCGCGACTTCGTCTCGATCCAAGATGAAAAGTAACCTATGTAGGTACTTCTCCAGGTCATGGTCTGCCCATGTGCCAAATTTCATACAAATCCGTTCAGCCGTTTTAGCGTGACAGCGTAACAAACAAACAAACTCACTTTCGCATTTACAATATTAGTAATATTAGTAATATTAGTTAGGATGCGAAAGTGATTTTGTTTGTTTGCGGCTAACGGATTTGGATGAAATTTACCCTTGACCTGGAGAAGGATATTGGCTACTTTTTATCCTGGATTGCAGACGAAGTCGCGGGCAACGGTTAGTGATCTACCTTAGTACACATTGTGGAAAGCTATAAACGATTGAGTATTGAGAACAAGTAGTAATAGTACTCTCAGTTATTGTGCTTTTAGTTGTGACTCCTATTCACTGAATTTAAAGTATTTAAACGCGGACACTTAGAGCTTGTCCACAAAGGGCGAATTCGCCGCGATTCTCTCGTGCGTATCACGCGCGACCGTTTCGCCCAGAAAGAGCGTACCTACGCGCGAGCATTTGGGCATTCCGTATCAAAATTTTGGCGCTCCATTTCTCTGGATACGTGCATTCGCTCTGGAGTTCGCGCAATACGCGCGAATCAAGCGCGAGTCGAGAGTCTGGCGAACTGCACGCGATTTACGCGCGTATTTTGAACTCGCGCGATGCTTGTGGACGCAATATACTGGCGCCTAGTATCTCGCTAACGCGCGAATGAATTCGCGCGAAACGTTTCGCGGCGAATTCGTCCCTTCTGTACCAGGTCTTAGGTAATTATTAATTTAACAACCACTACGAAATCTCAGAAAACTAGCAAAATCGCAAAATTCTGTTAGAGATTACCAATAGGTTAATTTTCTCTTCAATAACAGTACGTCGATTCTGTAAAATGCAAACAACAACTCGCATCTCACATCGCTATTCACTCTCACTTCGAATTTTGAATCGGGTTTGAGTGCGAAGTGAACGTCGAAATGACGGGGGACCTTACTGAATGCCACTTCATAAGTCATCTCATACTTTATCTGTCAAAATCTTACGGTCAATTTAGTTCAACTCGCTGACACGCTCGCAAGGGTAGCGCTAGTGTATCAACCGAGTTTTTAGAATGCCAATCAAGAAACTCACAGCGGATTCAGATTAGAAGTTTAGAATGTGGTCTTACAGAATCACACCCCTATTTAAATAATGTATTCCTAGCTCTGTAATTCTCGGCTCAAATTGACAGGTTTCGCTGAAATTGAGACAACCTAAGGGCAAGATTCACAGATCGCATCTTAAGTTAGCGTTTCATCTGAATTAAAAAATTGAGCTCATATTCGTTTGAAACGAAAGCTATGCTTAATAAAGTCAAATTGCAATCTGTGAATCTTGTCATAAGTGTGGTTTTATTTGATTTTTTTGTGTTCTTTACTGTAACAGTACTTTATGTCTGTGAGTATGCCCAAGTATTGTAATAAAATAACTTACCATAATCTTTCAATTGTACGTATAGAACTGGTCCTGTCGTATGAAAGAGAACAGAGCCACATTTTAAATGCAATATCTCGCCATCTTCAAACTCGTAGTAAATAACCTTGAGTTTGTTCTCACCATTAAAAAATTGCATCACTGTACCGTTTGATGGCAATTCTATCTGCAAATTATATTGATCTGAAAAGAAATGAGATTATGTGAACATCGCACGACGGTAGACGTTGTCGAGAGATTATTATTTACGAATTGAAGGAAAAGAGGTCTGTGTAAAAAAAAATGATAAGAAAAGGGGTACCTTATGAACTTATGATATTTTATATCGTTTCGGAAAATATTATTTGTAAACGGCAAATTCTTCAGCTTCTTATTCGCGAAAACCCAATAAGTATTACCTATTTTAACATTGCTTTATAGAAGTTGTAAAAGTTAGCCATCACTTGGTTTTACGCATATTTATTGTTTTAGCAGTATTTGACAACAACTCTATACAATAATTCCTAATTCCAACAATAACTGAGACTCCCACACTCTAAATACTTACCAATAGGGAATTTGCCTTCAGTAAAATTAATATCGACTAGTTCTGCACTCGAATAATTATAATAATAATCAGATGAACATGTTAATGTCTTGTCCGTAGCATTGAGATAAAACGACATCTCAGTCTGTTTTTTTGGTATTATATCTGTAATTTAAAACAAAAAGTAGCTGTTATACTCTCATCCTGTTAATAACAGAGTAAGCCAAACTTAACCTCGAAAAATGCATGGTTAAACTGAAGTTGAAATTAGTGTAATCGGTGTAACTTACTAATTTTTATGAATAGGCTATAGGTACCGACAATAAACAAGACCACAAACAAAGAAAACTAAATAAGTAACACAATGATGTAGGCAGAGGACATCAAGGTAGACTTTAGGGGTTCGTCTCTGTCTGAGGGCCCCGATCCCCCAGGTACACGTCCCAGAGGGCCACGATTTCGATAAATTTGCTGCTGGTGCTACTTTTAAGCAAGATTGACTTTTAATCGAATTTTACGAGATAATTAAACATCGTGACCCTCCGGGACGTGTACCTGCGGGATCGCGGCCCTCAGGGACGAACCCATAAATTCTACCTTGATGTCCTCTGCCCGAATTTATTATGTCTGCTATATCTGATATAAGCATGTAAATTAGATTCAGATATGAGTAGGGTTACTAATTCTAAAGATTTTTCGGCCTTTCTTTTCAGAGTAGTCAGATAGGAAACGCCCAACTAATCTAGTTTTAAAAATATTATTGACGTGTAAAAGAGTTTGTACAAACCTATTAACAGAAAATAAAATTATTTCATTTTATTTCGAAATTTTTAAAGTCCCAACAAAAAGCAGGACATTTGCAAAAAAATCCGGGTATTGTTAAATCTTTCTTTGCACAGTAGGTATAGGTACATTTAACATTTTTTATTTTCCGGACAAAAACTACCATACACTGCCGAGATACAATACTGTTACTTTATTATACTGTGGTGTCGTCCCTACCAAACTATCATATAGTTTGGTCTATAGAACATTCCAACGGCAAACCAGCCGCCGACACAACTGTTCGTTTTATAATAATTACCTGTTCTTTTGTAACTGGCTACTTTACGAATGAAATAGTTGTCCAAAACCTCCAACTTCACGTCTTCTCGCTGTACTTCACACACCACCTTTATTCTTTCGTTAGTTAAATATTTGTAATCAATTTCATAATGATTGTTATCAGCGAATTTGAGTTGCGGTTGTAGAGTCATCCCATTAATTTTGATACTTACTATATCTATAAAACAAAATTATTATTAGGTACAACATACTAGTTTAAAGAGCAGTGGTGGCCCAGTGGTACCGGCCCAGACTTACGAGTTGTACAGTCACAGACTTTAATTGATGAGCCACCTGGCACTGTTCGTATTTTAGCCGTGTAATGCAAATCGGGTTTATTCGGTTCCCGACCCGCAAAGTCATAATATGTCTTCGTAATAGAAGAAGAAAATTATATTTCATATCTTTACCGGTTGTATAACCTGAGAGCCAGAACTACAAATTTGACAGCAGAGTGACTACTACCCAACTCGCCGTAGGTGAGTATATGTTCCTTGCTACCCAAAGTCAACCAATTGCAGGTCTAGCAACCTTTGGATAAACTTAATGCAACATTTTATTTATTTTTATCATTGAGAACTTAATATTAGTCAACCTCTATGGATACTGTTTCCGATTAAAAGTAATTTATTTGTCACCTTGTTTGCGAGCGTACGATTTGAGTTCGTGTTGAATCGTGTAATCTCGTGAATGTATGAAACTGCAAAATTGAAAAGTTTGAAGGTGGCTCATCAATTAAAGTCCGTGACTGTACATAGGTCGTGGGTTCGAAAACATATTGGGTCCGGACCTATGAAATTGGCGTTTTTTTCTCACAAATAGAGAACCTCGTCACTTCTATGTTTTAAAATATTCATCAATTGCTTGGTATTATATCGAATAATGACCATCATAGACAACTGTCAAAATAAAAAGAAACTTATTACTTATAGTTTTCTAAACATAAAAATTACCTTAAAAACTACTCCTCATTTTGTTAGCAGAAATGACCCCTATTTCTTTTAACTTAGCCAAAACTTATTTTTGTTGCATACGTTATCTTAGTTCTAAGGAGGTTCTAGAAGGAGCTCGTGGCTAAGTAATAACAGCCGCTCGGGTCGATCCATCAGATTAAGCTACGCTTGCCGGGGTTGGTCCGTGGATGGGTGACCATTTTTTCATATCGAGACTCCTCCGTGTCTCGGAAAGCACGTTAAGCCGTTGGTCCCGGCTGTCATTTGTGGATCTTTGACAGTCGTTACGAGTCGTCAGAAGCACGAAAGTCTGACAACCAGTCTAACCAAGGGGTATCGTATTACCCAGTTACTGGGTTGTGGAGGTCAGATAGGCAGTCGCTCTATGTAAAATACTGGTATTCAGCTGCATCCGGTTAGACTGGAAGCCGACCCCAACATATGTAGTTGGGAAAAGGCTAGGCAGATTGATTGACGTTATCTTAGTTGTTAAACATTAGTGCATAAAAGTTTTAAAACATTAGTGTTCATGGTTGTTTTATAAATTATGAAAATCATAGTATGAAAAATATAAGTTCTTTAAAATTCCCCATACAAAACGCTGATTTCAGTGGGAACCTAATAATCAGCCGTCCCAGATTCCACAGATTTGGGTCGAGTAGGTATATTGATGTTTTGGGACATAGAAAAGAAAAGACATACATAAAATATTCGCAAACGACACAATAAAATACAAACACACAAAACAGACATAATAGAACATACACTACAAGCAACAACAACACAATATAAAATACAATAGGACATCAATAAATAGTCCTCTAGACCGCATATCGGCCACAGCGAGCGACCAATCTCAACGGAGACTAGCCTTCGGCGCGGGAGATATTATAGTGCACAAGGGTGTGCGCAGACACAGGTACACTCTCTCTTCCCTCACTCTCATAGTCCGATGGGACGACAATCCGACACGACCAGAGAGAGATAAGGCGCAGGACCAACGGGTTAACGTGCTTTCCGAGGCACGGAGGTATCACACCGCCAACTTCCAAACTCCGGGGCCCGGGCTTGTTACTAAGAAATTCCTATTGCAAGAAACCCAAGAACCATCACGTAGGTATTTATGGATTCTGTCCGAAATAAATGAAATTAATTAATACATATTTTTGCTTGTCACTGTATGTACCTAATAAAATAGAAAACAAAATAAACTTACTGAATTCTGTCCGCATAATAAATCTCACCATAACTTTGGTGTAGTCAGTTGATTCCGTATTAGTACATATCATACTACTGTTATTGTGTCCAGAATGCAATTTTACACGAAAACCGATTGCTTTGGATGATGATAGGTCTTTCATGATAGAATTATCTGAAATAATAGAAAATATTATAATTACATCTATTACAGAGGACGACATGATAATCCAACCTGCCACACGCTGCCACAGTAGGTACACAACAAACGGTTCTTCTTCATCAATAAGGTATCTGACATGCGGGATTTTCAACTCAAACATGGAAACAGACGATGCAAACAAAAACTTGACTAGATAATATTTAATATAATGACCGATCAGTGATTTATTACACTGAACGCATACTGAATGTTAAATTATGAAAATAAATTAGTTAATAAGGAGTTGGTATGTTGATGGGATGGGTTTTATTACTACTTTTGTTTTGCAGGTTTGGTTCATAATATACTCAAAGACGTTAGTGTATTACAGCGAACCGAGGGTTCCGTCGTGCTTGGAAGGAAATATACTTTGAATTTATTATTTTTGGAACCATAGTAGGTACTACGCAAGGCCTTTTACGCTGTATAAGAAAAAAATCAAGTAATAAAAACTAAAACCCAAACAAAATCTGGAGTCACACGTGTTGGGCATAAATCGAACAGATTACGTGTGACTCCGGATTTTTAATTTGTCTGTCTGTGGTGTCTTGTTTATACCTTTTAAGTCGTAGTTGGGTTTTAGTTTTTATTACTTGATTTTTTTTTTAATTCTTTTGGGGTTATAATATATATATTTTTGAAATGTGCTCATTAAGCCCTTTCATTTGATACCCAACATAGTACGATTAAACCATTTTTTTTTTAAGTTCCTCACTTTATGTCCTCTAGAGGGCGCCATTTTTAATTTAATGTGACTTCACAGCCTATAACCAGCGGACAATCATTTGTCAAATTGTGGTAAGTGGTTTCGAAGATAGGAGGGAACAGATGAACATACATACATACATACATACCGGTCAAAATCATAACCCTCCTTTTTTCTTCGCCGTAGTCGGGTAAATAGAGACAAGTTGCACCGTAAATATAAACTCACGCCAGACAATGTAACCCTAAAAATTAGCTATACGCGCTACAGAAACTTCTGCAATAACCTATTAAAAAAAGTTAAAAGAGCCTATGAGAAAGATAAGGTGCGGGCGAAGCAAAGTGATAGCAGGAGATTATGGAAAGCAATAAAAGAAATCACAAATACTTCAAAAAATACAAATCACCCAAATGAACTACTATCTCTAGCAGCGACACCTCAGTCATCACTAAATGAAATCAACAGTTACTTTGTAAATGTGGGTAAGACACATTTACAAAGTAACTTGCCAGTTGCTTGCAAGCAACAAACCTACAAGTGGAAGCTTTCAAACTCTTACACAGTTAAATTCCTTCGTTTTGGAAAGTACCACTGAAGAAGAGGTGGGACGTCTAATCGTTGACCTAAAAACGAATTGTGCTACGGGCTATGATTCAATAAGCAGCTCCATCTTACAAACATATAAAAACTTTCTGGTCCCTCCGCTTACATTCATATTTAACTCCTGTATTCAGAATGGTGTTTTCCCTGACAGCATAAAAAAAACTGTTGTCTATCCTATCCACAAGAGCGGTGACAGAAATCGTATCATTAACTACAGGCCGATCTCTATCCTCCCGGCGCTCTCTAAACTTCTAGAGAGACTCATCAACACAAGGTTAGTAGGATATCTAGAATCCAAACATCTATTTTCACCAAACCAATACGGATTTCGTGAAGGCAAATCAACAGATCAAGCTGTTAATGATCTCATCAACTTTGTTAGCAATAACCTTGATAAAAAACAAAAATCTCTCACTATTTTCCTTGACTTAGCCAAAGCTTTTGATACGATTTCCGTCCCGATCCTAATGAACAAGTTGGAACTGCTTGGAATCAGAGGAACTCAACTAAAACTCTTCAAAAGTTTTTTGACTGATCGGTTTCAGAGTGTTAGGATTGGCAATGTCACTAGTGGAGACCTTCCAGTCACATACGGGGTTCCCCAAGGCAGTATCCTAGGACCAACCCTATTTCTCGTCTATATAAACGACCTCACGAGTCTCAAGCTTCGCCATGGCAAAATTATCTCTTTTGCAGATGACACTGCTCTCGTTTTCTCTGCCGGTACATGGCAAGGGGCTTTCAAAGCTGCCCAAGATGGTTTCGATGCTGTGAGGAAATGGCTTGCGGACAATGTGTTAACTCTAAAGGTACATAAAACCAAGTATATCTGCTTTAGTTTATGGTCAAACACAGAAATTAATCATAATCAACATCATATCATAGCACACGAGTGCCCTCTGTGCTAGGATCAGGAAGCCAATTTACATCTTTAAGACCCTTCGACACGTCACCGAACCCTCTGTGCTGTAGCGGATATACCTTGCCCTCTGCCAGTCCCTCATTACTTACTGCATTAAGTCATGGGGAGGATCCCTTAAAACTATCATAAAACCTGTTGAGGTTGACCAGCGTGCCATCCTGAAGGTCAGCACTTTCAAACCAAGATTGTTTCCTACCTTGCAGCTTTACGAATTCTGTGGAGTCCTTTCAGTAAGACAACTTTTCCTTCTCAACATTATATTAACGCAACATAAGAATATCAACATTAAATAAACATCTTAACATTTACCCGATGACGAAAAAATCTTGCAAAATTACAGTAAGTAAGTACCTACAGAAGCTCACGTATGAGGAGACTGAAAATTTACTTGAGATACCTAGATAATGAAAATAGTAAAGTTACTTGTTGTATTTTAAATTAAACTAAGTAACCTACTCCGTTATCGATTAAAAAAGTCTTGCTCCGCAATCTTACACACCCTCTCACACTGATCCTCCATCACACACAAAGAGAGGACTGGTTACACACATTATTGTTACCTATTTAACCTTTTTTAAATTTTGTAATTTTTTTTTACTTTTTCTAAATTGTCTTATACATGTTCAATAACGTACATTTCCATACATGGTAGCATTGTAATATTATAATAATAATTTAATTTGTAACTCAGGGGGTTTCGGCGTTGAGGGCTAAAATACAGGTTATGCCTAGTTCGGCCCCAAATGCTAATACTTTTTGTGTACTCTAAGTTTAGATTAAGCACTCTACTTGTAAAAAATGTACATTTTTATGTGAATAAACATTACTATTACTATTACTTCTTGCTGATTCTTTAAAAACTGTGCTAGTTAGAGTCATCGTTATATTTTTCTGGAACCTGCTTGCACAAACCACTTTATTTTTGGCCATAGCGTGTTCTGTCTCAATCCTGGGCAAAGGCCTCCCACCATTCCTTCCATCTTTCGCAAGCTTACGCGTTCTACTTCAAGTTTTGGAAAACGGAAAGAAAAACACAACAGGAACAAGAAGAAACAGGAAGAAAGAGATGAAGACGAACTTTCTGATTAGAACGAACGAGACAGTTCGTCCCGTCATCTCTTTCTTCCATTTCTTTCGTGGTCTGCCGCGATCCCGTCCTACTGTCTCAGGTCACAAGGTCTGAACTTTTTGGGTCCACAGTTTGACGGCTGCATGTCCTGCCCACTCTGCCCAGTTCCATTTCAGTTCGGCAGCCTTTGCGCCACATCAATTTCTTTGGTTTTGGAGCGCAGTAAAGTGTTTACTCGAACTCTATCTGTTAGTTTAATTCCTAGTATACTACGCTCCATTGTTCGTTGGCAAACCTTGAGTTTGGACTTCTGGATGTTCATGTTAGTCAATGAAAAAGTCTGTGCGCCAGTTTAGACACACTAATGTGATGGGAAGGGAATGATGTATGATGACCACTACTGTTTAAGTTAAATAAATAGGTACATAAATAGCAAAAAAACAAATTCAATTAATTCTTGCTGTGTGTAGCATAGCTAAAAAAAGAAAAATTTCAGACTTTCGTATCTAAAGTTATTTTGCGCTCTGTGGTGCTTTTTGGTTGTCAGCTGTTTTTTTTAATTTATTTTTTTGGTTGGGGATTCCACACAAATTGTTTCCATATTTTTGTTTTCAAAAAATCTTATTCAGATATTGTACTATTCAATTTTGGAATTGAAAAATACGTTAAATACATCCGAGATACCGATACCTATTCAAATCCTAGCTAAGTGATGCCGATCTGGTGCCCAGCTTAATGTATAAGTAATAGAAGTATGCGATAACTTTTAGTTTGTGGTCCTACCAAATCCTTCCGAAAGGGAGGAAGAAAGTCACATAGGATAAACTCTATAAACATAACTAAATAAATAGCATAGAATATTTATAAAACTCACTGCTCTTTGTGCCTGCCATCGCATATACCATCGTGAGCTGCGATTCGTTCAAGAAGTTGATGCAAGTGACGTCCACTACATCGCCGTCTGCGTATTGGTACTCAGCAGTGAAGTCGACGTCCTTCTCCGACAGGTCTGTGCGAGCTGCTTGCAGTGCCATGTTGTTGACGAGGATCGTTTGAGGCGAGTCTGTGGGGTTACTTGTTCTAGTTTAGACCGGGAATTACTAGTTATTTTCTAATAGCTGTTGCCTGCGGTTTCATTCGCATCCTCTGAAAACCACTTCATTGTGTTTTACCTTTTTTTATTGAGGGTGTGAAATCATCCAATGACTTCTCCCGCTCTGGGCGGAGCGGAAGGGCGTGTCAGACTTTTACTGACTAAAACCCACCCGTGTTCCTTCAGTTGCCTGTTGCCAAGGTCCCGGTATCCCTTCCGGACTTTCCCGCAACCCTGGCAGGCATCGATCCTAGCGGACCCCGCCAATTGTGCTGACATCCCTTTGAGGCGCGCGTGGAACACGACGCGCCATCGACCCGGGCCTGGTCCTTGTCGGACGGCGAGCTACCCATTGCTCGCCGTCCGCAAGCCCGCGCGTATGGTGGCCGGGAATTCACCTGGGATTCCCAACGCCCAGGGCGTGCGGCGGAGGGGCGTGAGGGCGAAAACTTTGCCTCTCCCTCACGCGTTCCGCCTCCTCCTTCGCGAGCATTACTGCTTCGCAAAAGGAGGAGACAGCTTCCCATGCCCTCTCGCTCCGTACCATGGCCTGGACCAGGGCCGGACGCGAGAGGTCATTGCCGCCAATCGCCTCCACGAGGACACGGCGGTGCTCCGCCCAAGCAGGGCATGCTCCACCGTGTCCTCCGGGCGATCCACACAATGGGGACACCCGGGCGTTTCCTCCCGCCTAATCCTACACAGGAACCTCCCGAAGCTGCCATGTCCGGTGAGGACATGCGTTCTACCTGTGTGCCAAACATTGAAATCCGTTCAGCTGTGAGTAACAAACATCAAAACTCACAAATAGTCATTATACATAATAATGGGAATAATAATTAGCTTACATACTTTTTTGTCTCACGTGAATTTTCATATAGCAATAGGCCGCTGTATACTTCACGTTTTTGTAACGGACCACGGGAAGTAATACTGGGTTTCCTCGATTGGTCAACACCGTACAGTTCCATAGAGTACCCATTCTTTTTTCTACCTTAAACTATTAATTAAAAAGTATAAAATTAATCTTACAGACATTCATTTAGATAATATTAGTCAGGGTAATCTGATGAGAGTCAGTATGGACAAAATCTGAATCTACTAGAGGTAGAGAAAGTTTTAAGGAACCACGTAGTTGATGTTAGAGATGAGAAAAACGAAAAAGAGTATAGACTTAGGGCTGATTTCATCAAAGTCAGATATCTTTTATCCTTGGAATAAAATTATCGTCTGACAGTTTTTGTACGGAAAAACTGTCAAAATTTCAAAATTTATTCGCAGGGTAAAACATAAACTCGGTATAAAAGTTTGGTGAAATTCGCGCTTAGAGCGAATTTGACCAAACTTTTTATGCGCTAAACCTCCTTGGGACCGGGTGGCATCACCGGTGATGCCACCTGGGCCCGGCAAGTACATCCCTTATGGAACCTTGTTATTTTCCGCAAAATACGACTGGTGTTTTACCTGAGGGCCCAGAGATGGCGGCAAATACCTTAGTTAATTGTTTCAAATTTTTTAATGTACTAACATAGTTCTTAAATCTTTCTACTAACAATATTATGGGCCAAGATGTCTGAAATAAAAGTTTTTTTATTGCTGAAATTGATAGTGTTTTAAATCATTGTAAGGATTCAATTTTATTATGGAATGGTGCCGATTCTGTTGTACAACGAACTAAACTATCACTAAAATTCCTTACTTTGGCTATGAGAATCTTAACGCTATTCTGACAAAAAATCTCCAAATTAAAAAAATATTTTGACACAACTAAAATCGAATTTGACAATCGCGCCTCCACTTGGTACTCGTTTTCCCTACCCAGTGAATTTTTTTAGAGCCGGAGGCGCGCAGAGGTAGCACCTTCGACGTAATGTTTTATGGAATTTTTCACATTAAGTATGGAAAACAGGCAAAAAAAAAAAATACCAACATGTTGAGCCTCAGGGGTTTAAGGGTTTCCCAAAGGGTGTCGAAATTTTCATTATTTTTGCGATAGGACACTCCAGAGATATAAGCAAAAGAAAATAAAAAAAAGATACACTGTTTTGCAACTGAAGTCGAGCTATTGGTTCATCATAACATCTAATTTTAGTCCACACTTTTAATCGCGATTAAAAATAGTCAGATTTAGTTAGAGGATTTTAGACATAAGACAACATTTTTGGTTAAGTCGTCAGAATAGCATCTTCACCTAATTATAAGACCTACTGTATCACCAAAAATCACACTAATAAATACTTTGACTTTGACTTTGATTTAACTCAGTGCCATCTTAGTGCTGTCAAACTAAATTATAGTTAAGTTCTGTCAGATAGAGGTGCCGATTCTGTTGTTCACAAACTAAACAAAATTTAAGTTCAGTGCATCTTTTTCTTTCTATTTCATTAAGAAAAGGACAGAAGACAAATTTTAATTTAGTCCTGTCAAATTAATCAGCGCCTGACGTAAATTGACGTAATTTTAGTAGGCAAGTTTTTAATCACGTCTAAACTTATAGGGAGTAGTGACAGATTTGACAGGACTAAACTAAAATTTATCTTGTGTCCTTTTCTAAATGAAATAGAAAGACAAAGATACACTGAACTTAAATTTAGTTTAGTTTGTGAACAAGGGAATCGGCACCAGTGTCTATTTCAGAATAAGTTTGATCGTTTGGCAGGGACGTGGACGTTTGGGGTGCGTGGACGGGAAACTTCCCCGAGTGCCCGGTGGCTCGAGTTCCCTTACGGATACGTCCGTGGGGAAGGCCAGTCTCTGGGACGGTGCACCCTGGGGTGCGGGCAATATTTCTCCATTGGGTGCTGTGTATTAGACGCACAGTACCTAGTGGAGAGGCATTGCCCGTATGCCAATATCCTGTCGGTGGGACGCTCTAATGTATACTCGGAGGAGTACACGTTTAGCAGCGTCTGAGCGTGCTCGGCGTGCACTAACCCTGCCGTCGGGCAGGCAGGAGGAAGTCCTTCCTTCTGCCACCGTTGGTCTCGTAGCCCCGAAGAGTGTCAAGGTCATGTCTCTGGCATTTGACGGGGGTCGAGGGTCTTGGCTTAACCGCCCGGGCCGCGAGGAAGAAAGCCTCTATAAAAAATTACCCCAAACCTCCAAGTGGCGGCGCACCGTGAGGGAGGTTGATAGCTTGGCTGATGGGTAGCTATAGAATCAGTCGCTAGTGCGAACCACAGAAATTTGAGCAAGTAAAAACATGTATATACTCGTGGGAACAGCATGGATAATACATTAAAACAAAACGATGAGAGACAGGGAGAGAGAAAGGGAGAGGAAGGAGGTGATGCGCGGTCGGAGTCCGACGCGGCATCGAGCTCTAGCTCGTGCACGAGCCTGGAGCGCGAAGTGGTGGTTGTGGGGCCTTCCGGGAGAAAGTTCTTCCGGAAGCGCCCCAAGACGGGGTCATCCTCGGACGAGGGGACCACGAGCCGGAGGAAGATCCACTCCGGCCGCAGGGGTGGAACCCGCGTGAAGGGGGTGGGTAGAGGGCTCGCCACCAAGGAGAAGGAGGCCGGAGATGCGAGCCTCGATAGCCCCGCCGAGCCGGCTCAGCGAGCCGTGAGTCCCAGGGAGGAGCATGGGCAGGGACGGCCCGTGTCTGATGCTGCTGGGGACCGGGTTCTGACCCTGGTGCAGCGGGAGATGGCCGAAATGCGGCGACGATTCTCTGCCCTAGAAGCCATCGTCCTGGCGAGGCGGCAGCGGAGCAAAGAGCGAAGCTTTGCGGCTAGGCTCCACGCCCCGAAGTCCGCAGCTGTAGTTGTCACACTACAGCCGGAAGCGGCAACGAAGGGCGTGTCCTATAAGGACGTATTTGCCAAAGTGGCGGAGGTGGTGGACCTAGGGGAGCTCGGTGCTGCCGGAGGTATCCGACTGAGGATCGCTGCCACCGGGGTCCGAATGCTAGAGTTCCCCGGTCCGGCTGGTGGTACGGCCGCTGACGCCCTGGCCGAAAAGCTCAGGGCGTCCCTTAACGCGGACGAGGCCCGAGTGTCCAGGCCGACTAAGTGCGCTGAAATGCGCATCCAGGGCCTGGACGACTCGGTGACGAAGGAACAGGTTGTGGCCGCCGTCGTCAGGATTAGGGGGTGCTCAGCCGAGCAGGTTAAGGCGGGCACCATCGGTCCTGACTATAAGGGCATGCAAGCCATTACGGTGAGTTACCCTGTTGCGGCGGCCAAGAAAATTGCCGGGGAGGACAAAAGGCTACTGGTGGGCTGGGTGTCCGCGCAGGTCAAACTGCTCGAACCCAGACCTCAGAGGTGCTTCCGCTGCCATGTGGGCGACCACGTGGGAGCTAAATGCACCAGGTTGACCGCAGCGATGCCTGCTACCGCTGTGGTCAGCCCGGTCACAAGGCCGGCACGTGCAAGGCCACGCCGCACTGCGTCGTATGTGTGGCGGCAGGCAAGCCGGCCGACCACCGAATTGGGAGTAAGGCCTGCGCTCCACCGAAGCCTGGCAAATCCAGGGGCAGGGGCAAGCCCTCCGCCACCACCGCCACCACCGCCGTCACCGCCGCAGCCGCCGCCACCGCCACCGCCTCCACCATCGTCGTCGTCGCCGCCGCTGCCGCTGCGGCAGGGCCCTCGCATGGGTCTCGGGAGGGGGTTGAAATGGAGTGCCAATAATGGCCCCATTTCGCCTCCTCCAGGCGAACATCAACCACTGCGCCACCGCTTTGTCGTACTTTGTCCCGCCCAGGGATGACTGGGTGGAGGACCTGAGCGGCTCAGTGACCCTTATTTCGTCGGCCGCTGCCGGTACCCCGTCTCTGGAGGCTGTCAAGAGAGGACGGGGTTGCGTGGCAGCACGGTTCGGAGAGATTGTCGTGGTAGGGGTGTACTTCTCCCCGAACCGAACTCTCGCCGAGTTCCACAACTCCCTTGCGGAGTTGAAAGTCGTCGTCGTCGGGTTCCGTTCCCTCCCCGTGCTCGTCCTCGGGGACTTCAATGCCAAGAATGTGGCTTGGGGTTCCCGGTATACGGACACACGGGGCAGGATGGTGGAAGACTGGGCTCTGGAGACAGGCCTGGTCGTCCTAAACCGGGGTTCTGCCCCCACGTGTGTGCGGATGGGGGGTGAGTCGGTGGTGGACATCTCGTTCGCCAGCCCCGCTCTGTCACCGCGTGTCACTGACTGGCGCGTCATGGAGGGGGTGGAGACGTATTCCGACCACCGATATATCCGGTTTGACGTCTCCGCCCAGTCCTCGAGCGCGCCGGTCCGACAGGCCCCGAGTGGTCCGCGCTGGGCGCTGAAGCAGCTGGACCGGGAGCTTCTCCTGGAAGCCTCGATCGTGCAGGCCTGGGTGTCATCACCGGACAGGCCTGCCGACATCAACGACGAGGCGGAGTGGTTCCGGGAGGACATGTCCAATATTTGTGACGTGGCAATGCCCCGGGTCCAGCCCGGATGTGCTTCGCGCCAGGTGAGCTGGTGGTCGCAGCAGTTGACGGCTCTGTGCCATGCGTGCGTTGCTGCGCGACGCCGGTACGCCAGGGATCGCAGGCTCCGTATCCGCCCTCCGGATACGGAAGCCATTCAGGCGGAGCTGTACGAAGGGTACAGCGCGGCGAAGACCGCCCTCCAGGAGGAGATCCTGCGGGCCAGGGCACTGGCTCGCGAGGAGACGCTGGAGACTTTGAACGCAGATCCGTGGGGACGCCCATACAAGATGGTGCGTGAGAAACTCCGCCCATGGGCTCCCCTGCTGACGCAGAGTCTCCGGCCTCAGCTTGTGGAGGATGTGGTGAGCACTCTGTTCCCTTCGAGAGGGGGACATGCCTCCCCGCTCATGGCTCCGCCTACTGCGGTGCTCGATGCGGACCACACCGCCGACGACGACGACGATACTCCGGAGGTGACCGAGGTAGAAATGAGAGTGGCGGTACGAAGGCTGAATGCCAAAAATACCGCCCCAGGACTCGACGGCTTACCTGGGAAGGCCTGGGTCCTGGCCATGGAGGCTCTCGAGCCTCGACTAAGGGGTCTCCTGAGCGCATGCATGGAGAGGGGCCAGTTCCCACTTCGTTGGAAGACGGGGAAACTGGTCCTCATAAAGAAGCCGGGGCACTCTGCGGCCTCTCCGTCCGCTTATCGGCCCATCGTGCTGCTCGACGAGGTGGGCAAGCTCTTTCAAAGAGTAATTGCAAACCGCCTCGTCGGGCGGTTGGTGCGGGTGGGGCCGGATTTGGCGGAGAGCCAGTTTGGTTTCCACAGAGGGCGCTCTACGGTGGACGCCATCATGCGCATACGGGCCCTCACGACGGGGGATGCTGTGGCCCGGGGTGGGGTCGTCTTGGCGGTGTCTCTAGACATCGCCAATGCCTTCAACACCCTGCCCTAGAGTTGCATAAGGGAGGCACTCCGGTACCACCGAATGCCGACCTACCTCTGTCGTGTGGTCGAGGCCTATTTGACGGACAGGGCCGTCATCTACCCCGGTCACCAGGGAGCGTGGAACCGGCGAGAGATGTCGTGCGGTGTCCCGCAGGGATCGGTCCTAGGGCCGCATCTGTGGGACATCGGATACGACTGTGTGCTGCGCGCCGACCTCCCTAGCGGCGTCAGCGTAGTTTGCTACGCTGACGACACGCTGGTCCTGGCGCAAGGGAGGTCGCACCAGGCGGCGGTCGAACTCGCGACACGCGGGTTTGCGACAATCGTCGAGAGAATCCGGCAATTGGGACTCGAGGTGGCCTTGCACAAGTCCGAGGTCATGTGTTTTCATGGCCCTCGGAACGCGCCACTGTCGGGTTCCCAAATCACGGTAGGAGGGGTTCACATCGGCTTCGAGTCGACGATGAAGTATCTAGGACTCGTCCTCGACACCCGGTGGAACTTCGTGGAGCACTTTCGTCGTTTGGCTCCCAGGCTGGACCGGGCCGGGGCCGCCTTGGGGCGGCTCCTGCCCAATCTTGGGGGGCCAAACGCCTCCTGCCGGAGGCTCTACGCGGGGGTCGTGCGGTCCATAGCCCTTTACGGGGCACCGGTGTGGGCGCGTTCCATTCGGCTGGCCCGGGGATACCGCACGGTCTCTCGTGAGGCGGCGAGCCTCCGTGCCGGATTACCGCCATGGGATCTGGAGGCGAAGGTCCTCGCGCACATCTGGGAGTAGCGCGAGGAGATGAAGCGCCGGGGCGTAACTCCGCTGCCGCGAGAAATCGTGGCACAGCGGTCAGAGCTCCAGCAGGATCTCATGGTGGCATGGAGAGTGCGATTGTCGCAACTTAGTGCTGGGCACGCCACAATTGCGGCGATAAGTCCCCTCTTTGAGGAGTGGCTGGAGAGGCTCCACGGCGTCCTCACCTTCCGCCTGACGCAGGACCTCACCGGACATGGCAGCTTCGGGAGGTACCTGTGTAGGATTAGGCGGGAGGAAACGCCCGGGTGTCACCACTGTGCGGATCGTCCGGAGGACACGGTGGAGCATACGGTGGAGGTGTGCCCTGCTTGGGCGGAGCACCGCCGTGTCCTCTTCGAGGCGATTGGCGGCACTGACCTCTCGCGTCCGGCCCTGGTCCAGGCCATGGTACGCAGCGAGAGGGCATGGGAGGCGGTCACCTCCTTCTGCGAAGCAGTGATGCTCGCGAAGGAGGAGGCAGAACGCGTGAGGGAGAGGCAAAGCCTGCACCCTCACGCCCCTAACCGCCGCCGCTGGAGACACCCTGGGCGTCGGGAATCCCAGGCGGATTCCCGGCCACCATAGGTGCGGGCTTGCGGACGGCGAGCAATGGGTAGCTCGCTGTCCGATAAGGACCAAGCCCGGGTCGATGGCGCGTCGTGTTCCACGCGCGCCTCAAAGAGATATCAGCACGCCTAACGGGGTCCGTTAGGACCGATGCCTGCCAGGGTTGCGGAATAGTCCGAAAGGGATACCGGGACCCTGGCAACAGGCAACTGAAGGAACACGGGTGGGTTTTAGTCAGTAAGAGTCTGACACGCCCTTCCGCTCCGCCCAGAGCGGGAGAAGTCATTTAATGATTTCCCACGCAAAAAAAAAAAAAAAAAGAAAAAAAGGGTTATTTTTATTTAGTTTAGACAATTTTGTGACAAGAGAATCGGTACCATTATCTTTTCTAAGATCTAAAATAGATTCTATTTTACTATTTTGAATAGTCCCGCAACTTTTGTAGTCGGCTCCTAGGTAGGTAGAGATCTTCTAGTTTAAAAATGCACGCCCTTCCACTTAAACTATACAAACATTTGAAATGTGTATGGAACAAGCAGTGGCCCTACACTGCTTGTTCCATACATAATATGTGCATTTTTAAACTAGACAATTTCTACATACTATCATCCAGATGTTTTTTTTTCATAACCTCGTATTGTCCCACTACACGGCAACTACCAGAGCCCTGTTTATCAAAAGTTACAAGTCTACACGTTCACAAAGTTACACCTAGAATATTAATTTTCGTTAAATTCATAGCTCATCTCCATATTCATAATCAGCCTTAATGTTCCCACTGCTGGGACACGGGCATCAGGTCATCTCTCTCTTATGACCACAATTCAAAAAAGAAAATCGATTTTAAACATTTATCTCGGTACTAAGCACGACACTTGTAAACTTGTAAGACGGAACAGAGAGTCGTCGGACATTCTCAGGATTTGCTTTGATTTTCTACAAGTTGTAACATACAAAGAATTATTTGCTAAACAAACTCACGAATAAAAGCGTCAAAATATAAGTACTTGTGAAATAAATAATGACACTTGGTAATACAAGGCTTGTAAATTTTGATAAACAGAAGCCTTAGTCACTCACTTTACGCATCGACCGCGTTCGGCGCTCCGATTGGTCCTTCACTGGTCTTCACTGGTGAAGGGCCAATCGGAGCGCCGAACGCGGTCGATGCGTAAAGTGAAGATAGTTAAAAGAAACTCGCACTAAGGCCTCAGGGCACAGGGCTACTCTCCTTCCAGATCACTGTATAGAGCGGCTAAGGATATCGTCAACGACATCCATGCATTTTACATCTTGTTCTATCTCTAATAGTTTCAAATTCAATCAATTACAACACTCTCCCACACATCAAACCCGTATTCCCCAAAGGGATAGGCAATTAATAAATGGTTAAATCACTTACAGTGGTCACATTTTTAAAACCTTTTGCTTTCGGATTCGAATATAAATCGTTGTAATCATTGTTGTTACGACAGCTGTAAAAGATTTAAATCTTGTAAAAATTTATTCATATACTAGCTGTGCCCGCGACTTCGTTCGCATGAATAATATGTCGCTTAGAAAACTTGTACCTTCATTTAAAAAAGGGGAATCTTTCGACCAGGCCTGGTGATTTTTCCTAGTAAGAAACTGCCAAAAAACTTGTGTTTTTATTTAGGAAAATGCTTCTCTATATACAATATTAGCGGTCGAACCACCTGGAGCGTACACAAAAAAGTTGCTAGGGTTGCTCACACGCGAAAGAGCTACATAAAGTTGGCCGTGGGAAAAGCAACCAATACCACAGACATTATAATACTACGCCAATACTAAGATCCACCCCCGCAACGGATAATGTCTGGCCGTGAGCTTTGTTAATAGTCATGGCGTAATATAGGCTGACGGGGAATTGCACACGCTTAAAACTAAACGGGACATAATTGGGAATGAGAGGAATTCTTGGAATAAAAACAACATCACCGGCGGCGCCGCAACCTGTTAAGATTTCGGCTTCGATGACATTTTGTTGGTGATTGGTGACTATGAACCGAGTGCCGTTGCAAAGTTTGGGAGGACTTAAATTTCTGAGAAGAATTATTGGCACTCCGACTTTTAAACAAATTTTGTGTGCTGAAAGACCGGGTGTGTTAAGGGGTTCTAAGAACTCTACTGGATAGTGTGTGGCATCTTCTTCTTCGGGAACCATATTTATCGATGTATATTGTTGACTTTCCCCAGAAACATGTGCCAATATTTGTGTATTTATTGCCGTCCGATAGTCGAACGAATCAAATCAACTATAACACACGCCAACAACGATCGAATCGAATGAGCGGCGGTCACGAATCATACGAACAAATTACGAAGTAAAGTTCAGTTCGAATCAAACTTGATGGCGGCTCGGACATGAGGCGAGTCGCTGCGCAGTAACAATTTCATGTGACAGCGGGGGTGAGGGGTGGGGTACTGCGCAGCTAAAAGCTAACTTCCGAGCCGCCATTAAGTTTGAATCGATCTGTAACGACTCGTTTCTTGACTTCTTAATTTGAACCAAATGAACGAAACCAACCAAAATACCAAATCAAAACCAATCAGAACAATACTTTCAACGAATGACAACCCTACCAACCCAACCAACAATTTATTATTTATTTATTTATTATCGACACTAACTAAAGAAGTCAAATTCAAATACAAAGATAAGTTGGAATATCTGGGCGAAGGCCATTCTTCGACGGAGACTCTTAACACCGCGATTTAGAAAATGACATTAAATGAACAACGCCATCTATCTAGTACGAAGTGATACTGCCAAAATATATGGGAAAACGTTCGAACACTCTGTAAGCTAAATAAGCTATGTAGAAAAGTGTAAAATTAAAGAATAAATACCTATATTTTTTAAGAAATTAACATTTGTCACTATTCTTTCATGATATTCATATTCATTCATTCATCATGATTTGAAAGATAGGTAGCGCCACCTATCGCACTAATACTAAACTAATAAATAAACAACGCATCTGGAAAATTTTAATTAACCTAACTTTAGAGTTATATTCTTTACATACACAATGTATCGCGTTAAGTTTCCGCGCAAAGAAAATGACGATCATATAACAACACACGATCTCACAAACCTACTAATTAAGTATTAAGTATCATTTCGCGTCAATAGATGTCGTTACGTGTATGTACATTACATAATGAAAATTCCTTCTTGAACACTTTAAATTCATATATCTTTTGATATTTTGAAGCGATTGCGATGAAACAAAAACTTAATGAAACATCGAGTTACACATAATATTTGAGTGTAAAAGTTAATCATATTGATTTCGTACTTTTTACGTGATAGTGGAACAATCAAACTAAAGAACATACAAACAGACAAAAATTCCAAAAATGGTAGAAATGGAATCTGTTGGTTATTCTAGGACACGCCACCAACTTTTTTTTTTTTTTTTCATTGTACAGAAACGCCTCGTCTCCTGATTTATTATATGTATAGATAGATAGATATAGATATAGATATAGAATAGATATAAAAACCGGCCAAGTGCGTGCCGGACCACGCACAATGAAGGGTTCCGTAGTTGGGATTTTATACCAAGAACAAACTTAACATTGTAGTTGCAACTGCAATTAATATTGACTACGGAACCATAAAAATGAAATGCTGTTCGTTGCTATCGTAACTTAAGAACGGCTGGACAAACTCGTTTTTTTTTTTAAATATTCTTAATGTCCTAATTAAGTTTATATGGTAAGAAAAATTGGAAAAGTTTCCCGGAAAATTTTCAAATTGTTCTCTATCCTTAAGTTACCTAAATATTAAAATTCTAAAGTTTCTTGTTGCAATATAGGTACGTAGTTTGGTTAGAAAATTGAGTGTTCGTCATTTACTTACATCAAATCATTGATAAAGTTGTTATAATCTGCAATTATTTTGATTTTTTTTCCTTCGAGAACCGTGTATATCTTTTGTTGTTTATCTTTTATAACGTGGTCACAAATAATTTTAGATTTAGTATCGTTTTGAACTTTCATGGACGTGATTTTAAATACAATCTCCACTGGATCTGTAAAGAAACAAATAAATAATTATCTATAACGGTATGTATAAAAATGTTTTGGCGCTTGGCTAAAATCTGAACATTCGTAACTTTTTTTATCAATTTAATTTCTGTGACATGTTCACAAATGGTTACAACGCTACAAGGTTGTATTTTGGCATGAGACTAAAATCGGAACTAACGCCGCAATCTTGTTTTATTTTATCAATACGATTTCTGTGACAATTAAACAATTTAACAACGCCACCAGTCAATGATTAATTTCGGAAGTCGGTGGCAAAAAACGAAAATTGAAAAGCAAAAACACCGACTTCCAAAATTAAAGTTATTTTTCACTTCTTTAGTGTTTTTTTTTTGGAAGTCAGTTGTTTTTTTTATTGTAAGAAATTTTTATTTTTCACTTTTTAGTTGTGGTACCTACCCCACACAAATTCGAATACCACTACCTGCTATGTCAATAACAGTGACGGAGCAACTAAGATATCGTCTACATAGACTAAGTAGGAAAAATACGTAATTATTGAGGCTAACTCATAAACTACGCAAGCAAAGTAAAATAAAATTTAAATGGGACCACCTCTGAAGCATGACCTACCAAACAAAAAAAGAATCATCATAGTCGATTAATAATTTATTGGCGGAGTAATCGCGTAACACACACAAAAATAAAAACGTACTGAAGGATTGAGAACCTCCTCCTTTTTGAAGATGTCGGTTAAAAATAAGCAGGCGCAGTTCGAGCTCGCATCCTTTATTTTCGTGAAAAAGTTTGGTCGCAGCTGTTATCAAATCTAACCTAGCGATATTGCGTCATTGCTATGTAAATAACAATGACGGAGTCAAATAATTATATCGTCTACATAGACTAGGTGGGAAAAATACGTGATATTGAAGCTAACTCAAAAACTACGCAAGTAAAGTTAATAAAATTTATATGGGACCACCTCGGGAGTATACCTTTTCGAACTAAAAAAGATTTTTTAAATCGGTTCACAAATGGCGAAAATATCGATGAACAAACCAAAAATTAAAAAAAACATACAGACGAACATAGAACCTCCTCCTTTTTGAAGAAGTCGGTTAAAAATGGAAGGGAATTTTAAATAGTAGGTCATGTGGCTACTTATAAGATACCATAATAGGTATTTCTGACCGGAGTAACTTAATCATTGCATTCCACAAGGATATAGGCACCGTAGTTACTGTAGCATCGCATAAGTTTGCGACGCTCTATACATTCGTCGCAGTGCTCTTTCACATCGACGTTCTTTGACAGCTGCCAGGGATGGCAATATACCGTAAAGTCCTTCTGAATTGGCCTTAAGTCACTGCCTACCTTACCTACAAATTCTCAAACGAACTTAACTTAAAGATGCTCTTAAAAGTCCTACTCCGTTAACACAAGCTGGACCAAGTAATATTGTTAAAATATTTCAACAAAATCTCTTTCATTGGCTTTGACAGCCCCACCCATCAAGGAAAAAAAGAATAGTATGTTTAATATGCGCTAACTGTGTATGGTTGATATTTCAACAAACTTGCTTTAAATAAGTGAAGATTGTAGGTGCTTACCCTCTTCAGCAGATATTGCTAAAACATATCCCACAAAACACACAAAAATTGTCCTGAAAAACATTGTCACTTCACCAACTGGTATAAAAACTGATTAAAACAAAATATGATTGAACTACAATATACATTATTGTTGTGGTTAGAATTACTATTAGCGATGTGCGTATTAGAATTGTTTTATTCGAATAATATTCGATTGTATAATTTCTGATTCGATTATTTTCCATCGCAACGGGAAAGATCAGTGGCGTCTCTCAGAATTCTGGAGCAAAACCAAGCTTATTAGATAGACACGCGGTCAAGAGCAGACCACATGGAATCATTCGGTCAGTGGACACGGTTTATCACCATTGATTGATTGGGAAACAACATAACAATTAAATTAACATCTTTTCAGACAATATATTGTTATGCCATCGAGGCAAATATTGTTCGAAAAGAAGTCAATTTTATTCGGCTCAGTAACGCTAACACTATTCGCTGATGCAGACATTCGGGCATGCGACGCAAGATGAAAGGTGGGGCATGCGACGCAAGATGAAAGGTGGGGCATGCGACGCAAGATGAAAGGTGGGGCATGGGACGCAAGATGAAAGGTGGGGCATGCGACGCAAGATGGTGGACCATGGTCTTCGGGGAGACATTGAAGATCGGAACCATCCAATAAACCCGACCATTAAAGATTGTCTCTGCTACGACCGAGTGAAATGGAATCTTTTTTGGCTTTTAGTTCTAGTTTAGGTTGTTGGTGGAGCCGCTATACTTCACTATCGATTAGAACTATTCGGTTTTGAATCGCACTTGGCTCACTTTGATTTAATCGAGTACATTTGTTACAAACTACCAATCAATTTATTCGAAAGGACATTTCAAACATTAACTGTATTATTTAATTCATTTAATTTCATGTTGACTAATAATTTTATCCATCTTCCTTGTGTGTTTTCCCGTATTCACAGTACCTATCACAAAAGTACAGAGACGTATGTGTTTCGAACCATTTTTGATGACATTGAGTATTACCGTTACTACGTAGGCACATACGTGTTGCGTTGGCGTTAAATTCATAAGGATTTTTTTTTTCCGAATGCGTGACTCTATAGGTCTAGGTGGTCGCAAGCTCTACTGCTGAGCCCTGGTTTTGATTCCCAGGTCAGGTAAAACTGTTATTAGGTTTTTCTATCTGGAATTTCTCTGTAGCTAACCGAAGTCTGGATTTGTGCCTGGTTGATGGCAATAGGCTCGACCCCTATTACCTACATGAGACTTAAACATAACTGGCGAAATGTGGGTATACTAGATATGTACACTTCACAAACCTTCGGGGAAACAAGGCGTAATGCTATGTTTATTTTTTTATAACTTTTCAGATGTTGCTATTATTGATATGTACCATCTATCACCTTCTTCTAATCAGGCATCACCAGTAACCTGTTTCCACCCAAGTTTAATATTTATCAAACAATAATCTTAATCAGCTATTTCAGACAGTCGGGCAGGCGCTCCATGTAAAATACTGGTATTCAGCTGTATCCGGTTAGACTGGAAGCCGACCCCAACATCGTTGGGAAAAGGCTGAGCAGATTGATTGAGTTTACTTTCCCTCCATGTGGCGATATAGGATGCCCAGTAGGTAGTAAAATTGGTTTTACCATTGAACTACCTTAAAATTATGCAGCTAGCGTCCTCTGTAGTAATTCCCACAAAATTTAACAGAGTTTCCTAGTAGGTAATTCCGCTTCGCTTAACTAGATGGCACAATTATTATTTTCCCTGTCCTGCACTGTCCCACTCCTGGGCAAAGGCCTCCCTCCACTCCTTCGATTTTTCGCGAGCCCGCGCGTCCTCCTTCCAGTTTTGACGGAACCTATCCAGCTCATCTCATCATCTCAAAAAAAAACAAAAGAGGAAAATATATGAGGATAGACGGTAATACAATCAGCCAACAGCAAAATAACGCATAATACCTATACAGAATGTGGATGCGGAGCTCGTGGCTAAGTAATAACAGCCGCACGGGTCGATCCATCAGGTTAAGCTACGCTTGCCGGGGTTGGTCCGTGGATAGGTGATCATCTTCACATACAGAGATTCCCCGTGCCTCGCGGAAAGCACGTTAAACCGTTGGCCACGGGTGTCATTCGTGGATCTGTGACAGTCGTTACGGGTCGTCAGAAGCCCGAAAGTATGACAACCAGTCTTGCCAAGGGGTATCGTATTACCCAGTTACTGGGTTGTGGAGGTCAAATAGGCAGTCACTCCATGTAAAAGACAGCTCCATCCGGTTAGACTGGAAGCCGACCCCTACATAGTTGGGAAAAGGCTAGGCAGGTAGATTGACCTAAACAGAATGACTGTGTTGTATTAGTTGTATAGCTACCTTAATCTCGTTTTATCTGGTAGTTATTTTTAACAGACTTAAAAAAATGGAGGTTTTCAGTTCGGCGGTGATGAAAGTATGGACCGCACTACTGCTATCTGACATATTTTTGAATATGGAACTGTCTCTCGTTTGTTCCATCTGTCAAGTTTTGCTAACATATTTTGTAATGCAAATCTTCTAAATAAATTAGTTACTTAAAGTATTTTGCCCCTGTTATCATTTCATCAGGTTATGGGCCGTCCCGCACCTGCCGTATAGTATTATCTTTTTAATCTGAACAGTGAAAGTGAAAAAGTCAAAGTAAAAAATGCGTGTATAGCCTCATTTTTTACAGGCTCGGTTTCAGCTTATTTCAGGTTTTCAGATACTGACTGGTGGAAATATGGCTAATAATTCATTGATATCAATTGAGAAACTAACCGGCAGAGATAATTGGGCAAGTTGGAGTTTTGCAGTTAAATCTTACTTACAACACGAAGACTTATATGACTGCATTTTTAAGGAACCAATATCCACTGAACCCAACTCTATGAAGAAAGATATCAAAGCCAAATCGAAGTTATTATTATTAATTAACCCAATATTGTATGTACACATACAAGAGGCAGTAAATGCTAAACAGGTTTGGGATAGTTTAGCAAGGGCATTTGAAGACATTATTAAAAGAATTAATCAATACTAACTTGGATAACAGTTTATCAGTGGAAGATTATGTAAATAAAATAATGTCGGCGGCAATATAAAATTCATTGTAGATGATGAATGGTTAGGTACTCTGATGCTGGCAGGCTTGCCAGATATGTACAAGCCAATGATTATGGGGTTGGAAATTTCGGGTATGAAGATTAGTGCTGATTTAGTAAAAAATAAACTATTACAAGAGGTTAAGACATCAGACACTACCGCACTTTATACAAACACAAAAAAAAATCAGCTTAAAAAAACCCAAAAAGGTCCAAGGTGTTTTAATTGTAACAAATATTGGCATCTCGGTAAAAAATGTTGGTTCAAGGAAAACAATGCTAAAACTGATAATAACACAGGATTTGTAGCAGCGTTTTCAGCATTCACATTAAATGATTCTATGAACTGGTATGTTGACTCTAGCGCCTCCATGCACATGACCATGCACCGGGACTGGCTTAGCGATGTCACGGTTCCACCTGTACAGAATATAAGAATTGCCGACAATAAGGTATTGAAAGTTGAATGCTGTGGTAATGTATCTATAAAAGTGAATACAAATGATGGCAGCACCGAGGCAATACAGGTGAGAAAAGTTTTATATGTACCAGAATTAAAAACGAATTTGCTGTCAGTAAGCAAAATAATTGCTAATGGATGCAACATTCAGTTTAATGAGGTTGGTTGTAAAATTTACAATCAAAATAATAAATTAGTCGCAAAAGCAAACCTCATTAATGACACATATCAGTTAAAGTCAAGCAAAAATGAAGAAATGCAAGCAATGACAGCAAAGACTGATTATGATACTTACTTATGGCACCAAAGGATGGGCCACTTAAATTTCTCAGACATTTGTAAAATGCCTAAATGTACAGAGGGGGTCAAGCTGTCACCGCAAAAGGAAGATAATATTTGTATAACTTGTCTCGAAGGCAAGCAAACCAGGCAACCATTTCCCAGCGAAGGCTCGCGTGCAACGGAGCTGCTAAGGCTCATTCATAGTGACGTATGTGGACCGATGAGACAGGTTTATATTGGAGGTGCCAGGTATTTTGTAACTTTTATTGATGACTTTTCCCGTCGTGTACATGTATATTTTATTAAAACTAAAGGCGAAGTTTTTGACAAATTTGTGGAATTTAAGAATAGAGTAGAAAATGAAACGAACAGAAAAATAAAAATTCTAAGAAGCGACAATGGTACCGAACACAAAAATAATAAATTTAAAGCCTATCTTAAGAACTACGGAATATGGCACCAGACATCTAATCCTTACACTCCCGAGCAAAACGGTCTCAGCGAGAGGATGAATAGGACATTAATAGAGCGTGCTAAATGTATGATTTTTAATGCTGAATTGCAGGACATATTCTGGGCTGAAGAAGTAGCACAGCCGCCTATATTGTCAACCGTTCGCCAACTCGAGCTTTATCAGATGTTACTCCACATGAAGTATGGACTGGAGAGAAGCCTAATTTGAGTCATATGAGGATTTTCGGGTGTCACGCGATGATACATATCCCTAAAGAAAATAGGACAAAACTTGATGTCAAATCACGTAAGTTGATATTTGTAGGGTACAGTGATTCCACTAAGGGTTACCGATTCATAGAACCTGAAACAAAAAAAGGAATTATAAGTAGAGATGTTGTATTCTTAGAAGCTACGGTAAAGAAAAATAAAGTTGTTAAAATACAAGAAAAGGAAGAAATTATTGAAGAGAAGAAAAAGGAAATTTGTTCAGATAAAAAGGAGAATATACTGGAGAAAAATGATTCAGTAAAAGAAAAAAAAACAGTAGACTTACCTTTATTTGAAGATCACTATGAATCTGGAACAGATAACATAATTGAAACACAGCTTACCTCTCAAATTCACGAAATTTCTTCTGATGACTCCGATCTATTTGAAGATGTTCATGATGAAACATACTTACCTGATGTAACATTGGAATCTCCGCTACAACTCAACATGACTCTCAGACCACGTCCACACCGAATAGAAAGACTTCAGAATAATGATGCCACATCATTTATGTGTATGAACGGTGAGTCAACTATGAGTTTATTAAATAGAGATCCACAGAATCTTGAAGAAGCTCTCAACAGTGACAAGGCTGATGAATGGAAAAGAGCTATGAAGGAAGAACATGAGTCATTAATAAGCAACAACACTTGGACACCAGTAAACTTACCAGAAGGAAAAGTAGCGATTCCCTGTAAATGGGTTTTTAAAACAAAAATAGATGAAAACGGATCTATAGCGCGTTACAAAGCTAGACTTGTAATTAAAGGATATAAACAAGTAAAGGGTATTTATTGATTATCAAGAAAAATATGCTCCAGTAGTCCGTTATTGTTCTATAAAATACTTAATTGGCATGGCTGCAAAATATGATCTCAAAATTCATCAAATGGACGCAGTTACTGCTTTTTTGCAGGGAGATATTGATAAAGAAATTTATATGATTCCACCACCCGGCTATGAAGAACAAAATAAAGTTTGTCGTTTGAACAAGTCTTTATATGGCCTGAAACAAGCTAGCAGACAGTGGAATAAAAAATTAAATGCTGCATTGATAGAAATAGGGATGACTCGTTCCAAAGTAGATCCTTGTATATACTATCGTATAACAGATGAAAAGGACACTTTTTATAGCAGTCTATGTCGACGATTTGTTGTATTTTTATAATAATGAAGAAACATCTCAGACTATAAAGAACAAGTTAAAAGAGAAAATTTAAGGATATGTGGACTGCAAAGCAATGCATTGGATTTAGAATTTCTCAAAATACAACTGAGCATGAAATTTCCTTAGATCAGTCATTATATATCAAAATGATACTTACCCGCTTTGGAATGCAAAACTGTAGGCCAATATGGACACCTACTGATGTCAATCTAAAGTTAAAAAAGGCTGAAACTCAAAATGAAATCGTAAAGAATATACCATATCAAGAGATGATTGGTTGCCTTTTGTACTTATCACAAGGAACCAGGCCTGATATAACTTATATAGTAAATTCTTTGAGCAGATTTAATAACCAACCAACTGGTGAACATTGGGCAGCTGTGAAACGGGTTTTGAGGTACTTGAAAGGTACAATTAATATGAAACTTACTTTCAAGAGAAAAATGAATGAAAATATTTATGGCTATTGTGATGCAGACTGGGCAAATGACGTAGATGACCGAAGGTCTTGCACACGCTATATATTTTTATTTCAGGGAGCAGCCATAAGCTGGAATTCAAAAAAACAGCAAACTATAGCGTTATCCAGCACAGAGGCTGAATATATGTCAATGGCTTCTGCAATACAAGAAGCACTTTATTTAAAACAGCTGGAAGAAGAGTTTTCACCCAAATTGAAAGGTACGCCAATCACACTTTTCTATGATAATCAAAGTGCAATTAGTCTTTCAGGTAACGCCATGTACCATCCACGCAGCAAACATATTGATGTTCGTTATCACTTTGTTCGAGAGAAGATTGCTGCTAATCAAGTTACGGTTCAATATCGATCAACTAAAAACATGGTCGCCGATGTTTTAACTAAAGGGCTCCATCGTCCAAAGCATGAAGGGTTCACCACATCAATGGGCTTAACTTTGAAGCGTTTGCGTCCAGGAGAGGATGATGAAAGTATGGACCGCACTACTGCTATCTGACATATTTTTGAATATGGAACTGTCTCTCGTTTGTTCCTTCTGTCAAGTTTTGCTAACATATTTTGTAATGCAAATCTTCTAAATAAATTAGTTATTTAAAGTATTTTGCCCCTGTTATCATTTCATCAGGCGGAATCTTTTTGAAGTGAAAACTTCTATGCGCGTTGAGCGATTTTTGGTAACGAAAAAACTTATGGGTTCGCGTCACTGACGTGCTGTAGTCAGTATAAGTGAACTTAGATTGACCACGTGAAAAGTTTAATTTGTGTAAACTGTGCATTGTTTAAATTAATTGTATTTTAATGTTTTCACTTCTGTAGGCAGTCCCCATGACCGTCTATTTAAAGAAACGTTTCTTTCCCGATTACTCGAAGACGGCTGGACTGATTTGGCAAAATCTTTTTTTGTTTGAAAGAGCATACTTCCTAGAATATATATTATGCTTAATTTTAATTGTTTAGGTTGTTTTTGAGTTAGCTTCAATAAAAAGTTTTGTTTTTTTACGTCTAATAAATGATGTTGTTATTTATATAGCACGTAAGTAGTGGTATTCGAACTTGTGTAACAAAAAAAGCACAATAAAGTGAAAAATAAAACCATTTTTGCAAAAAAAAATAACAACCGACTTCCAAAAAACATAACAAAGCAAAAAATATCTGTAATATCGGAAGTCGGTGGCAAAAAACAAAAATACAAAAGCAAAGACACCGACTTCCGAAATTAAAGTTATTTATTTTTTCACTTTGTAGTGTTTACCTATCTAAAATCTACTTCCCTAATCATTATTTTGTTTAATTATTATTGTTAATCGATACGTTATCCCCTACATATGGATGGATCCATATTCCTTTATGGATTACCTATAATGGCTTTTAGTTTTCAATCGAGTTCACAATTGGGTCGCTTGACTTCGATTGAACAATAAAATTATAATGTTTGAATCGAGAGTTACTAGCCTACTATTAAGTTTATGTACACACGGCTACACATCAAGCTATACATTTCCAGTATAAGCTGACCTCGCATTGCACCGAAATCCTATACAATGCGAGATCAGCATAAACTGGAAATGTATAGCTTGGTGTGTAGCCGTGTGTACCAGCACTCAGTCATCCTGTTAACATCAACTTTACATGTTTTACCGTGTCCGTAATCAATTATTACACCAAATAATCCTTAATAAAGTTAATAATAAAATGTTATACAGAACAAGCCGTGTGTGTTTAGTCATAGTAAAAACTACAAAAATTGGTAAGTTTTACAATAAAAAAACAATTACTAAAATGTTTAATCTTATACTTATTTAAATAATAATATACGTTAGCTTTTATTATCCGTACCGGCTGTGTTATAAATATTATGCCACAATCTGAAACTGCTGATGTTATCAAAAGTTGGAAAAGAAACCCTGGTGACTGTAGTTCTTGTTCTAACTAACATAACATAACATCAGGCCTGTATTCCCCGAAGGGTTAAGCAGAGGTGCACCAATAGTACGTTCGCATTTCGCCAGTTACATGTATAAGTTCAGTAGTTAAGAGCTCAAATTCACTTTTTATCTCGCTCGCACCATACTACTCACGAACTGAGTGAGAGCAAGACGGAGTGGAGTGCTGGCGGCTCTAGACCTCCAATAGTCTAGGTACTTAATTGATTTGTAAATAAAAAAACATAAGACCTGCTTTATAGTTAGTTCAGTAATTATGTACAGTTTCATGATCTAATTTGAAGTAGTTTTTGAATACCAGCGGTTTATAGTTCGGTTTAGAGGTAACTTGGATTTTTATCTACCGAGAAAACTTTATGTAATCTTGTTTTCGTCAAACATAAGACCTAGCATCAACCCTCATCTTTAACATATATTTATTTCAAAATTAATGCTGCAGTATTTTCGGCATAACGGAGGATCATGCTAAGCAATTTGGGGAAGGGTGCGCCCTTAAGTATTTACGCACTTCCTAGCCTGAAGCACAGGTTCAACCTAGTTCAGCGAATTAAGCAACTGTGCTATATTTTAATTGATAAGTTATCTGCACAAATATTTGGAAGAGAAAAGATTTTTAATTTTGTTTGTAATGAACATAAAAATAAACTCAAAAACTACTGGACCGATTTAAAAAATTCTTTCACCAGTAAAATGCTATTTTAAAACCCACATTATTGTAAATGTGTTCCCTTTTATAAATAAACGATTATTATTATTTTGCTAAGTTGTATTTGCAGCGGACTACCTGGGGACGCAATGGACCCCCAACAGGCAAATGAAGGAACCTTGGATCCCCCAACAGGTAACTGAAGGAACATGGGTGGGTTTTAGTCAATAAAAGTCTGAGCCTTCCCGCTCCACCCAGAGCGGGAGAAATCATCTGATGATTTCCAACCCTCAAAAAAAAAAATGGTATGCCGCTGCAAATGAAAGCATTCAAAATTCAAAAATGCTTCCCTGTACAAATGATGTACTCAATCAGTGGATAGGCTCTGTGTAGTATAAATCTTACGAAATAAGTTTAATGAAAGTCTGTTTTTATTACTTTCAATTCTACCGGAACATCCTTTCAAAATTCCAAACTCAAAATGGACGGGGAAACTGCTGAGTTGGAAAATCACTGCGAAGAAATTGCATGGTCAACATCCAAAGGAACGCAAAACGAAAGTATTGTTTAACATCCATCCTAATATTATAAATTCGAAAGTAACTCTGTCTGTCTATCTGTCTGTCTGTCTGTCTGTATGTTACCTTTCCACGCCTAAACCGCTGAACGGATTTCGATAAAATTTGGCAAGAAGATAGATGGCATCCCGGGGAAGGACATAGGCTACTTTTTATCGACATACCACGCGGGTGAAGCCGCGGGCGGAAATAATTATTAGGTATATTGTTATTATTGTAGTTAGGGTAATTTTGTTTTATTAAAGTAGGTACTTAAGTAAGTAGTTTATATGGTATTTGTTTTTTTTTTAGAATAGAATAGTTCATTTATTTGTCCGAAACATAAACAGCATGTATGCACACACAAAGCATGCAAGTTTACAACTCTCTAAGGTCATGAAAGTGTATTGAATGACCATTTCATGAAATCATGACATTTGGCACTTTCATGAACTTAGAGAGTTGTATTACTGATTCTAATGTTTATAATTCTGTAAATCCATATTTGTTACGAGCGCTAATAATATTTAGATCAACATACAACCTGATACTGACCTGCAAATTGCAAAAAACGTAAGAAAATTTGAATCTCGCGGGCCACCCTAGCGCATCAACCTTAAGGATCGCCAGCCCCGATTCCCACAAAAAGGAGCACACTTTTTGATAGAGACTGTTTAAGATTAGGATTGATGTTAACTACTTCTTGTCATGTTTAATTTAGTTAGTAAATATTATGACTCTGTTACCATAATTAAAGAAATACTTAATTGTTATAACGTTTATTTATATTACTTTAGCGACCCGCTCCTACTTGGCACGGTTTTTACGACTTGACAAAACATCGAGATTTCTTAGTTATATGTAACTTTAATAGTAACGTATTAAACACATAAACCTACCGGAATAAATTCCCTAAACGATGGTGAAAACCTCATCAAAAGCTGTTGCGTGGTTTAGATGAACAACGCGGACGTACAGACAAACACGAAAAGCGACTTTAATTTATAATATGTACATAATTAATTAATTAATAATATATACATAACAAAGAATCGACATAATAAGGAAGATTCTATATATTATATTGCCATAGTACACGGGTCACCATAAGTACACACAAAAACAGGACAATAATACAACCTTATATTATAACAAAGACCTTTGGAAAACATTTGGAAGTTATAATATAGCTTTCTACTAGCTGCGCCCCGCGGTTTCACCCGCATAAGTCCCGATCCCGTGGGAACATCGGGTTAAAAAGTATCCTATGTGTTAATCCAGGTTATAAACTATCTGTGTGCCAAATTTCATTCAAATCCGTTCTCTAGTTTTTGCGTGAAAGAGTAACAAACATCCATCCATCCATCCATCCATACTTACAAACTTTCGCGTTTATAATATTAGTTAGATTACTCAATACTCAATACTTTATTGCAATCCATAATGTGTACATAATAAGTTGGTATGCTAAGACATCGAATCAATTATGGACCCTGTCGGGCACAGCAAAAGTTAATTTTTAACAGGAGAGAGGATGAAGGCGCTTTTTTTTTAATATTCATAGATATTCATTTGCTTGGGAATCAGTGATAAAAAACCCAAAATTGGTGCCTACTGTTAAAATACATAAAAAGAATTAAGCACTACCTACAAGCCTTTTTTTCCGGAAAATACATAATATCATACCTATTACGGTGCTACAAATGAACAATAGCATGCGCAAACACTGCACTCTATCTCTGTCTTCCCCCCTCTTAAATTCTGAAGGACAGCAATCCGACCGGGGGATTTTAGGCGAAGGACCGATAGCTTTACATGCTCCCTGATTTCTCCTAAGCACAGGAAGAGTCACAATTCTTCAACCTTTTTTATTTTTACTTTGTGGTTATTTTCTTTTTTTGTTTTTTGCGTCATATTTACCGCAAATAAACGTATTTTCTTTCTTTTTAATTCCAACTTCCTCACTTTGGACACTGTTTGCTACTGAGATTTTTTTGACGGAGAAATCTCATAGGTTACCATTTATCGACCCTTTATTTTCTGCATTTTTTTCCTTTTGGGACCTCATGGTCCTCAGCTGGATAAGCTAGACACTAGCTAGACCGACGAGTATTGATTTAAATAGTAAGCAGCAATCCTTAGTACATAAATATGTAATAACGTCCGTAAAAACATAATATCTATCCTTATTTTCCCTTTCAACGAAAATGATGGTCATCCTTACTAAATCCTAACTATACTCCATTTGAAATAAGATTAGACGTTTAAATAAACCTTTTTTACAGTCCGTTCAACCGATTTTGACTTCTATTGCGTTGGTCGCATGACAAATGGCAGCTGCAGTAGACAGTTGGTATTGTGTAACCTTTTTTGCTTTTAATGCCATCCTTATGCCTACGGTATAGAAGTCAAAATCGGTTGAACGGACTGTATAAAGATTTGTTTCAATGTCTAATCTTATTTCAAATGGGGTATAATATTATATTAATGCGAAAGTGAGTTTGTTTGTTTGTTTGTTACACTTTCACGCTAAAACGGCTGAACATAGAATACACATACCTACACATGACATAGGATACTTTTTATGCCGATATTTCCACGGGATCGTGAGTTATGCTGGTGAAACCGTGGGGCGCAACTAGTAAAGTAATTATTATAGAATGTAGTAGATACATGTCGCAGGTAAATTAAAAACATCGAATCTTTGTGAAAATCCTAGATCCATTACCCCAATTGCGCAATACACTTTCTGTCACAATTCGAAAGATTTTGAAAGAAAGTCCATACCGATTGCTTTATATGTTTGAATAATCCGTCTGCTCGACAACGCAATTATCGCAATGAATGTTGTCAAATTGTCAAAATGAAAGGCATTGTAATTGTTAGCGTGTTACGCAATTAACCCGTCTAGTATTGGAAACATCTAGTTTCCAATACTAGACTACGCTTGCCAAAATCTTTCTTAGTTTTCAATAATCCGGTCCTTTACAATAATCCTAGGATTTTCGCAAAGGTTCGAGTTTTCCAATTATCCTGCGACATACCCAGTTACACTGCACACAACGTACCTATTATTATAAATATTTATGACATCAGTACCTTAGCATATTCTGAACTTAGCGGGTAGTATTGTTAATATTTATTACAAGGAAAATAACAATCATGTCCATTTTAATAATGTGTGTATCAATAATTTTAATTTATTGCTCAGAAGTAAAATTGCAGCATACGGGTAAGAAATTTTAAGCTTTCATTGTATAATAAAGGCGACTGCACTAAAAGTAGGGATTGTTGTTTAAACGAATGTTTGTTTGCATGTGAGTCTAATCCTTTGACGCAGTACATAAGCTTTACGCACCTGCCCCACAGCCGGCGATTAGCGAGAAATGAGTAGAGCTAGCAACTAAAGCCGAGTTAGCGGGGAAAGCAGCGAGTGCGCAATGGAAAAGAGCGATTACTCGCTGCCTGATATGCGTATGTACCAAACACGAGTCTCTCAGTGAACACTCACTGAGGTACCAGGGAAGCCACACGGCTTCCCTGGTACCTCATTAACGGCATATTTATGTAGTCTATTATAGAGTCTATTAACTGCTCCCAAATTGCCATGTTTATTTTCTTCACATTCATCCTTGACATATAATCATTGTATTTGACACTATATACGTCCAATTAATTTTAAAAGAGTAACCATGGATTTTCTTGCCGGCTCTTCTCCATAGGAAACGACCAATTGAAACCGTGCACCTATATGTGATTATTTTATTTTTTTTTATTTTGATTTTGAGTGTTCCCGTGTTCCGCGCGCCAAGCGAGCGTCGCTGAGTGAGTTCTATCTTTGATAGCTCTTGTCGCTGCGACAAACTAGTACTCGCCGGCGCAGCGGTATGAAAATTCAGCAAACCATTAATCAGCCGTCTCTTACATTTGGGTCAAGTAGATACTGAAGTTTTCTATGGAACGATTGATAATTTTTTTGTAATTATAATGCTGGCCCATGGAGAAAGAAAATTGTTTTTAATTGATTTTTAATACCCGCTGTATGTATCTGTTTTACTTACACGAGACCTACAATCTTTGGACGTTTCTTGAGTGGGAAAATTGTTGATAGCTAGTCGCTTCCTCGTCGGGCGGTGGGACAGGTGCCTAACCCTCCACAATTGGATATATTTGAATTAATAGTGGTTGTTAGATATTTATGTCACGTCCATACCCAAGAGCTTGATCATCAATTTTCATAAGGGGGACTCTTAGGAAATGTGATACAGTCAACGGCACATCAGTGGTACTACGATTCTACGAAGCGTAGGACTTACTGCTACGATTTAAAGGCACTGTCAATGTCAAATTGTTACCAGTGATGTGCAGTTGTCTGTACGTATGATGACAATGATAATATTATATCAAAGTTTTTCTGCCTTACAGATAATCCAAAAATTCTTTTTCGTTTTCAAGAGGAATATGGGACTGACTTCATTGTTGAAAAATATCAACCACTTGACATAGTTTTGGATAATTTTTTCGCTAAATATGCGTGGTAAGTGAGTGGTAAGATTTAAGCATCCATTTTATTTATTAACTGTAGGTAAAGTTATATCTCTGTGGATTTTTTTATATGAAATAAAAAGTATTTATTTTATTATTTTTAAGGATCTATAACTAACTAATAAAGATTAGGTAGGGATACTTTGTTCAAAAAGTGTCTGATGAAAATGTCAACCAATAGATCAAAAACATACCAGTGCAGTGGATCAATTTGAAGTGCCGATTTCAATCCGAAATAGTAATTTTAAAATTGAGGTTATCTAACAATCAATTTCCTCAATTTTCGTTCTTTATTTTTCAATTAAAATTTAATACGTAGTGTTATTCAAACGACAATTGTTGTGTAAGGGCTTTTGGCTAACTATTAACAGCCGCACGAGTCGATCAATCAGGTTAAGGTGGGGTGACGATGACGGTCTTTTACATTCCAAGACCCTTCCCTGCATCGGTAACCACGTTAACCGTCCCGGCTATCATTCCTGGATCGCTGACGATCGTTACGGGTCGTCAGAACCACGAAAGTCTGACAACCAGCCTTACCAAGGTATTGTATTATATCCCCAGTAACTGGGTTGTGGAGGCCATGTAGGCCGTCGCTTCATGCAAAATACTGGTATTCAGCTGCATCCGGTTAGACTGGTGGCTGGCCCCAACATAGTAGGAAAAAAGATAGGCAGATGATGATGATTCAAGCAATTTGTTTTTGAAAAAGGGTCATTTTTAGTAAGAAGACGTATTAAGCAAGAATATTCGACATCTACCGTAATTTCGTGGTATCCCTAGGGATTTCGTGAAATCCCTGGTTTCCTCATTTCCCTGCGACATATAGGTATACGCACGCGCGACCGACGTACGCGAGCGACGCGACGTACGCGACCGACATCAGTGAAGTAAGAGGAATTCAGGCCTAAGTAAAATAAAATAAGTAGAGCATGCAGAAGGATAATGATCATGTATCTTATTTCTTGTTGTTTTCAGGTGTCTGAATTTTAATTACACCGGTCCAGATGACGTATTTATTAAACATATAACTTTTGAAGGCAGCAGTGACTCTATAATGGGTGTAAGTACAACAATATTATGATTGCTAGCGACCTGGGGGCCTACCACCACCGCTTACAGCAGTATTATTTTAATATTACTTCAGTGTAGGAAAGAGATGAAGCTCTATAGGACGTATAGCTCTTTCTCGTTCCCCCACGAAGTAAGATTAAAATAATACTGCTGTAAGCGGTGGTAGTAGGCCCCCAGCTCCTACTTTCATCGTTTTTTTCGAGTTGACAAAATATCCAGATTTGTTTATTATTTGTTAGTTTCATTTTAATGTATTATACGCATAAACCGTTAGAAATACATTTTCTTAATGATGGTGAAAACCGCATCAAAATCCGTAGCGAATTTTTGATAGAATAACGCGGCCACTCAGACAGAAACGAAAAGCAACTTTAATTTATAATATGTATAGATAGATAGGTAATCTAACATATTATTATTATACTTAAATTAAAGTCGTTTTACGTATTTGTCTGTATGTCCAGTCCACGTTCTGCTAAACTACGCAACAGATTTTGAGGAGGTTTTCACCATCATTTAGAGAACTTATTACGATATTATTAAAGTTACATATAACTACGAAATCTCGATATTTTGTCAAGTCGTAAAAACCGTGAGAAGCAGGAGCGATTGGCTAGTTATGATTATATGAAAAGATATAAAAAGGTACCTATAAAGTTAAATAGACTTTGACACGCACAAAATGACCCTGGCCCTGCTGGGGAGACTCTCTCCAGATCGGCCACCTATAAACCCTTATATCTTTTGAGCCAGTGACCGACAAATTCTGATATTTGGCGACAAATTATGGGAGAAAACAGATCTTCGCTTGGTGCCCTAGTTTTTGAGATATAAATGTGGCCCTGCTAGGGAGACTCTCTCCAGATCGGCCACCTATAACCCCTTATATATTTTGAACCAGTGACCGACAAATTCTGATATTTGGCGACAAATTATGGGAGAAAACAGATCTTCGCTTGGTGCCCTAGTTTTTGAGATATAAATGTGGCCCTGCTGGGGAGACTCTCTCCAGATCGGACACCTATAACCCCTTATATCTTTTGAACCAGTGACCGACAAATTCTGATATTTGGCGACAAATTTCGACAAATTAGCGACAATTTTTTTGTGTAATCAAAATTAAAATCCCTGATGGTGGCCCTGCCAGAGTCAGTGACACAAATCAAATCAAATCAAATCAAATCATTTATTGTGGATCATAGGTTCATAAGATGTTGTGTTAGTAACAGGTAAGTCTGCTATGTCCCGCCATTGAGGCATACAAAATTCATATTTAAAGTTCGGAACATGGTTAAAATACAGTAGGTACATCAAATTATCATGCAATACATTATGGTTAAGTTAAGTTAGTATAATATTTATGTCAAATTAGAAACTAGTCATGTTACAAAATAATTTACAAAACAATTGCACAGTGCTTACTTAAGTATCTAGTTTTTACATTTATGATTGTGTACCACTTGGTTTGTTGTAATCAACCTGCTGATTCAATGTATTGTCATTTAGAAATTCTCCTATAGAGTAATAACATTTACTTATCAATAATTTGTGTAGTATTTTCTTTAAGGTATGTATATCGGTCATGGTCCTGAAAAAAGGTGGAAGATTATTAAAGATACGTGGGCCCATACAAAAGATGCTTTGGTGCAAAAGCTTTGTTTTACTGGCTACGGTGCGCAGCTTGTCTTTGTGTCTGGCCCTGGTGCAAAATTCAAATAAGTTTGGTTTTGATTTTATAAACATTACAGTTTCATATATGTATACACTAGGGAGAGTTAATATTTTTAAATTTGTAAAATGTGGTCTGCATGAATCTTCTTGGTGTAAATTGCACATCGATCTAATACACCGTTTTTGAGCTCTAAAAGCCCGCTCTTTTTCTACAGAATTTCCCCAGAAAATGATACCGTAGCGTATGATTGAGGCAACATATCCATGATAAGCCGTTAGTAATGCAGACTGATTGACAGTGCTCCTTAATCTGTAAAGGGCATATGAGCTCTGACTAAGTCTTTTGCAGACTTGCTCTATATGTGACTTCCAATTTACTTTGCTATCAATACAAAGACCCAGAAATTTGGTTACATCAATTTCTTTTATGCTTGTTTGAGAGTAGCATACATTTAGATTGGTATCTGGTTTTACTCGTTGTTTAAAATTCATGATTTTTGTTTTTTCTAGGTTTACTTTTAGGTCATTTTCATCAAGCCATTTTATAATCGTTGTCAGAGTGCTATTTAAGTCAACTTTTAAATCCGTTCTGTCATTACCGGTAAACAATATAGTACTATCGTCAGCAAATAAGGTCATATGGTGCATTGTAACTGTCGGCATGTCATTTATATAAATCAAAAAGAATGGTGGGCCTAGTATGCTACCCTGAGGGACACCGGAAAGGATATTTCACTTCAGAAACAACCGTTTCTTCAGTTCTGGTAGTTAAGGAAACTTTCTTTAATTCTACCATCTGTTTTCTGTCACTGAGATACGATTCAATTAATTTATAGACGTTACCTCTTACACCAGATGCATATAATTTATTCAAGAGTATTTTATGGCTGACTCGGTCAAATGCTTTTGACATGTCCATGTACAGCGCTATTGCCGGCGACCTAGTGTCCATATTTAAAAGGACTTTGTGTAAAAAGTTATACATTGCTATATTAACAGATTTATTTTTCCTAAATCCGTATTGACATGGGGTAAATATGTTACTACTTTCGAAAAATGGGTAGAGGCAATTATATATGTTTTTCTCGAATATTTTAGAGAAAATGGTTATTAGAGCTACTGGCCTGTAGTTACTCATGAAAGATTTGTCATCTTTTTTATGTACAGGTTTTACTACAGACAATTTTAATTTCTCTGGAAAAATACCATGTTCTATGCACAAGTTGATAATATAACTCAAAGGAGCGGCTATTAAAGTTGCTACATCCTTAACAATCTTCGTGGTAATACCGTCATAACCTGCGCTATTTGTATTACGCAAAGAAGTTATAATTTTAAGAATGTCTGGAGGAATTGTTGGGGGCATAAATATTGATTTGGGGTTAAATGTCACGTTAGAAGAATAAGATACTGTTGAGTCAGAAAAAATTGTATTATTAGTATTTTTAACAATGTCAGCAAAATAGTCATTGAAGGTATTTGCCATAGTTATAGGATCGGTAAGTACCTCGTCATTGATTATTATTTTCTCAATGCCCTTATTAGGATAGTTAAATTTAGCGTCATTGATTACTTTCCACGTTGCTTTGGATTTATTAACCGCCGTACTTATAAAATAATTGTTCTGGGACCTTTTTGTTAGCGAAATGATTGTTCTATATTTTTTTGCGTAAGTTTTAAACTTCATTTTATTTTCGTTGTTTGAGTTTTTCCTATATTTCCAGAGAAGTTCGCGTTTGCGCTTACTGCACATTCTTATTCCTTTTGATAACCATTTAGGTCTAGAGATATTATTAATGCGATTTTTTTTTATAGGAAAGCATAAGTTATATATCAAGCTAAATATATCATGGAATGAATTATAGGCACTGTTAGGGTCTGTGGACTCATATACACTGTGATACGAAATTTGACTTAAATACTTAGCAAATATACATCTATTTTCTTTGGTGAAACTACGTTTATATACATACCAGTATTCAATTGGACTGCACTTTTTTACCGGACACTTCATTATTTGTGAAGTGTGGTCGGAGAGAGCAAAATCTCTAACTTCACCTTTACATCCCTTAATGTTATGAGCTATGTTGTCAATACATGTATTACTGGCGCTGCGTGTTACCTGGTTAAACTGAAGGGTTATATTAAAGCTTAATAGTAGTTCCACAAACTCAATTGATATTTTTGAATTGTTTGCAATATCTATGTTGAAATCTCCACAGATAATTATTTTTTTACTTTTAGTACATAGCTTGCCCAACATTTTACTTAAAATTAGAAAGAAAGCATTTATTGATCCGATTATTCTGTTCGGCGGCCTGTAAATACATAAAATATATATTTTGTGGTCTATTAATTCAATAGCTGAGCATTCAATAATATTTACAATAGAGATTTTGCTAATATAATCGAGACTTTTAAATCGCAGTCCATTCTTAATTAAGATACATGAGCCTCCATGTCTACTACATCTCATAAAATATGATCCCAAAATAAAGTTCGGTATCTGTAAATAATCCTCGTCACCTTTCCTCATGTTATGTTCCGTAATGCACAATATATCTACCTTCATACCTTCTGTCGCCAGTTCATCCAAGCACACTGATAGCATATCCGATTTATTAATCAAACCATTAATGTTTTGATGCATAATAGTTATACAATTATTCACGAAAAAAAAATCTTTGTTTATTTGAGTTACAGAATTTTGGTTACTTAGTTCATATGATACAGGGTTGTCATATTGTGTCTGGCAGGCGTTGTATTGTATTATACTTTCAATTTGCCCTTTAATGTCCCTGAAAATTCTATACATGCCCAAATCATTGACAGCGCCTGTTATCTTTGAAAACATTGAGTGGTCATAGTTTAAGTGCCTGTTTGAGTCAAGAGGGTAGCAATGTTCGTGAGTTAAAATATCGAGATACAGGAGGTTGTTGAAATTTTCGATTCTCCAATTATGCATATTCGCGTAACTTTTGCACTTAAACGTAGGGCAGCATAAAATAATATTAGTGTGTTGCACTTTTTGTAGTGATTCTCTTATGGCTAATATTAGATTGATGGAGTCTTTTGTTGTGTTGAAGTCTGCCTCGCCGATTAAAATTATACAGAAGTCTTCCATTGTAAAGTTTTGCAGCTTAAGTTCAATTCCACTCATAAGTTGTTGGATTCCACACTGTGTCTTCAAGTAATGACATATTTGCGTGTTTTGGCCTAAAGTGGTTTCAGCAATTTTTAGTATTCTGTTAGTATTGTTCGTACTCATTATGCAGATTCTCCGAGATGGTATCTTTTTATAGGTCGATACACTTTCGTTAGATGTGGAGGTGCTCCCAAGTTGTGATACATTTTGATTTAGATCAGTATTTGGTTCGGGAGTAAGTTCCTTTAATTCATCGAGTTTCTGAGTAACTGTTTGCGTTTCCTTATTCTGAAAGATGGTGTAATTCTGAGGGAAGACATTCGATGTTTGCGTCTCCTTATTATTGAGGATGGGAGAGTTCTCATGGCAGTTATGTTGTGTTTTATATATTTCGTTATTAGTTGAGTCTCCTGCCTGGTATATTTGCGGGATAGTTTTATTCTTGCGTTTGGGAGTTATACTATTTTTGTTAGGCGTTGTGCATATTTTTTTGTAAACGTTCTTTGTCTTTATCATATTTTGTAAGTCTGACTTCAAACGAATATTCTCATCATTTAGATTTTCAATCTCTTGATGCGCACTCATTAATTGGAGGGTAAGACTTTTATTTTGTTCAGTCAGATCACTTAAAATTCCACTGTTATCATGCAAGCTGTCTTGTAAACTCATCATAGTGGTATCAAGTATAGTGTTTTCGTTAGTCATATTTGTTAAATCAGATAATGAGCTGGTTCTACAAGGTTTACGATGAGTGATGTTGCTGTAGCTGGAATCCATATTATTATTTAACTATCGCAGTGCCCTCTAGTGATCTAGTAATTTTTGGCAGAACTATATTTCTTTAACTGTATATTTTTATTCTTCGTAGATACTAGGCGCAAGCGCAAGTATTTTGAAGAATAAATATGGTTAATAAAATTAGGACCTTCACAAAAAGTGATATTGCGCCTGGTGAGGCGCGAACTCGGGAACGCCTGCGCACCAGTCCGCGTTTATCACGCACGACCAATACGCATGTAGTCTTAGTGGTGAAATTAATTATCGGTATCAGGTTGGATTTAAAAAGTTCGTTATGGATTTGAATTAAGTTGGACTTTGGTCACAACACTTGTGGAATTTTTCACTTCTTTGACTTGTGTTTTTTATTCGAGAATTTAGTCACTTATCACTGATACTTTGTCCACGGTAGTTATTTGCGCTCCGTAATACTTTTGACGCACCTTAAAACTCCACACAGTCTGACTTCTGGTTCAACTATCACAACACTTATAGTTTGTTATATGCGATAATTACGTCGAGATAACAGTAACACAAGTTATTCACACTAGTGGTATGACAATCTTAATAGAATTAGCAATATACGGCTGAATTTTTATTTTTTAAAGAATTTTATAACGGAACACGATGTTTACGTGACGACGCCCTCTGGCGAGATCAAAGACTACCTATTTGACTAACAATAAAAATTTTATGTGTTTAGGTTCCCAAAGTAAAGGACAACATGTTCTCAAAGTGGTGGTGCGTAGTTCTACAAGAGTACAAGGATGGGAAGCCCTACAATTATCTTGGTCGTAACTACACAGCTCAGAATATTGTTTTTAGCCTCAGCTCAAGTAAGTTAATTACTATTTTAAGAAAAATTTCAAGAAAAGACATCAAAAATTGATTACCTGACATATAAATTTGTAATTTTAATGCTTAATGTTGCATGCCATATGGTAGAATGTACTGGATCCTTGTGTTTTTATTTTTTACACTATCAAAACAATATTTTGTTACCTAAATTCTTAGCAAGCTATACATTTCCAGTATAAGCTAAGCATTGCACGGAAATCCTATCCAATGCGAGATTAGCTTATACTGGAAATGTATAGCTTGATAATGTAGCCGTGTGTACATTTGTATGTCAGCATAATGCTACGATATTTGAGAAAAAAGAAACAAATACCTACCGCAGCGCTGGTATACTGATAATTTTAGAAAAGTAGTCATAATTTACTTTTCTCAAATCATCAGGCGTCGTTGCGTGACTTAATTTTCGAAGACTTATAATTTGTTTCATTTTGACAGTTCAACAACATTCATTGTGTTATTTAGGTACGTTGTTGAGCAGATTTTTTCCGAAGTTATGAAGCAATGGATTAGACATTTGTTTCAAATCGATTCCGATTCTGATCCATCGTGTATTACACAGTAGGGGTGCTGAAGTCCCCTCAATCATTTTACGTTGGAATTCAAAATTAAATATCATAAATAATAATTAATTTAATATTATAAAATATATATTTAATTTTATATTTTTAATATATTATATATTTAACATATTTTTATTAATATTATATTATTAGGGCTTTCCTTATTAAGCTAAGCTAATGAAGATCAAAAAATAATCTTTTAATTTGTTTCAGATGCCAAATCAACTTTTGACATGCAATTAATTTACATATTATCTGGGATAGTACTGGCTGGTCTAGAAATAGTGATTATAATAATTTTGACCAAAACTTTTTGCTGCAAACATTCTACTAATACACCACTACAGTTGACGATTGACGTAAGTACATTTGTCTTAAAGGAGATCATTCATTTTGGGCTAAATTATGAAAGTAACAGACAAACAATAAAGTAATAAGCTTGTAGTAATAAAAAATTAAGAGAAAAACGTACTCTTTCGGAATATAGCTTTTTTTTTTGTTTGGCCGGCACTTTTATATTTGGCCCAAAAATGTATGGACGGTGAACGATCTCCTTTAAAATAAAAACTGCAAAAACCCAAAAATAGAGATTGTGTAATTAAGATTGATCCAACAACTGTGTACCTAGACATGTGGGCTTGACTTGACGGTACACATCAAGCTATACATTTCCAGTTTTATGCAGATCTCGCATTGTATAGGATTTCCGTACAATACGAGGTCAGGTACTGGATTACTCGTGTGTACGAAATTATACCTATCATTCCCTCTACTTTGATTTACTCTTAAACCGACCAACATTGGTAAGTAAAAAAACTGAATCTCTAATTTTTTTTTTTGTAACAAACGCACCGCACTTGGTCGTGTCATCGTGTGTGACTCGTGTATTTTCGAGGTATCTTTCCAAATTCGCACGAATTTTATTCTGGCAGTAAAAAATCTGCGCACTACTCCTACTGCAGGTACAAATCCGCATTCTTCCATCTACCTATTAAGTACATAGTAGTAGTTTATTTGGGAAACTAGGATACACATATTAATATAGTAATAAAAAAGGGATTTTATCTATATTTATAAAAAATGAATCCCTATTTCCCTTGGTCACGCCATCACGCGTGAACGGCTGAACGGATTTGGATGAAATTTGGCACAGGGGTAGACCATGACCTGGAATAGGGCATAGGATACTTTTTATCCCGATATTCCCACGGGATCGAGACTTACGCGGGTGAAACCACGGAGCGCAGAGCTAGTATTTTAAAAAAAACCGTGACACGGGATGGGAAGAGGTAACAATTCCATACCAAAGCCTAAGCTTTTCCATATATTCAATAGTTTGATTCATCATCATCCGCTTACCCTCTTTTACAACTATGTTGGGATCGGCTTCCAGTCTGAACGGATGCAGCTAATTGGCTGAATACCAGCATTTTACATGAAATGACTGTCTGTTTAACCTCCACAGCGCAGGTAGGTACTTACTTGTCCAGCTTTAGTAAAACTAGTTGTCAGAATCTCAAAGTTCTACAAAATGATAGCCGGTAGTCCGGTACTAACGGCACACGTTCCCAGGTACGGAGTGGTCTCGATATGAAATAAATGGTCACCCATCCACGGCCCGATCTCAGCAAGCGTAGCTTAGCCTGTGGGCCAAGTCTAATTTACAAACGTTCCAATGGTCTCTTTATCGTGAGTTTTTGAAAGATTTTGTATGGAAAATCTGTCTAAAACTCACAATGGCGAGTCATCGTAACGTTGGTTAATTAGTAAGGCCTGGGATCGATCGACAAAAACCTAACACATTTTTTTTACTTTCAGCCTAACAGTGTTTTCTACCTGAATCTCGAAATCTTTCGTCAACAGTATGAAAGGGAACTCCAGGCTCAAGAAGAACCTGTATACGAGGAAATTGATTAATTCAAATTTGGAAATCAAACGACCTTACTTGTTAAGCGAAGTCTTGATTCTATCGATGTTAGCCACGGATGGGCGAACCATGACTCCTTTGTATGGAATCACCATCTACTTATGACCCACTTGGAACAACTCCACCAGCCTGAAAACGATTTGTGGTTTAAAAGTGGACATAGAGCCCGAATACCTTTCTTTGCCGTTATTTTAAGTTTTTGTGTTAGATTTATGCTAATATATACTTTGTTTTCCTCTTTGTATTTCTTTATACAGGGTGAAATTGATGCGCATCCTCTTACGGGATCATTGTACTATGGAACTACTCATCATCATGAACAACTTAAAGGGACTAAACCAGAAATTGCGAAAAAAAATAACAGCTTTTCCCTATATGTTGACAAGCTATGTATGGAACAGCTGCTTGTGTTTTAAATTATTATTATTCAGTAAGTGGTCGCGTATTGAAATATGATCAGTCTATCAACTTAAAACAGCGTTCCAATTTACAGAAACGTAGGAAAATTGCCTTATAAAGGCTTAGGAAAGCATAGGTACCTCTTTCCCCTTCAGGACGGCTGTGCCTGTGCAGAGACCGTTTTTAATTTTCTACTCTGTATAATAATGGAGTTAGGGGGAACAATAGACGACCAATCTGGGCATCACTGCACTCCGGTCAATGTTGCTAACCCCAGCGCCCATCTAACATTACACGATCCACCTAACCAAAATCTCGGATTGAACTGATGGCAAGCTGTTGATCGTCCAAGGTCCCTCGTAGGCTGTAAACACACATGTCAGATTTTTTCATCAGATGGTCGGAAGGCGTTGGAGCCATTATTTTGTTGGAACATTCATTTCAACAGACGTACGATCCCGTAGTCGGCTCGGACGTCCAAGTCCAAGGAAACTGGCGCGAGGCGTTTACGATTTTACTGTCGGTCCGATTATCTGAAGGCGCGGTCTGCATACTTCTGGACAGAGCCAAAATATTTTCTTGAAAATGTAATTTCAACCGTTGGATCATTTAAGCACTAACACAGACACTTCACGCCCTGGAAAGGAGAGTCGGTCCGTGCCTACCTACATTGTGGACCACATATTGGACGCACCACGCACCACCCACCCACGGTCATCATTTATGAGAATACCTACCTACATCCCGCAGAGGTGCAGGGGTTGAGGCTTCCTCCAGATCAACCCGTGCGGGAGAGACAAGCGGAGGGCGAGCAATGGGTAGCTCGCTGTCCGATTAGGACCAGGCCCGGGTCGATGGCGCCACGCGCGCCTCAAAGATATGTCAGCACAATTGGCGGGGTCCGCTAGGACTGATGCCTGCCAGGGTTGCGGGTTAGTCCGAAAGGGATACCGGGACCTTGACAACAGGCAACTGAAGGAACACGGGTCGGTTTTTAGTCAGTAAAAGTCTGACACGACTTTCCGCTCCACCCAGAGCGGGAGAAGTCATTGGATGATTTCCCACCATAAAAAAAAAAAGGATCCACCCCCATTATCATTATTCTTTAAAAAAAATTTAGAAGTCTTTCTCTTAATCTTATATAGATTGTCTTAATGCTGTAGCGGTCAGTCTGTAGAGGCAGGCGGCAGCGTGGCCGGGCCCCCGGCGCCAAGAAAACGCGCCAAACGCACATCCCAGTCGATAATAAACAACCTGTAAGAGCATTTCATATTATTATAAACAAGTATAATCAGCGTATTATGTCCCCAAAAATCAGCCTATTGCTACTGCCAGGACACAGGCCTCCTCTCTGTCAGAGGAGAGTGAACTGTAATGCACCACGGGGGCACAGTGCAGGCTGGATGTCACATATTGTCTTCGAATTTTTGGTCGTAGGAAATGCCCGTTTTCCTTCACCGTTTTTAAAACGTGAAACGAGGTGATAAAATAAATGGATAAAGTGAATCTGGGGCCGATTCAGAGCCCACGACCTTACAGCTACAACTCGGGGCCGTTACCACTATTCTCCACTATTCTCTTTTATACGAGGACATTAATTTTCTATCGCCCATTTTCACTGACACCACAAATGAATGCCTAAATAAAAACGCGCTGTTGTATTTTCAACTTTCGGCGCAGAGCCGCAGCAACGAACATTCGTGTAAGATAAAGTAAGTAAACCACATTCTTCTTCTTCTTTTTCGCGTGTCGATGGCAAATAATCTAAATAGACTCGGCCCAGAAAACGGCCGCATTCGAGGAAAAATAAGTAAGAAAGAGTACCATACCATCTTTATTTCAGTTACAAGTTAGCCAAAGAATCGAAAATCGATCCCTTTTCGAATCTTATGAAATCATGGCCTCGTGCCCAACCGTGCGGCGCCTGAAAATCAACACTTACACGGGCAACTAAAATTGAACAATTTCTTGTCCGTAAATTGCTAGATGTTGCTCACACATCCTATTTAACCACATTAATTTTCAAAATTGAGTTGCCCGAGTAAGAGCAACAAAAGGGTAATATAAGGCACAAATATGAACATTTTAGGTATGTGCAGGCATGTTTTTAAAACCGGCCAAGTGCGAGTTGGACTAATGTACTTACATAATTTACCTTCTATTTATTTTTGCTACGTCATAGAAACTATAGTAACCACCAGTAAACCATGTAGGTAATTTATGAAAACAGCCCTATGACATACAGTAGGGTAGGCAGATCAACAGACAGCCGGTTTAAGCTTTAGATAACAGGGTTCCGTCCGTTCACTACTGGGTACAGAACTTTAAAAGCACTAAATATGGCATTTGCTGAATACGGGCATGATGTACCTATTATGATGTGACGTCAAAATTCTGGCCTGAATTTATAAAGATTCGCTACTCGCAAACATTGATGCGACTAATGACGTTTTTTTGTGACAAAGTTTTAGGTTGGACAAAAACATTGTTTTTTTTATATTGTATTTAATCTTAATCTTAATCTACTGGTATTCAGCTGCATCCGGTTAGACTGGAAGCTGACCCCAACATAGTTGGGAAAAGGCTAGGCAGATTGATTGATATTGTATTTAATCTTATTATTTTCTTTTCAAAGGAGCTCGTGGCTAAGTAATAACAGCCGCACGGGTCGATCCATCAGGTTAAGCTACGCTTGCCGGGCTTGGTCCGTGGATGGGTGACCATCTTTACATATCGAGACTCCTCCGTGCCTCGGAAATTAAGTTAGCTCGTTAAGCCGTTGGTCCCAGCTGTCATTTGTGGATCTTTGACAGCCGTTACGGGTCGTCAGAAGCCCGAAAGTCTTACCAAGGGGTATCGTATTACCCAGTTACTGGGTTGTGGACGTCAGATAGGCAGTCGCTCCATGTAAAATACTGGTATTCAGCTGCATCCGGTTAGACTGGAAGCTGACCCCAACATAGTTGGGAAAAGGCTAGGCAGATGATGATCTTATTAAGTATTTTCTTTTGAAGACACGTTAGTTATCGGTTTAAAGTTACCGTCAATTATTTTTTATTCAGTCTATTATTTCGATTACGACACCAAGACTGTATATGGTGATGTTTGGGAACGGAGGTGAATGACGAATAGCGTGATGCTTTGATTACTAGACTAGACTAGATTTACCTGTTTTCGGCAGGTATATGCATGTATTGAATAATGCGCCTTCCCATGAAAACTTTTGAGCCAAACAGTGTTGTTTTCAGAAAAAAAAATGCCAGCGGAAAGTGGTGTTTCGCCAAAATGAAACATCCATTACCATAGGATGATAGGATGAATACAACTGAAACATGCCACTGATCACCGCCACGGAATGTTTCAGTTTCGTTATTATTACTGATCACCGCAACGCACAGAATCTTTCAGTCTTCTAACTACACTGACTGATCACCGCAACTCACGGAATGTTTCAGTTTCATAACTGCACTGATCACCGCTACGCACGGAAACTTTCAGTTACGCTATTATTACTGATCATCGCAACGCACGGAATGTTTGTGTTGGCGAAAAACCACTTTCCGGTGGCATGTTTTTTCTGAAAACAACACAGACTGTTTTGCTAAAAAAAATCTCATGGGAAGGCGCATTATTCAATACATGCATAAACTTGTTGAAAACAAAGAAATTTACCAGAGCATCATGCAAATCGGCATTCACCTCCGTTTCCAAACAACATACCACTTATATTCTTGTTGTTGTAAATATTTGACGATAACTTTAAACCAATGATGTGTCTTCATAATAAAATAATGAGATCAAATACTTTATTTAAAAAAAAACAAGCTTGAGCGCTTGCAAAACTTGTGCATTCGCTTCGTTTTCGGTCTTCGAAAGTATGACCATGTTTCTCACCTTCGCAAGGAACTCAAGTGGCTCCCAATCCGCCTTCGCAGGACAGGAACACTCGGAGTTTATGTCTCCTCTTCAACATCTTACACAACCCGTCTTATCCGTCCTACCTGCGTGAGCGTTTTTCTTACGCTCGTCCTAGTGACGCACCGTGTAGATCACACCTTAAATCTCATCCTCATAAAACTAGCTATTAATCTTATTCCTTCTCTGTCCACGCTGTAAGATTGTGGAACTCACTTCCGCCTAGCATTCGTGATTTGAAAACTGTTTCTCTATTCAAACTTCGTGTAAAAGAGCATTATCTTTCCTCTCAACTTTGAGTATATTATTTATGTTTATATATTTAAGCTTTATGTATTTATTTAAGTATATGTTAATTTTCTTGCGTATATATGTGTAGGTATATTTGATATTTTTAGTTAAGACTTCGCATAATCATGTTTTTCTCTTCTTGTTCTCTATTACACACTATTGTATTATTTCTTTCTCATTTCTCCTTTCGCAGGTCTGCTGGAAGAAATTTCTTAAGAAATAAGCAGTACCTTTGTACTCATATTTTAATTATGTCGTATCTATTTTGTATTTTACTGTGTGTACATAAATAATAAAATAAATAAATAAATAAAGTTTTAGTCCAACCTAAAACTTTGTCACAAAAAAAACGTCATTAGTCGCATCAAGGTTTGCGAGTAGTGTAACTTTCGACGTTAAACACGAATGCAGTGTGTAATATAAACCGGGGTGGGGGCGGGGTGGGTCACGCGACACATTCGGCAGTCGTGCCCGATACGCTGAATGGAGTAGAAGCTTCAGCGTTTTGCTATGTTACGTCATAGGTACTCTCGTGAAGGCGATTGGCGGCGATGACTTCTCGCGTCCGGCTCTGGTCCAGGCCGGACAGTGCCACCCCTGTCCTTTTTTGTGGGTTATAGAATACACATTTCCATGGGCGTACCCAGCTTCTGGCCTAGGGGGGGGACAAGTCAGATTTTTTAGGTCGGCTCGTCCGCAGCTGTTTTGTCATACACACTACACAAACACACCTACATGAAACATTAGGTATATTTAGTCTAGTGTGCCATCGTCGCGCGCGGTTTTTTGGCGATAAGGAATATGCATGTGATTCAAATATGTGCCAATATTTTTTTTTTATAAACTATGTTACTTCAGGATTATGCCTCCATAAATATTTTTGAATAAAATTTATATTTTTCACACTTTGTATGGCTAACATGCAAAAAAAAAAAAATGTTGAGCCTCAGGGATTTATGGGTTTAGTAAAGGGTCGAAATTTTCATTATTTTTGCGATATGACACACCATTATCGAGATATAAGCAAAAGAAAATAAAAAAAAGATACAGTAGGTTTGCAACCAAAGGCGGCGGAAGGCGTGGGCGGTGTGGGCGACCGCCTACGGCCTGAGGTCTGAGGGGCCTCGCACCACGACGGTTTATGAATTACTTAAAAACCGTGAACGCGACGAAAAAAGTTTACTCTTCGTAAAACACTAAATATATTGACATGTTTTTATTTAGTTTAGCATCATTTGCTAGCGTTGCGTTGCTATTTTGGGGAACCCCCGCCGGCCAGAGCTGGGGATTTCCCATTCTGTTTGTTTACGTTACTTTCAACGGCTAAGAAGTCAATCAAAGTATCGGGTGCGGTCCGACCAGGGCCCCTGATTCTGGGGGACCCCAAATCTTTAGAAATACTTTTTAATTAAATCCCAAACAAGGCCAAAATATGTTCAGTAATTAAAAGGCAGTTTTTGTTGGGGGCCCCTAAATATAAACGTAGAGTGCTAAAATTTTCGAGCTCGCTTCGCTCGCTCTTGCATCCGACATTCTCTTTTTCTCTGACTTTTCTGTAACTCCAATAAATTAACTCCTATTTATGTACGAACGTATTGTCAAAGAAAACCTTACCTATCAGGGGCGGGGTCCTAAAATTTTCGAGCTTGCTACGCTCGCTCTTACATCCTACGTTCCTAAACCATTCTGTATGGGTCGAAATTCCTATTTTTATATAAATGTTCAAATCAAAATTTACCCAGAGTGCAAAATTTTTCGAGCTCGCTTCGCTCGCTCTAGCATCATGTATTCGGTTAATGCTCCGACTTTTTCGTTTAAGTCAAAAGAAATCGTAACCTGTTGAGGTAGTATGCCAAAATTACGAGCGTTTTTCCTAGTTTTCAAAGTTTTACGTATGCAGAAACCGGGGCCCGGGGCGGGTGGCAAACTAAACTCTTTAGTTCGCCAACCCGGGCCCCCGACAGCCTTCGAGCTTAGTCCGCCACTGCCTATCTCGGCCTATTATACCTAAAAATAATATTATGGCAGTCTCAAATGTTTTTTTTTTTTTCATTTTTTCTTCTTGCTCCACTAGAGGGCCTCGCGGAGTGTATCTCGCCCACACTAAATTTAGATCTTGCGCCGCCACTGTTTGCAACTGAAGTCGAGGTGTTGGTTCGAATTTTAGTTTAATTTCATTCCACACATTTTTAATCGCGATTAAATAGTCAGATTACATTAGAGAATTTTAGATATAGGACAAAATTTTAGGTTAAATCGTCAAATTCAGAACAGCATTTTCACTAAACTAATGTCTCACTTATCTCAGTGCCATCTTAGTGCTGTCAAACTTATTTACAGTTAAGTTGTGTCAGATAGAGTACTATTTCAGAATAAGTTTGGTCGTTTGACAGGACTAAACTAAATTTTAGTGATTTTTAATTTAGTTTAGAGAATTTTGTGACAAGAGAATCGGCACCAGTGTCTACTGCGCGGTTTATTTAAAAGTTAGAGCATAAGGCCCCGTTTACACTTTGATTAGTAATTAGGCGAGTTCATACATGTTCTGCGAGATTTCCAGGGGGGGCAGCTGCCCCCCCTGCCCCCCTGGGTACGCCCATGCACATTTCTTCCAAACTCAATCGTCTCCGAATGAAATGGCTTTGTAATTTCATTCAGACGGAAGAACAGACAGGACACGAGGATTCCGTTTTATCAATAGACTAAGGATGCCTAAACCTGCAATGACATCTATCGGTCCATACTTGCACCACGTAGTTACGAAAAGTTGGTGCCTTTGGCAACCTCTAGACTAGCTAGATCGACGAATACAGCTATCACCATTGTTCACTTCATTATTTTGATTGATCTCTTGTTTTGCTGTCCAGTGTTGTGCCATAAAAAAATTGTACCTTTTATAATTATTATACGTTTGCCTTTGTAGCATAATATTACCGGCTAAAACATTATTTTGTACCAATATTGTATCTTATTTATTTTGAATCTTATAACGCTCACGCTTAATATAGTACAGTGACATCGTACGGACAAACTTAGAAACTTTGTCTATATGAGAGGTTTATTTATATTGGATAGATGGCGCTAGGGACAAGGACAGGAGCATGATGGATAGATGGCGCTAGTTGAGGTTTTAATTGAAAAAATTTCATTGGGATGTAAGTATAGATAGTACTAAAACTATGATGCTGGGGCTACAATGTCGCGATAACGCAAACTATACTATACTTCGTGCGCTCTCTATTACTCAGCAAGACGTCGAGCGGTGTGCTAGAGGGAGCTAGTGGCCCTAGGGCAGGACCTCCACAATTTTAAATCTGGCCCTGTTGCTTTGTATATCTATACTAATATTATAAAGAGGAAAAATTTGATTGTTTGTTTGTTTGCATTGAATAGGCTCCGAAACTACTGAACCAATTTGAAAAATTCTTTCACCATTAGAAATCTACATTCACCCTGAGTAACATCATTTATAAAGATTAAACGCGGGCGAAGCCGCTGGCAGCAGCTAGTGTTAAAATAAAATTGGTACCTACTTAAGTAACGTTTTTTTCCGAACCTATTGGTAAATAAAAACCTAACGTAGATCATAGTAAAGGTTCTTTGACTACAAACAAGTAGGTACAAAACTACAAACTTACCTATTAGGTACTTATAATTTTATTATAGTCTTATCTATCAAGGACGTCGTAGCCGAACCACGCCGAACTTCGTCAGGTCTTCGTGGACCGGAAATCTAGTCTGAAGGCATGAAAAATGTAACCAGACAGATAGGTTATAATAGGACACGTAATTGGGTGCCCGCGCCGCGTCGTGTCGTGTCGTGCGTGATCTATATCTATAGAATGCTTCAGAGGAACGAGGGGCCTGGGTCGACATGCGGTTGCTGAAGACGGGTGTTGTTATCGAAGCAGGCCTACGAAGCGTCTGCGGATTCATTGTTGAAAAATTGAGAGATGTGGAATTGTATAATTCCACATCTCTCTCTCGTATGGTAGATGCCAGGACTAATCATGATATATTATTATGGGGGACATTATTATGGGGAGATCTTTGTCCAGAAACGGGACAGTAAATGTCCCGTTTCTGGGCAAAGATCTCCCCCACCATACGAGAGAGAGATGTGGAATTAAAAAATGTGTCAACTTTTGAGTCTCGCTGCCGATGCCGATCAACTGCTAACCGTACCTAGGTACCTTTCAGACGTTTCACCTGTCCTCTTTTCAATAAAAGCAGGTACTTACTTATAAATCATTTCAGAGACTTTTCAACGTGTGCGTTAAAGTAAGTAAGTAAGCAGCACATACCTAATTGTATTTATAAGGTACGGTGTGGTGTGGTATCATTGTAAGATTTGTAACAACACAATCAAGCAAAATATAACAGTCACGCAAGCGTACCCACATAAAAAAAAAATATTTCTTCAAAATCGCATTGAAGTAAAAGAGAGACAAAAATATTATTTTTAATAATTCGAATAAACAAAAAGCACGCCGCGTCCTTAATACGTTTTGACCACTTGAGACTTTCCGATTCAGTCGTCTTATACGATCGAATAGTGTTGAAATTATGAAAAATGTCAATCAATTATTTTACTTACTACACAAAAAATAAAGTGTAGTTTAGTTTGCGGTCATTTGACGGCTGATGTCGGCCGCCATTTTCCACAATGGCCGTCAGAAACGCGACATCTATGCAGAGTTTAGTGTCATCGCGAGCGTGCGTAGTTTGGGTCGTGCGTGTTTTTATCAGCACTATATTGTTTGCATCCATTGTATAAAGAAATATGACACGAAAAATTGCTCGGCGTAGTCATAATTCATTCCTATCTGTTGTGTTGTAACGCAAAAAGTTTATTTATAATAAATCGTGCCGTGCCGTATTTTATTGGTCCGCTACATAGTAAAATAATGAATTTAACACGCCGCCGCAGTCTTCTGTTTGAATTGTCGTGAGCCTTGTTGTGGGATCGATTTTTAGGTGTTATTAATGAAATTACGGAGGTGCTCGCGAGTGATATTGTTACATAAAGAACCCGTTTTGAAACACTCCCGTTACGCTGGTGTTCCGTCTTGTTCGAGCTGTGGAGCGCTTATAATCGATATAAGTTAATAAAAAATGCATATTTTCCCCATGGTTTCATAAAGGATCGGGTCAATACAGTGCCGGCTTGAACGGCGTTACGAATGTTGTTGATTCGCGTTCAAAATGTGGTATTGTTGATGACTGCAGTGCGACCGATTTATTTTGTCCTAAAGTGATGGTGATTATGACAACATACTTACTGTTTTGTTGTGCCACGGAGTTTTCCACTTTGAGAGGTTAGTAAACAAATCACTTTTTTTCTAGTAAACACACTTGTATCTGAAAATAAATAAATGTATTATATTAATTATGGTCCAAGAGTGATCATCGTGCCCCTGAAAAAACCGTGACCTAATGGCGGGAACGTATTTAATTTTTTAGGTCAAACCTCGGCCTTTCAGCCTCTTGTGCATGGCCAATATTTTAAGTACTGCACTGCAATCATTACAAGGTTCAAAAAAGGTCGTGTCATGTCGCGGGCTATGAATTATAAATAGGCACAATGGCTGCATTCAAAACACGATAAAAAAGATAGGTAACAGTGTACGATCGCGTGATTTATTCTATCAGCTTAGAAAATCTAATGTTACGCGACATTTGACATTAAATTCATTGGACTCACGAATTGTTATTAAATATTCTACAATCTACGTTGGTGCTTATAAAAATTATAGCAACGAATATATCTATCAATCAAACGAATTATGGATTAGCAAGCAAGATAATTAAGGAATGTAATAATTATAAATTGAACCTGACTAGTATACATACTTATATGATGTACGTACTACTAGATACTAGATTGCAATAAACCTAGGCTAACCTAGCGAATATTTAAGTAGGTACTTAAACCTAAAAATCTGAGAGCCATCTTTTTTCAAAAAGTCCTAGGAACACTATCCCACTGAATAAAAATTTGTAATGTCAAAATTAATAAACTTCACACTGGTATCACTTCTAATACTCACAAAGATATCACAACTAGTACTCACATAAACACACCATTTTAATTATTAAGTACCATTTTATCTTCCAGTGAAAAATAAAGTTAAAAAAACTTGCAGTCCCATCAAAAAAGTTATAAAATAAATGACTATCATGTTTTATTGAGTGTGTTCTGTTTCTTTGAATTTAAATAATAGTTCTTACCTGCCAGACCTTGGCTGTGGCTTAAAGCCACAGCCAAGGTCTGGCAGACAGAATAAAACCTACATGTTATTTATATAAGGAATCATTAGTTATGATTTAGACTTCTCTCAGACATATTGAACCTTTTTAAAACAGATAATCACTCTATTTGGAATAAATCATTTCAGTGAACTACATATCATTAATCTATATGTTTGTTTTGCTATGCAATCTCATTATGATACCTAACCAAACTGTATAATAATTATGGATAATCTTTGTACATAATGTATTCATTCAGATTTTATCTGTCAAACTAGAATATCGGTATCAGTTCAGGTAGGTATTTTGTGTTGTGGTCTCAATCTTATTTTGATCACATGAGAAAGTAGGTATTAAGTCCCAACTGTTGCCCACAGTTTCACAACCAGTTGGAAAAGCAACTTTATTGTACCCAGATAAACCCCTTTTTGTACTCCTCTGGGGCCTGTTTCAGCTCTGTGCCAATTTTCATTGAAATTAGTTCCATGGTTGAGGTATCACAGAGAAACAAAATAACAAAGACATAATTCTGGATTAAGAATATTAGTAGCATGTTCAAGAGGTATTGCCCGTGTCTTATGTGGCATAGCTTGTGGGTTTGGGTTCGAACCCAAATAGGCACTTTACCTTGTGTAATTTATTTCATCACAACTTCTAACAACGTGAAGGAACACATTGTTGGGAAATCTGATGTCCAGAATCAAAAATTCAAAAACATGAAACCACTAACCCGTACTGGGCTCGCATTGTGGATTATAGCCCACTCCCTCTCACAGAGAGGAGTCCTGTGTCCCAGCAGTGGGAATGTTATAGGCTGATTATAGTAAAGTGGTAAATGTAATATCAAAATATGGGATGTAAAGGCTAGTATATTCTGTGGTAGATTTATAAATGCTGTAAATAATGTTGAATACTTGAATACAGTAATTATTATGTATTGCATTGTTAGTTACCCCACTATCTACTTTGGAGTTTTAGGGTTGGGGTCCTGGGTTTGATCCCCTGGTCTGGCAAAAAGTTACGCCTGTTATGTTACAGTCTGAAGTCTGGATTTTTTCACAGTTAGTTGATAACAATAGACTTATCTTGAATATTTATTTACATTGGACATAACCTTTATTGGTAAAATATGGTGTAATAAACAATACCTCTCTGCCTACATTTTAGGTAAATACAGGCATAAAGTTATGATATTTTTAGTACTGGTTAACACTAGATGTTTTTGCACCTTCATTGACATAGTAGCAAAGGAAGGCCAATGAAAAGATGGATTGTATGAGGAATGATTTTAAAGAGAAGGGAGTGAATGATAGCATGACTGTTGACAGGGGAAAATGGAGTAAGAAAACATGTCGCGCCGACTCCAAATATAAATTGGGATAAGGGCAAGATAATCATCTACCTAGCCTTTTCCCAACTATGTTGGGGTCGGCTTCCAGTCTAACCGAATGCAGCTGAATACCAGTATTTTACATGGAGAGACTGCCTATCTGACCTCCACAACCCAGTAACTGGGTAATATGATACCCCTTGACAAGAATGGTTGTCAGACTTTCGGGCTTCTGACGACCCGTAACGACTGTCAAAGATTCACAAATGACAGCCGGGGCGGCTTACGTGCTTTCCCAGACACGGAGGAGTTTAGATATGTAAAGATGGTCACCCATCCACGGACCAACCTCGGCAAGCGTAACTTAACCTGATGGATCGACCCGTGCTCAGAAAGAGGTATCTTATGCCCGTTTTCACCGACATCCCCTAAGTTTAGGGATCCCCTAAGCAGGGGCCAGCCCGCTGTTAGAAGTTGGTTTCTGTTTCACCAACAGTAAGGGGTAAGCCACCTGCCACCTTCTAACAACCCCCAAACCATGCTTAGGCAATTCCTTAAACTTAGGGGATCTCGGTGAAAACGGGCATTAAGGACAATTTTTTTATTTTTTTCATAATCTTTTTTTATCTGCAATATAGCCTCCACAATATATCCACAAAACGATGAAGGAAACCGGCATGACCTAGAACCAAAAATTCGAAGTCATGTGAAGATGAGAAATCTACCGACACCCCCGTACTGGGCCCGTGTGGTAGATAACACCCCAGTCCTTCTCGAAGAGAGGAGGCCTGTGTCCCAGCAGTGGGAACATTATAGGCTGATTATTATACGGGGACAAGCAGCCTCGCTACCCCTTGCTGTCTCACACATATTATTACCATGGCATTAGCTATTCTAGTGACCTTACTGGTGATTTTCTTCAGACTACGCACTTGACCTCAAGTGCGTAGTACGCGACAGACGTGTGTGTATGTCCAGACAGTCTAGACAATCGCTTCCAACGCGTTTCGTATTTCTACAACGACTTTCAACAGGATTGACATAAGCTTTTCGATAGCTTATGTCAATCCTGTGCAGCGTTGCCAACTTGACGGATTTTCCGTCAAATCTGGCGGATTCAGGCATGAGTAAAACGGAACAAAACATATGTTAACGGCTGACGGATTTTTTAGCGGAATCTTATGAATATTACTACTATAACTATTAATACTAACTATTCAGCCTTCAATCGATTAATTTATTTATGATTAAAAACCGTTTAAACTACATTTAATATGTAATTTTATCATCACGTTAGCAGCACCAACTAATGAAATGAACTTATCTGTTAGGAAACGGGGACTTCCCCTTGGCATAAAGAATCAAACATAGTCAGAAGCTAAGAACAAATCATTACGGGTATTGTTATTTAAAAATAATTTCTACAAAGAACTTAGATTTTATTTGTATGTTTTTTTAAATTAAAAAATGGATCTACCTAGTTGTAATTGTCTTTTAATTTGTCGCATGTATATTATCATCTATCATTATTTGGACGAAATATTCTAGCGGATTTTATTGGCGGAAAAAAGAGAAGGAACAACGGATTTTTTTAATAGAGTCGGCGGAATTTCAATATTATTGTTGGCAACAAATATTCTCATAATATACCTAAGTAGTAAGTACCTATGTCGCGCTGATACGAGAGTGAAGTAAATAAGAACGTTAATAAAAAAATTATACGTTTTTGAGTTTAGAACATCGCATCGGCGAGGCTACTGCGAAAGCCGTGAGGCATAGACCTGTTCTCCGGAACAGGTTTTTATAACAGTGTAGTATTACATGAGGCAGAGGTAACCTGGCAGCACATCCTCTTTTTTTTTTACGCGGTTTGTGCAAATGTAATTTTATATTGTATTTTGTTGCTTAGCCTGTAAAGTTTGCAATAGGTATTGTCGAATACTTGCACTGTAGTTTGGCCGTAAAATCTACTGTCAAACTGTAGTACAATTTGTGTTTTTAAATTATATCAATAAATTATTTTTTATAAATCATTAGGTGTTGCTAGTAGCAGTCTGAAGTCTGGGTTTAGACATGGGGTCGCCTCAGACGACATAAAAAACCAAGACAGAGCGCTGAGAACAATGCAGTAAAGCATGCCAAAACTACTACACATTTACAATCAAACTACACCTCACTAAGTGCACATATGTTTACGAAACCGGCCTCACGTCACTGTTGACAGCGCTGTCTTAGTTTTTTATTTGGTCTGAGGGGCCTAACTGAAACGTGGTTGTGCCTAAACTTTGCCTATCCCTTTGGGGTAAGCGTAATGTTATAGTTAATACATAACTACTATGTGAAGTACATAACGTACGATTTAAAAAAAAACCTGTGACGGTGGGTTTCCATTAAGGACGGGTTGTGTTTCGTTTCGCCTAAATCCGTAGTACTCGGAAACTCGAAATGCATTAGCGTTTGTCTCTGATTACCAGATTTCCCCCTACGAGCTACATGCATCCGAACGGGAAGTCGAAATTTAAATTTTTCAATGGAACACGATTTGAAAATTACGTGGAACACGCCTTCAAAAGTAAAAGAGGATGGTGTCGTTAGTTGAATAATTATTTATAATGTTATCTAAGCCTGACTGTCCCTGTCCTGTCCAAACTACCCAATTATAAAACCATCCACGAGAAAATTTTGCAACGGTTGTCGGCCAGGATATGGCTGGTGCATTGCTTGGCTTTATCTACGTTCCTCGTATGCCACAGTCTATAAAACTTGTGATGGCATTCTCCCTTGTAACGTCCTTAGTGTACCGTTATCAGCAAACAAGCATGCTTTATCTAATTAACCTGCTGACCCACTTAGTAATGAGATAATGTTGTTTCCCACGATTTGTGTCAATATTTACACATTTTGTAACAAAATGCAATATTATGACATTAACTGCCCCCGAAAAATGTCACCGTGAAAACTTAGGTGAAGTCTGACATCTCTGTACTTTCTCTGACTTGACTTGTACTAAAAAAAAATAACTAGGTATTGCCCTCTTGAAGTGAGCTGTCATTCCACCGGATTGACATTATTGACAGCTCACTAGTACTTCATCTAAGTTTTCGCGGTGAGATTTGTACAGAATAGACCAGCCGATCTAGAAGAGGAGCTCGTGGTTAAGTAATAACAGCCGCACGGGACGATCCAGGTTAAGCTACGCTTTCCGGGGTTTGTCCGTGGATGGTTGACCATTACATCATACCGAGACTCCGCCGTGACTCGGAAAGCACGTAAAGCCGTTGGTCCCGGCTGTCATTCGTGGATCTTTGACAGTCGTTTCGGGTCGTCAGAAGCCTGAAAGTCTGACACCAGTCTTACCAAGGGGTATCGTATTACCCAGTTACTGGGTTGTAGAGGTCAATTAAACATTCGCTCCATGTAAATACTGCACTGCTATTCAGCTACATCCGGTTAGACTGTAGCCGACCCCAACATAGTTGGGAAAAAGCTAGGCAGATTGATTGAGACCAGCCGATCTATTCCGTAAAAATCTCACCTTGGAAACTTACGTGAAGTGAGCTGTCATTGCACATGCTGCTTAGGGATTCACACTATCGACAGCTCACTTCACCTAAGTTTTCACGGTGACATTTTTACAGAATACGGCTGCAGTTGGTCTAGTGGTCACAAGCTCGTCAGCTGAGCGTGGGGTTCCATTCTTAGGTCCGGAAGTGTGATCGGATCTGTCATGAATTTCTCAGTTGCTGCCTGGATAAGACTCGAACCAGCACGCGTTGCATGACCTCCGTAGAAATGGGTTTTGTCGACGGAAGAATAGACAAAATGACAGATAAACAATCAAAATTTGTAATTTTGTCTATGTCGTCCGTTTTTTTTTTTTGCAAGGGAAAATGTAAATTAATTTTAATGACCGAATTTAAAATCACTGTAAGTACAGTCAGACTAAGTGAATCATGTCCCACTTTGACGATAAATCCTTTGAAACTGTCAAAATAACAAAGATGGCAGATGACAAATTCGTTGCCAAGGAACTGTATATTTACGCGAATGTCGACCTAATTGTATTTGAATGTCTGTAAGAAAATAAGCTTAACGTGGGTCAGAATTAATTTTTTTCGACTGTACATAAGTCTACCGACAAATCAGAACCATTTACCTAATACACATCATGTACCATCTACTATGTCTATGATACTTATTTCGATAATAAATGGGAATACGTTTGCGTGTATGAAACGGCTTATAAAATGTTTATGGCGCTTCTTTACTGTTCTATTTATGGTGCATTGTCTATGGCGTAAAGTTATGGTTCCAGTTATTGTAACCTACTTTTGGAGACAGATTCGTGTAGTAAATCTGGTGGGATTATGATCAGATATTTGTTATAAGAAACGATAGATGGAATGGATGGGACGGCAATCCGACACGACCGGAGAGAGATCGGGTGCAGGGCCTACGGCTTAACGTGCTTTCTGAAGCACAGGGGTATCACACCGCCAGCTTCCAAACTCCGGGCTGTTACTAAGAAATTCCTATTGGAAAAAGACTTTGCTCGACCCGGGACTCCAACTCGAGACCCAACGCTCAGCAGTCGCGCTTGCAACCACGAGACCAACTGAGCAGTTACCCATAGAGAAGTATGGAAGAAAAAGACATGTTGCGCCGACCAAAAATAAATTGAATTAGGGCAGGAGAATGATATCCAGAGGCCATAGACAAAGTGACATTCTATCAGCTATAACGATGATGGAAAAGGCAAACATGTATAGGACTGACTTATCCTATCGAGAAGCTTATGTCAATCCTGTTGAAAGTCGTTGTAGAAATACGAAACGCTTTCGATGCGATTGTCACTTGTCTAGGCCCTCAGTGTATTCATGCGGGGAAAATTGTGTCAGATTAGTTATTTATGCAACTGTTATAAAATAAGGGGTATTAAAACACGAATGTGGGTTTATCACATGAGTGTTTTAATACCTAATTATTTACAGTTGCATACAAGATTTTATCTACACGCATGATATGAATCTTCTATAAAAGTTTCTTTGCAATACCAATATCGAACAAAAATGGCGCAGTACGACGTGAATTCGAATTTTTCGAATTCGAATGTGTTTTGTTTTTAAATTACGGTTTTTTGTTAGGGAAACGCTCGTGAATGACGATGTTCTTTTTTGAAATGAGTTGCATTATGAAATTCAGTACAACATTATAACACCCGTTTGGATATTATGGTTACGATTACACTGGATGTTTTAATGTTGGCTATAAACTAACTGTTTCAGAATTTTTTGGAGAGGATTTATAGCATGGGTGTAGATAAAATCATCAAAGAGAGAAGAGGTCTTTGGACTGTAGAGGCCGGTATTAAACTAATATAGATGTATCAAAGTGAACAGACAAAGTAACGTGCCTAATTTTGTGAACATACGCACGATTTTATATCGCGCGATCACTTCATGGGGCCTACCACCACCGCTTACAGAAATTATTGTAATCTTACTTGGTGGGGGAAAGAAATGGAGCTAAACGTCCTGTAGAACTTCATTTATTTCCTGCACACTGGTGGTGGTATGCCCCCAGGAGTTTCCCCGACTGACGAACCTTGCGTAGGTTGGCCTGCGAGTAGTCAACCCAGCTTCAAATCTTACTGGTTTATTTACTGCAGCTAAACGTTGCTTGTCACATTTGACACCATGCCTCTGGTGGTTTACCCAAGAATAAAACCGATATCTTTGAATTTACGGACTCCACTCTAGCAGAAAAATATAGGAGAAGTAGTACGCTTACAATCCCACAAATCCTCAAATTCTGCTTTAAGTATTTACTATCCGCGAAGAAACGTTCAGGAACCAATGCGCGATTTAATAATTTCGGTCGCGTATCAAAAACTGTCATCTGAACCCAACCTTTCAATGTTCGCGTTCTCAGCCGCGTACAGTTGAGCACATAATTGCAGCAATTTGCTCCAATCGGCTGCTAATTACCGGTGTACCATTGCCGCTCACTGTACTCGCTAACTACCCGCAATCGAGATTGTATTTAAGTGATTAACTATGCACTTACAATGTAACTGTACCACAGTATAACTATGTAACAGTATTATATCTTCATAGAAAATAACCGAAACGACGCGCTTCGAAATCTCAGCTTATACCAGTACGCACGGACGTGGAAGGTTTATCTACCGAGCGGCCGTAGGTAATTATTTCATGGACACGACTGGGATGTAGTACTGTTGCTTTATTATACTGTGACTGTACGTGGTTTCTTTGAAAACAATATCGAGCAATTATGTTCTCATATCGTAATTGATATCGTTTTCTTGTGTGGTCTTTTCAAACAGCATACTTTATGAAGAGCTTCTATTAGTTATGCTCCGTTCTTTAGCGGGGTATCCAATCCACTATGCACTTTGTTCGCGCACCAACTGTGCACCTATTCTAGTATAGTAATTAGGTGCATCGTCTTTACGGATAATTATTATAAATAATGTACTTATACTTATAAAAAATACTAGTAGCGCCTCGCAGTTTCACCCGCATATGTCTCGATCCCGTGGGAATATCCTATGTGTTAATCCAGGTTATAAACTATGTGTGTGCCAAATTTCACCCAAATCGGTTCAGTAGTTTTTGCGTGAAAGAGTAACAAACATCCATCACTCCATACTTACAAACTTTCGCGTTTATAATATTAGTTAGATTAGATTAGATAGAACTGGTCATGGGGCCCGAGTGCGCGTCTCCTTTTTAAGGAAATTTCTCACCGACTGGTCGATACTTCACGTGACCAGAGGGCTGGCTTGTTCTTTGAATTAGCATTGCCATTCAACGTGGCAATGCTGCCAGTCTTCTGGGCACGTTTCCGGATGACAGCGATGCGGACGAATACTTCGACGCCTGAGGGTCCCTTTGTTTTTATATCTATTAGTAAGTCCTTTTAGTTTTAGTTTTTTTTTGTTAATTATTAATTCCATAAAATATAATGTTTTAAAAGATAGAACTTAGATTGTAAAACATAAAAAAGTAACTATTGAGTTTAAAAAGTAACTTTTTTGGAAGAGGCACCTAGAATCAATTCTATTTTCTTTCAAACGCGATGGCTCTTGCTTTATTTTTTTAAAGATACAGATCATTATAGGCAATAACCATAGACAAAACTGCTTTCAGACAACATGCAAGTCGCATGGTTTCTGAACTATTAAACAACCAGTTTATACCTATGCATGTACACGCTGGTATGTACATTATTGGGACGAATTTAACGAGAGTTTTATGATCTTAATACTCCTTTATGGCCGATATCAAACTTGGAGAAGCTAATAAATGCTTATAGGAGGCGCAGATTTTCCGCTTTCAGGTTTATTTGGAACGAAGAAGTTTTTTGTAGACCTAAATTGCTTTTTCCGCATAGTTCTTTCTGGTTTAGTTGCCTATACGTATGGAATACGCTTTTTAACCTACTTCTTCAAAAAGGAGCCTCCTCCTTTTTGAAGAAGTCGTTCTGAATTCGTCTGTTTGTTTTTTTTTAATGTATGTTATGCAATTACTCCGCCAATAGGGAATATGCATGTATTTTTTTAATATTTTTATTCGATAGTTTACATCGTCAAATAATAGTTTAAAAAAATTCGACGGCAAAAAAGCAATTTAAAGTAGTTAATTTTTTTTTTTAATATCCAACCGATCCGGGCTATTTAAACGCCCTCCATTTGGCGCGCTTGGTGTGGTGACGTCACAGTCCGTGAAAACAGACAAGCAACTGTCAAGTCAACGTCAAACACTCCTATAAACAAGAGCGTTTGACATTGACTTGACACTTGTTGATTGACTTGACATTGACATTTTAATTGTTATCCCGGATTGTTACGTCACATCCGCTCTTAGCCTTTTCAAGTATTTGAATAACCCACAGTTTTTTGGGACTTTTAAAAAATTAATTTCTTTCTCAAAAATAAATTTTATTCAAAAATATGCAGGCATAATTCTGAAGTAATATAGTTTATAAAAAAAAATATTTGACCCATATTTGAATCACATGTATATTCCCTATAATATAAATTTTATTAACTTTGCTTGCGTAGTTCTTGAGCTAGCTTTAATAATTAGATTACGTATTTTACACGTAGTCTTTATTTGACTCCGTGACTGTTATTTACATAGCAGGTAGTGGTATTCGAATTTGTGTGGGGTAGGTACCATAACTAAACAGTGAAAAATAAAAACTTTTTACAACAAAAAAAACAGCCGACTTCCAAAAAAATCCTAAAAAAACAGTCAGTGCCAAAAAAAAACGAAAATTGAAAAGCAAAGACACCAACTTCCTAAATTAAAGTTATTTTTCTCGTCCTTAGTGTTTTTTTTAAGTCGGTTTTTTTTAATGCCTTGATAATCAATGTTTGCCCAGCAAACTCGGATATTCTACTTTGCACCATGCCAAAATGTTTTCCGTCATAATTGCGTCTTTTCGCGCAAGTGTCCTGAAGTCCTGCTGCACTTAAAATCAAATCCCTGATATCAGATGTCCACATTTTCTCTCTCACACTTCCACCGGTAATTAAATACATTTAAAATTGAAGTGAACTTTAAGAATGATTGATCGTTCAAAGTAAACCAATTTATTATTATACCCACCAGTGACATTTAAACTTGAAAGTTCCACTTTCGTGGCATTAATGACATTTTATAAAAAATCAATAAAGGTTAATCTTTTCACTTGATACGATTTCTTTTTGAAAATGTAAGTAATGTCTGAAAAAAAACCGGCCAAGTGCGTCACTACCAAACTGAACTTCGACAAACGGTACTACGACATGATATTACTTCGACATTACGGAACTCCGACACGTGTTTACTTCGACAATACTGTAGTTCGACATGCCTAATATGGCCAGTTTCGACATGCCTAATATGGCCAGTTTCTCTTGTACTGGGTACCAACTCCTGTGCCACTAATTCTCAGTCCCGCAGGTCGATAAAGGATCCGCCTTCGGACCTCCGGGATTGGGAATTAGATCATTGACAGTCATTACGGGTAATCGTTGCCCGAAAGTCTGACTATCAGTCTTGGCAAGGTATCGTGAAACCCAGTACCTGGGTTATGGAAGTCAGATAGATAGTCGATGCATGCAGCTGGTCCGGTTAGACTGGAAGTCGACCCAACATAGTTGATAACAGCTAGGCATGTGATGATTTTATCGTACTAGAAAATCGATTGCTTCAAAGTTAGTTAATCCGTTCAACAACTGGATCAACGCAATGAACATCGTTTAGTTGTTCAAAAGAAAGCTGTAAATCAAATACAATGAAATTGTTTATTCTGTAAATAGAATTTATGGAATTCACATTTTTTTTTTTTTTATAAATACAGTAGTCGCGTATTTTGTGTAACATCTGAAATCTTGGCTGACAGTACCAACCTCTCAGAAAATGGGTTCTTACCATCTGACGGACAACTCTAGCACCGCGTGCGCTCATTGGTCAAATCAGTCCTGTTACACACTTCCGTCCCTTTTCACGAAATCACTTCCACAGATTACAGGAAACCGAGAGGAAAGATGTTACACATAAAAAAACAATAAGATGGAGTCGACATTTCCTATCTGACTACCTAAGAAGAAATAGCGAAATAAACTCAGAGGTCAGTCTTTTAAAGTCCAGACATAATCTTGGTCAAATAATGTAAGAACCATGTAGATTTAGATTAGTTTAGATTAGAAATGATCTTTTAAGAAAAGAACCACACAGCTTGGAATGGCAGTGCAAACATTTGTCAGTAATCGTGTAGCTCAACTCAGAACTTACGGAGCTCAACGACCGTAACGTTACGTTACGAGTGTGTGAAAAAATGTAGACTTCATAATCTTTATTCTAGAAACTTAGCGCCTATATTACGTCATTTACTCTCATCCGTTTCCGTGTACCAAAGGATAAAACGACAATAACACGCAAAGTTAAGCCTTGTATGAAGTAAACGGCGTTTCACTAGAGGTGCGCAAAGAATGGAGAGGTGACACGATGTAAAGGGGTCGGCTCGAGAGCGCTGCACTCGAGGACCCTTCAAATTATACAGGTGAGCGTTTAGGGATGGGACGGGGTCGGTATCGATGTCTAAAATATTTTTTAAGTTGTAGGTGAGCGCCAGATTTACTCCTTTTTACAAGGAGTATTGAATAAATTACTTAGTAACTCTCATAAGAACTGAATGAGATGCTTTTGTTAAGCACGATGTTCTGGGTTCAAACAGAACCAATGGGACTTATTTAATTGCATACGTATTTGAAGAATAAAGCAGTTAAACGTCATAAACCGATACTGAACCTTTTCTTAGAGACCTGCGAGTTATATTGGGTCGGTAATCACCAACCCGCAGTGAGCACGCTTAGTGATAAAATGCTCTTCTCGTGTAAGATCAGATCTGAAACACATTGAGATAACAGATCAGTGAGTGTAGTGTAGTCCTCATATTAAAAATATTTATCGATAACGACTGTTTCCCTTCTCTCCGCCTCTTGACTCTCGTTGAGCGGTAGCAAGATTTTTCTGCTTACATCGCTTAAAAAAAAGGAAAAGGTCACGGGGTCGCGATGTTTCGGGGTGGGAATTTATAATTTTTTGCTTGCTACCCCCCCTGTCCCCGTTTAAACAATCGATTTGGCATCGCGGTCAGTTTCCTTATTAAAAGTGTTGTTATTAATCTTGCGCAGAAGTGCTTACGTGGTAGTCATTTCAGGGAAATCTGTTTATAGGTACAGCTATGATTTCATGTGATTTTATATAACAGAACATCACGGCAGTATTACCCGAATGGGGAGGCAGATTTAAAACATGTCTGCCTGCCATTCGGGAAACACACCCACATTTATTTAATTATTTAATAAGAACTCATCAAGCTGATACATTCAACATTGGTTCGTTCTCCCACTAAACTCCTACCTCCGGGCTGCTACTGTGGAATTCCTAATGGAAAACCCAGTATATCTTTTCCAGAATTTGCAGTATTTCGTAAGTTTTGAAAGATAACACTTGAGAGTAGTTAGGTCTGAAATTTTTTATAGGTAACGTCACCACTGCTAATTTGGAGCCTATCTTGTTCTACTGTTTTTAAATTTAAATTCAAAATAGTATTCATTCTGGTCTTCATTGCACATTCAAAACTAGCAGCGATCATATCCCGGAAGGTCGTAACAAAGGTCAATGTGGTACAAAGTCAAATGCTTTACATTTAGATTTCGTTTCCTAAACTGCCGTCTGCCACTGTGGCGCTGCATTCGCCCCAAGACCCCAATCATTTGATTGTTGTCCAATCAAGCCACTGGACATGATTGTAGACGCAATTGACATCAATGCGTTATTTTAATTCATGTGATTGATTGATGGTTGCCTAATAACTCGCAATATATTGGTTTAGAGGGGAAAGAATAGCTCTATATGGGCTTATTAAATAATATCACTTGATTCTTTAATAAGAGTAGGTTAATCAATCAATCTGCCTGCCTTTTCCCTCCCTATGTTGGGGTCGTCTTCCAGTCTAACCGGGTGAAGCTGAATACCAGTATTTTACATGAAGCGACTGCCTATCTGACCTCCACAACCCAGTTACTGGGGAACACGCTACCCCTTGGTAAAACTGGTTGTCAGACTTTCGGGCTTCTGACTACCCGTAACGACTGTCAAAGATCTACAAATGATAGCCTGGACGAACGGCTCAACGTGCTTTCCGAAGCACGGAGGGGTCTCAATTTATAATGGATGGTCACCCATCCACGGACCGACCTCGAGAATCGTAGCTTAAACTTCTATCGACCCGTGCGATTGTTATTATTTTGCCACGAGACCCTCTCTCTTAGCAAATTACAGCTCATGGGCTAAAACCTAAACTTTCTTTTATCTATAAAACACAAAAAAAAACCTCTAAAATCTTAATCCTTTAACTCGCCTCTGAAAGTAGGAACGCTTGCCCCGACAATATTTATACCGAAAAGAGAAAAATCTAAACAGTTCTATTTATGTCGCGTCAGCAGCTGCGCTCAGTAACTTTTTTGGTACTGAAGTGTCAAAACATGGCACAAAAAAGTGTCAAAAGAAGCGTCTCGCTGTTTTTGTTTAAGTAATCCGTTTGTCTTAAATATTTATTTTAACGCCACTAGACCAGCGCAATATATTTTTTGATATTATTTTTAAAATATTTTTATTTTCAGGAGGACAATAGTAGACGCTCGTACAAACTTGCGTGACATCGCGGGCGCGACAAGGGTTGCACTGCCTGTCGCGCCCGCGATATCGCGCCAGTCTGTAGGAAGCTTAAGTCACTAGAACTGGAAGTCATGGGGAGAGGCTTTTGCCCAGCAGTGGGATGATACAGGGTAACAGTATTTTCAAACGCATCTGTTACAGAATAATCCTCACTCCTGTTTAAATATTTTTTGAATTTAACAATTTCCTAGAGGTGAATTAAATGTTCTAAATTTTTGCTCATTTCTCGTATCGGCAAAAAATATAAAATATTTGAGACTATCTAATAAGCATAATCAGTCTATACTATAATGTTCCCACGGCTGGGACACTGGTGTAAAATACTGGTATCCAGGTGCATGCGGTTAGACTTGAAGCCAACCCCATCCCACGGCTGGGACACTGGTGTAAAATACTGGTATTCAGCTGCATGCAGTTAGACTGGAAGCCGACCCCAACACAGTTGGGAAAAACTAAGGCAGATTGATTGCTGGGACGTTTCTCTTCTCTGTGAGAGGGACTTAACCATAGTCCACCACTCGGGCCCAGTGCGAGTTGGTGGGTGTCATGTCTTCGAATTTTTGGTTCTAGCACAGATCGGTTTCCTCACGATGTGAAACTATTTGAAACTAGGTCATAAACATAATCAAACTATAATGCTCCACTGCTGGGACACAGGGCTCCTCTCTGTGAGAGGGAGTTAGCCATAATCCGCCAATCGGGCTCAGTGCGGGTTGGTGTCTTTGAATTTTTAATTCTAAGACTGATCGGTTTCCTCACGATGTTTTGTTCCCTGGAGCTGGTAAAACATTGTGAATAGAGCTGGTTTTTATACTGGATAAAAACCAGCTCTATTCAACAAAGATATCATAATATTTGGTTAATAAGATAACCGATTCACCACGGTTCACTTTTCGACTTGTGCGGTATAAAAACCGTTTGATACGTTAAGCTTTTTACTTCATTTTCAATTCTTCATGGGAATAGTTTAGACGTACTTATAAAAAGCGTTACTAAACTAGCGGTCGGTAAGTAATTGACGGTCAGGCTTATTTAGCAGATTAAACTTCGGTTTCGTCTTCCAAGTAAATTAGATTAGCGATTCTTGGAAGTTAGGACTTGTCACAAAAAAAAATGTGGTGTAATTTTTTCGCAAATTGTATTGAACCGGACGGACAAACTGTAGGCCCAAATAGCACAGAACTGGTGCCCTGAGACAGTGAGACGGGTTCGCGGCAGACCACGTAGGAGATGGCGGGACGAGCTGGATAGGTTCCATCAAAACTGGAAAGAGGACGCGCGGGCTCGCGAAAGATGGAAGGTGCCTTTGCCCAGGAGTGGGACAACGTAGGCTAGGAAAAAAAAAATACTTCTCATGTTTGTCATAATTATTATACTTACTGTGCCTGCGGCTCCACTCGCTTGTACTAACTGTAAAATGAAACTAAACGCTATTTACCAGGACCGGACAGATGTCAAACCTCTAAAAAAAATTAGGTTCTCGAGTTATAAACTCACTAAAGGATCAGACAGGCGGGCGTTACGTTTTATCAAACTCTCGGCTCGGCAATCATTCTAACTTATACATTAAAACAATGAGCTAAGAGTTACATTGCAATGACTTAATGGTTTTACTTCATTAAAAATGAATCGTGAATGAAAACGTAAACTGACTAAACCTAAAATCTTGGAAAAATCTTTTAGCACACTATTGGACCAAATAAGCATCGAATGGACAACTTCGTCCTTTTTAGAAGTGTGTTAAAAAGAAACCGTCTAAGGGCCGGATCACACGTACCACAACCACACCACATCGCAGCGACAAACTGTGCCGCAGCAGCTTCTTGCAGTTCCGTTGTTGTTGGTAACTACAAAATCAAATAAAATGTTCGACGCAACGTTGTGTTTGCGATGTAGCCGGCCACTAGTCCGCTGTCTCACTGCACGCTTAAGGTTGATGCGCTAGGGTAGTCCGCGAAATTCAAGTTGTATTGCTGATTTTAATGTTTATAATTCTGTAAATCCATATTTGTTACGAGCGCTAATAATATTTAGATCAACATACAACCTGATACTGACCTGCAAATTGCAAAAAACGTAAGAAAATAAGGGCGCGTTGAGGCTGCGATGTGGTCGGTATCACACACGGGGTTGATTTCAATAGCCAAATATAGTCCGTGTGAATGAACTATTCATTTTCATACAAATTGTCGTTGTAGTTGTTGTACGTGTGGACGGGCCCTAAAAGGCAATGACAGCAACCGATGTTGTTCCAAGAAGAGGACAACAGACACATTAATGCGTATTGCTTCACAAACATCAAACGCAGACTAACTGCCGACAAATAAACATTGGACAGACAATGTTTGGACTTGAAACTTTCATTTGAACATTTTGAACCATTTGAGGTTACCTTGTTGGTTATTATTGTGAACTAGATTTTGTTCGCGGCTTCGCCCGCGTGGCTGCCGGGAAATATCCCACGGGAGGAATAATTCCGTATTACATAGTTTTCAACGCGGCTGACGTAAAGTCTCGTGCACACTGGCGCGAAGTGACTCTCACAAAACAATTTCTACGAAAACTTCACGGTATAACAATTACCGGTGTCTGCACGGTTGGCATGATTTTTTCCGACATCTTCAACAATCATTGTCATAATTCAGCCAATTTCCACAAAACCTTCATGAATGGCGCAGGTGTACACCATGCCCTGGAGAAGGAAATAGAACGATTGCAAGAATTTTCAGCCTGGATCGCAGATGAAGTCGCAGGTAACAGCTAGTTAAGGCTCACACAAACAGGCGCGACAAGGGTAGCGCTGCCTGTCGCGCCTGCGATATCACTCGACCAGTTGCACGAGCCTTTATGTCCGAAAAGGTGACGTAGGTACTAGGATGTTAACTAACAAAGGGCGTTCCCGTTAACCTGCAATAGTATAGCGTCTATACATGCTAAAAAATATATTACCGTTAAAAAAAAAAAGTTTTTTTTATTTTTGAATAGAAAAATATTCACAAAAAATATTAAATTGTTACGGAAAATAAACTCTCTGTACACGCCCCCTTGTCACACTTGTTTTTCTACATTGAAATACAAGTGTGCGTGTACAGTGTTTCTTTTACGTTTAAATTTAATCTTTTTGTAAACATTTCAATACATAAATTTTTTTTTTTTTTTTTTGATTGGTCTTATTTTTTTTAGCATGTATACCCGCTATACTATTGCAGGTTAACGGGAACGCCCTTTGTTAGTTAACATTCTGTATACACACATCATGCTGGATATTGGAAATAATGAAGTTCAAAATTGCTTATTTTTTTCGTTCCGCGAGTATACACACGGCTATACATCAAGCATCATCACATTTCCAGTATAAGCTGACCGCACATGGTACGGAAATCCTATACAATGCGAGATCAGCATAAACTGGAAATGTACAGCTTGATGTGTAGCCGAGTGTACATCTAGCTAATTCACACAATTAGACACTAACTGAACATCTTGACGTGATGAAAGTCGCCGCCGACTGCAAAGGGCGGGAAAAAAAACAAAATGGCTGAACGCATTAATCATTCGACTGCTTGACAAACGCAGACGCGACGGTGTCTCGTGTGTTTTGTTGGTGTAAGCACTGGTCTTGGTTCAACTGTCACTTTACATCTTTAGGTATAAGAGCCGAGTCAACTTTGTAGTCTACTGTTGGATTTCAAAGAAGGTATTTTATGCTTTTGTTGGATAGATTTAAAATTTACATACATACATACTTACATAATTATAATATCTGACGTCCCCAATTTGAGGGAGTGCTAGATTGTTTGGTTTCCAATACTTTAAAAGATACTCGCGATTAAAAAAAATCTGCTGTTCCCATGAATAAAATTTTACCCTGTATACAAAAGCGGTTATTAACCTAATCTTGGGCTAAACCCAAGAACAAAAATACCCTATTTAGGGCGAGTTTCAACAAACTTTTCCGAGAATAAGTCTTATCCTGAGAATAAATTTTTGACAGTTTTTCCGATAAAAGATATCTGACTTTGATAAAATCAGCCCTTATTGTAAGTACGAGTACTAATTTGTGTACTGTACTTGTTTATTGTATTGTACTTCTTCTTCCCAGCTAAAGCACTAGGAAGTGGTGGAAGACCTGTTTTTATAGGGACTGTCTTATGTTCAAAAAGTGCTGATTCTCAACCTAATTTGAATAAATGACTTTAGATTTTGATTGAAAACGGTATAAAATACATTCAATTTTGATACGAGGTTTAGGCATAAAAATCTTCGTCCACAGATTATTTATATGTCAGAGTCAGTTTGTGCCCTATCCTCACCGTAGTTGAACATTAAAGGTACGTCCAGACTCGCCCCGCGGCGTAATCCGCGGTCATGTTCATGTAACAACGAACCACTAACAAGTATTGACATTTATTTTCCATTATTAAAGTTAGATTTTATCTTGAAGGCATTTTCTAACAAGATTTTGTCTGTACTCCACCAGTCATTGTGGGTCCGTGGGTTTCAAGAAAAGAATGTTTTTTTTTTTTTATTCTAGTTTGGACAACGTAATGGCTGTTCGTTTATTTCATGTTAATAGTGGGCCTTTTTTTGGATGGTCGCCTGAAGGGTTTTTAGCTAAATTAACATTTTGGACCTCTATCTGACGGGCCGTTACCTAACAACATCTAGAGTCTGACCAACGAAAGTTGTCCAAGAAAAAAAACGGCAATTTAAAAAATCAAGAGCTTGTTATACACTGCATAAACGGAGTCGATACTATTTATTATTCAAGACATATTATGCGATAATTACATCAGTATTTCATTATTTATATAATAATTAGACATGTAATAATGTTACTTAGAAGCGAAGTAAAATATTCCACAGATAATAATTCGTGGACAGCTTTCGTTGGTCAGACTCTAACATCACGATTTATTTTTTTGTAAAAATAATATTTACCTTTACAGGTTTCTTTTAGTAATAATCCTTTGTCTTTATTTCAATAAATTAAACAAAGGTTTTAAATCTGAAATCCATGTCGTGGCCTTACCAACAAGAAGAAATGTTTTGTACACATTGGACTTATTCGCGAAATGACCTGCAGTCGTTTATGGACTTATTCGCCATATGCCTCATTCTGAAAATGCCCTAAATTCGTGAAATAACCTATTCTACGGTGGACTCATTCGCAGAAAGACTTAATCTTAAAAAAAAAAAACATCTACTTACAAGGTGCTCCTCTCTCTAAATACTGGTTATTGGAAACTGGTCTATTAATCTTTCAAGGCACCGTAATTTTGGAAACTATAAAACTAATTGCGTTATTAGGTACTTACATTAATGAAAATATAATTTTATTATAGTGTTTGTGGAGGACGTTACTCAAGATAAAAGGTCGTAAGATCAAGCCAACTTTGATTATCTGTTATGAACTCGTTTCTGGATAAACCACTCCTCACTTTTAACTTACGAAAAAAGTAATTATTTTTGTTTTTTACATCGAAATAAACGCTCGAATGATCACAGGAAAAGTTTATTTTTGTCGAATCCAGCCAGAAATTAATGAAGTTAATTCAGCGTTAGTGAACCCGGTTTAATTATGTAACTTTTTTATTTTATTTTTTTATTTTTCGGCTTACGCATCGCACATCCACCTTCAGGGCATTTAATTTCTTCGCTAATTTGTTGAAGAAAATTTCTCTTTTATGTTTCCAATTACTTACATCAAGCATTTTTTTCTTTTAGGCAACTTAAGAACAATAAACTATCTACTGATTTGTATTTTGATACTTTTAGACCCATGATCTGAACAAGTTGTAAAGTTTACTCATCCTCCATCTAAAAGGGAGGATTCTCTTACCAAACGGGTGCCGTGTCTGGTGGGCAACTGCCCGCCGACCGACGATTAATGTCGGGACGTTTTATATATGTAACGTGTATGTAATGTAATTTAATGTATGCGCAAGCAGAGTTTACCGCGCGACTGACATATAGTCGCGCGGTAAACTCTGCTTGCGCGATGCAGGATTTTGCGTGACGTCAGTGTGATGCGTAGTTCGCATGTGGCGATGTACATAGATGCCGCCTGCTTATTTCTTGGCTGTTTTAATAATGCTATCATACTCATAGTACTTACCTATTGAGGTTTTTTATACCTATATATCACTTCGGTTAGGTCTTTCCTTCTTTGCCAAACTTCCCTGTTCTCTGCCAATTTCATCTACGTTCTATCCACGATCCTTTATTTCAAACAGTTTTGAGTAGAAAAATAACTAATAAGTATGATTCTACGTAAGTAATTTTTTTTTTTTTTTTTTCTTGCTCAATTTCTCATCTATACTACCCTCCGTCTGGGAAGAACGGAGGGTTATGTCGGACTCCTAACGACTAAAACCCCACTGTTCCTTCCAGTACCATGAGTCGGGGGTCCCAGAGATAGATATTGTAAGTACTTGTACAGCCCGCCATGATTCGACGTACTACTATACAATTTCACAACTTGTTACACACAACTATACTAATGAAAGAACAACTAAGAAAACTCTTCTAAAGCGGAGAAATATAATTTAAAATAACAATTTGAAGCGTGCATTTTACATTATTCGCTTTGTTTAACATTTCATATTTGTGAAGAAAGTAGTAGAACGGTTCATGGTTCTGTCTCGTCGCCCGCGGGCCACATCAAGCTGATGGTACAAAAATAAACAGTACAATAATTACTGCATTATGGCCATCCTTAGGGCTGTGTTAGGGAGGTGGTCATACCCATTTATTATGAGAGGAAATATGGCGTTTTTGAACTTATATTTGTTTTGTAGACGAGAGTTTAGTTTCCTAATGCGCGGAAATTTCCGTCATACGTAGGTACAGTTTTCTTTTGCTGCGAAACAGCATTGCTGTGTTCCAATTTTAAAAGCAGGATTGCCGATTATAAATTGACATTTTATCTTTGTTCTGCGCATAGTCAATTATGGCAATCACCAGATGTTGCACGAGACTATAGGTACGTTGGTTTATCTTTTCACCAGGTTTACCGACGGCCCCAGATTTATTTGTAATACATATAAAACTTAGTAGGTATTATGTACGGGCAATACGTACCTAGTAGGAGAATTATTCACGTTCGTGTAAATAAAATACTCGTACTCTTAAAGGTATTTAACATTTTCATTCCTTGACTGTACGCTGCCTATAACGTCTTTATAGGCTTTTATCCAAACAAAAATATAATCACTGCATTAGCTAACTCTCAGTGCGTCATTGTTTAAGAGACAGACAATGTTTTTAATCTCATCGTGAAAACTTAGGTGAAGTGGGCTGTCAATAGTGTTATCAGGCACAGATGAATACAGATGGTTTACTTCGATTTTTAGGTATGAAGCTACAAGTACGCGGCGGGCCCGTCTTGTCGGGCCAACTCGGTGCCTGTAACATAGTCTGATCTACGAGTTACGCGATAGAAAGAGAGGCAACTTAGCGGTGTGCGACCAGCCGGTCTATTCTGTAAAAATCTCACCGTAAAAATTTAGGTGAAGTGACCTGTCATTCTACCTGATGCAGGGATTGACAATATTGACAGCTCATTTCACCAAAGTTTTCACGGTGAGATTTTTACAGAATAAACCTGCTGAATTGCACTTTATTGTGTAGTAACAAGAGTAGCTTTTTACTTAAATGATTTTGCGGAGTGAGCATCATGTGGAATGACAGCTCGCTTCACATAAGTTTTCACGGTGAGACTTTTACATAACAAACCGGGAGGTTTAATAAATTCGATTATATTATTATTAGAAATCTTTGTTGATCCGCCAACCCTCTGCTATCTCCTGGTCTACTACTCATTAGCGTCACTGGGGGCGAGCAACCCGATACCGCTGCTAATGCACTGTCCACTGTTCGGTATAATAGGCGTAATACACCCCTCGGTGATAATGTTATGACTTTGATTATAATGACTGCCGGAGGTCAGGAGACGTAAGGCTGGCACTCCATTGAGCAGGTTTGAAATGAAGCTAATAAATTAACCAATAAAATACCTAAAATCCACGTCACCGCTTCAGTAGCTTCGCTCCTCTCTGTTCCAATGTAATGCGTCTCGCGTTTTCACCCACATAAGTCTCGATCCCGTGGGAATATCGGGATAAAAAGTATTCTATGGCCTAATCCAGGTCATGGTCTACCCATGTGCCAAATTTCATCCAAATCTGTTCAGCCGCTTTAGCGTGAAAGCGTAAAAAACAAACCAACAAACTCACTTCCGCATTTATAATATTAGTTAGGAGAAAGACAACATGGAAAATAGACCGTGTGTCACTTTGCTCTGTTTCCTGAACGTTCAATATTTTTAGTTACGCAAAATACCAACCGATTTTACCCTGACTGTAGACTGTACATTGTACAAAATTGTTGGTACACAATATTTATATAATCTTTTCTTTCTTTCCAGAAGCCGAATCGTCCCGCGAATGATTTCAAAAACATCAACGTTGAAATTCACATCAAGAACTCGACATACGAATAGAATAATAAAATTAATATCAGTATTATGTAATATCGAGTGTTTAGTTTAGCTAGTCGGCCATCTTGTGTTGCTATGGGCGCCATTTTGAATATGTTCCACGTGAAAATGGGCGTGGTCATCGCCAGGGTCTGCCTCCTGCTGATGCTGGCCGTTTATTCCTCTCATGGTGAGTTTTTTTTAAAATAATTTCTTACAAACTACCTACTGCACGGCCGATGAATCATGGCCGGTCTGAACATAGGTACTACGAACTTTGGCGCATGTTCTCTCACTCGCACTCGACTCATGTCACCTTTTGGTTCCTAAAAAATGTTATTGCGCAGCCTTTTGAGCAAAGTTCGGACCGGCCATGATTTATCGGCTGTACTGTTTTTAGTATAAAATGCGTGGTTTGAATTGAACGACGGAACCTAGCCATGTGCCTAGGTACTATTTCGCCCCACGTAGGTATATAAAAATTGTATGTAAGTATGATACCACCCAAAGTACCCACTTTCTTGCACTAACAATACAATGGACCCTTACGGACACCCTTTTCTTCGAGTTTCCGACCAATAAACCAATGAAACCTTTTAAAAACAACAAAAAAAAACCGTCTAATACCCAATAAACACTTCTCATTACAATGCAGGCAAAAAAAAACGGCCCACCCATCACATAATAAATTCTATGGGCGCTTGTAAGCGGTGTAGTGTAATAAAATAAATTGGACATCTCGACACGAAAGCCAGTTTGTGGACAATTACATATTATTTCATATCGTTTAAGTTGAGATTTGTTTCTTTTTGGAAAGTAAAATTGGGTGTAATAAGACGGGTTTTTTGGTTGGTTCGGTCGGTTTTCTGAGAAGTTTGCAGTAATTATACTCGTCTCTGGGCTGCTGTAAGTGTCCTTTTCGAGGACCCCTATAATGATAAACCATAATTACCACGTTTTGCATAGAACACTAAGGGTTAAAAAAGAAGATTAAATGGAATGCGAAAGAACAATCGAATAGTAGCATGTTTTTGCGATGATAATAGATTACGGCGATCACTAATCCGTTTATGTACCTATAATTTTAGGCGATAACATCAATTTTCTTCGAAAAACGATACCTAAACTTTCTGCAACTCATGTCGCCTTCAATATAGCGCGACGTTGTAACGAGTTCGTAAAGACGTTGCAAGCAAAATAGTTCTCTAGCACTAAGTAAGTTTTACTGGTTTTTATAAAGATTTCTTACATAATCTCCCAACTCCTATTACTATACTCAACTCAACGCTTTGAAAATCTTGAATATTTTGTATCGTAATTTGAAACCCGTACCATTAAAGTATAGTTATCATAACAAAAGCTCCGTGTCTGCCTCCCCTCCATATAATGCGTTTTAAATGACCCTACGTGAAGTGCATAGTAAAAAAAAAGGAATTCTAATTTATGTTTTTCTACACTTTCTTTTTAACTTGCGGCTTTAGGATTATAAGATGTTGCCGTAATGTTGCACTGTAGTGTTTTTAAACGATTTGTTGTGAGTGATGACATTTCTTGTGTTTCTCGGTTTGATAGTCTGTTTTTTTGGCTTCATGTGTAGCTAAACAGAATTTGAATTATTTTCTAAAGGAAAGTATTGCAAATGCAGATTAAAACGAAAGTTGAATTGAATCTAATCTCAATTTGGCATGTTTTGATAAGATCCAAAAAAAAAAATTTTGATATAGGAATACATATAAAGGCTCCTACAAACAGGAGCGACAAGTGTTGCGCTGCCTGTCGCGCCCGCGATATCGCGTCAGTTTGCACAAGGCTTTATAAACTACTTTTTTTTTTTTTTGCATTTATTTTTTCTCATGTTCGGAATCTTCTGAAAATGAGAATGAAGGTGATCTTTGAAGACATTCCCATTGAAGTAGTTAAACATACGTATTTATTCTTCTTAACTTCTCTGAATTCATATGTTTCATGAGTTTGTTACCAATATCTGCAATAGTTTTTTATCCAATAATTTTCTGCTACTGCAGTTTTCATTCCATACATATTGTTTTATTGTATGATTGTGAATTTCAAGCCTACCCCAGTATTACAGGGTTAGAAGTAGGTTCAAGAAGTAAAAGTACCTTGTTACTCAGTTAACTGCACTGACCCGATTACAGTCTAGTATGGTAATTCAAGTATATTAAAGCTGAATTATGTTACTCCAGTTAAAAAGTATATTTTCTACTAAGACTAGCTGTTGCCCGTGACTTCGGCTGCGATCTAGGATGAAAGGTGCGCACCGCGGTTTCATCTGCTTAGGTCTCGATTCCGTGGGAATATAGAGATAAAAAATATCCTATGTCCTTCTCTAGGTCATGGTATACCCATGTGCCAAATTACATCCAAATACGTCCAGCCATTATAGCGTGAAAGCGACGTTTTAACAAACAAAAAAACTCACTTTTGCATTTATAATATTACTAGTTGGCCCCGCGCGATTAGTTAATTAGGATGGTCATTTGATTTTGGTTCTCCTTCCCTTGTCAGTGTCCTTGTTCACTATTCTGACATCAGCATATGATTATGCTGATGTATGCCTATAATGTTCCCACAGCTGGGACACAGGCATCCTCTTTGTGAGAGTGGGCTGTAATCCGTCACGCGGCGCGGGCCCAGTGCGGGTTGGTAGACGTCACGTCTTCGAATTTTTGGTTCTAGGACATGCTGGTTTCCTCACAATGTTTTCCTTCACCGTTTTTTAGAGCAGTCATTGAGAGCATTCTCCTGCCCTTATCCCAATGTATTAGTGGTCGGCGCAACATGTCCCTTTCTCCCATACTTCTCTATACCACTTCATCTCGGTAGTCACCCCCTTTCTAGCCATATCATCTTTCAGACAGTCCATCCATCGTTTCTTTGGTTTCCTCTTACTCATATAGCCATGAGTCCATGAGCAGTGGTGATGGGTTAACCGGTTTAGAGCAATAGCAACCGGTTAATACGGACGTACGATAAACGAAACCTCGCGAGCTGTTCAATTTTTATTCAGTAGTAGGAATGCACATGCCGCTCGTGGAATAAACCGGTTAATTTAGGTTAAAATAAAGTTCTCTAAACGTAGAAAAGATCGGAAGAAAACCGACCACCATTGCTCTCCTCCTCCTTCGCCGACCACCCTTACTGGGCCACCATTGCTCTCCTATATTCCTGGGTAGGTACCTAAGATATAGGATTACAATGGTAATGGTAGTAAGTAGGTACTTACTCCCCGCAAAATCAGCTCCAACCACAAACACTACTAAACGCAGTAATACAAGCAGCAAGAATGCGTAATGGGGTCGAACGTTGACTATAATTAGAATGTACTGCCTTAACCCTTAAGCCACCACAATTATCTAGATAATTAACCCGCGCACAGCTGAATTCTACCGTCGAACGTTAAGGGATGTTTAGATCCACTAAGTAATTACTAAATGGAATACTCGTAGTCGCTTACTGCTTTGTTCATGTAACTTCATGTAATTTTATGAGCAACTAGCTGCGCCCCGCGGTTTTACCCGCGTTAGTTTGATCCCGTGGGAATACTGGGAAAAAGTATCCTATATCTATAATATTTGCTATGGTTACAGGCAATTTTGATTACTTCCTACTCTTGATTGTAGTGTCTGTATCTCTTAGATGTAGTGATAATATTACCTATAATACCTTGGTTATACGTCCGATTGGCTTCGCTCCTCTGTGTAGCACTCCATTAGTTCACTTCTCTGTGTTTAAACCCCAACATATTTATAAGAACCGATATGCGTTGCCAGGGATGCTCAAACTTCAAAGTTAACCCCCCAGGGGTGTTTCGTTTGGGGGCGTCAGTGATTAAGGTTAAATGCGCAGATTTAGGATAGTTATGATGGCTGAATCTTTTGAAATGTGGTTTAGTACGACCCCTGAGGATTGGTTCATGATGGGGACTTTGAAGTTATACATTTTAGCAGTAATCTTATGTTTGTGTATGAGGTTTATACAGAATTAAAATGACATAAATATAAATAACAACTTATACCTCATTAATTAATTAATAGAAATAACAATTCATACTAATATTAAAAGTATCTGTCAGTGTCTGTATGTTACTTTTTCACGGCTAAACCACTGAACGGATTACGATAAAATTTGGCAAGGAGAGAGATGGCATCCCGGGGAGGACATAGGCTATTTTTTAACGACATAGCATGCGGGTGAAGCCTCTGGCGGAAGTTAGTTATGATATACTAGCTTCCGCCCGCGGCTTCTCCTATGTCCTTTCTCAGGCTCTTAGACTATCTAAATCGGTTTAGTAGTTCTGGCGTGAAAGCGCGACAGACAGACAGACAGACCGACGACAGACAGACAGACCGACAGACAGAGTTACTTTCGCATTTATAATATTAGTATGGAAGTATGGATTAGCAAACTAAAATATGGCGTCGAAAAATTCATCCGCATCGCTGCCGACTGGTAATGTATCCAACAGGCGTAGCATGGCGCTTTCTATCTCTACGAAGAATAGACATAGCTTTTTCTATACAAAGTGACAGTTCGTTTCTTCATTTTTGACATCCACCGTAGAAATCTTTCTACAATCTGTCATTTTGTCTTTCATTTCTAACGATCTTTGTCTAGGTCTTTTTATATGTAGACTATTTCGGAAGAAAGTTTTCTATCTTTACTGTTAAAATCGCACTGACAACCGATAAATCCTATGATAAAACAAAGAATTCTGAGTCGAATTATGTAAAAGAGTGAATTTCGTAAAAAGTGCAGGCTCTTGACTCTTTCTATTTTGCTGCCGTCTCGTACTGTCTACTGTCTACAGGAAACGTAATTTTTGTCTACTCTTCCGTCGACAAAACGGTGCTCATGCTACGCCTGCAGTCATTCATTGTTGGTTATGTGTGTAAAAGTTTACAAGCACTTCTGACAACGTTTCTCATCCTTTTGTGTGAGTCAAAACTACCGTGACACACATTTGGTCATGGCGGTTAGGCGATGTCTCAAGGGGTAGTAGAGTTGTATAATTCTGTAATGACCTACCAAGCAGCTTCAAAAACGGGGCGAGAGTGGTGGCCCAGTGGTAGCGGCCTCGGCTTACGACTTTGTAGGTCGGACCCAGACAGATATTTTGTGTATTTAATTTCATCGGCACAGCTCTCAAAACGGTGGAAGAATACATCGTAAGGAAACATGTTCTAGTACCAAAAATTCGTAGACATGTGACATTTACCAACCCGCACTGGGCCCGCGTGGTGGATTATGAGTATGACCCACTCCCGTTCACAGAGAGGAGGCCTGTGTCCCAGCAGTGGGAACATTATAGGCTGATTGTCCTTATGCTAGACCTACAATGAGTTGTTTTGAGGGTGGATTCTGCTCTTGTCTATAAACACACGCACGATATAGAGTATCGAATTGGGTACTGTTTTTGGTAAGAAATCTGGAAGCCTTTGTCTAAGATCTAGCTGAGCCACGCGGTTTCACCCGCATAAGTCTCGATCCCGTGGGAATATCGGGATAAAAGGTATACTATGTCCTTCTCCAGGTCATGGTTTACCCATGTGCTAAATTTTATCCAAAACGTTTAAGCCGATTTAGCGTGAAAGTGTAATAAATAAACAAACTCACTTTCGCATTAGTTAGGATTATCCTAAATAATAAAACAAATACGTACAGGAAAGCAAAACTATTTAAAAAAAAAGAAGTACCTAGAGTGTTCGCCCCCGCCACAAAAAACTTTGAGCAACGCAGTCGGATTACGTTCGCACTCCTGCATTACCATTAACAAGTCGCTTTTGATTTGTTACCACTGTTATGGAGTTTAAAACACATGCTTACATGGTCTCGCTGGTGAATCGATGGCAACTAGAATCTGCTGTGCTATTGTGTTAAAATCTCACCGTGAAAACTTAGGTGAAGTGAGCTTGGAGTGAACTGTCACTGCCTAAGTATCGATGAAAATGACAGCTCACTCCAAGCTCACTTTCACTTTTCACGGTGAGATTTTACAGAATAGCACAGCAGCATTGCTGTTCTGTAACCGTCACTGCCTTAGCATCAGTAGGTATCGATGACAATGACAGCTCACTCGCTGCTCACTTCACCTAAGTTTTACATGGTAAGGTAGTTACAGAATCGCAATGCAGTTCTATGTCTTTGTTTTTGACGTTCAAAAGTGCCTTTAATGTGCATACTTGAAATAAATTATTTGAATTTGACTTTGAATCTGACGTCTGTGAAAAATGTGGACTCATAGCTGGACAGAGTGAGAGTAGGAGCTCGTCTGAGGAGGTGATACCACAAATTCCTATTTCTACCGCCAAATAGCGTCGCTATAATTATGTTCGGTTTTGGAGGGTAAGGTGGGCGATTTCAGGCACATATGTAGTTCGTCAAAGCCTGTAGTGAATATTTAAAAAATTATTGAAATATTTGATAATTCATTCATAGCTTAGCGTACCTATAGGTGAAAAAGTGTAAAGTATGTCTACATTATGAGTACTAAAAAAAGGAGCTGCGTCTGCCAACAAACTGCTGTGCAGTTTGGCGGAGGTAATAATTTAGGTATAAGGAATTGTTTGTGCGAATAAACACTTTTCATTTCTGTGAGGTGTCTCTGGGACAGCAATGCACCTGTGATTCTGTGATGTCTTTTTTTTGTGTTGAGTTTGTGAAATCACCCAATGACTTCTCCCGCACTGGGCGGAGCGGAAGGGCGTGTCAGACTTTTACTGACTAAAACCCACCCGTGTTCCTTCAGTTGCCTGTTGCCAAGGTCCCGGTATCCCTTTCGGACTTTCCCGCAATTCTGTGATGCCTGTGCTCCGGTCTAATGCAAAAGTTGCAGGTGACTGTAATAGGCTTAGATTAAGCGTGGACCCTATTTAACACCATTGCCACTAACCGAGTACGAATTCAGAGCCGCCATTGCTGAGAACTTCCTTAAAAAACCGGCCAAGTGCGAGTCAGGCTCGCGCACGGAGGATTCCGTACCATTATCTATAAAATCGGCAATAAAATCACGTTTGTTGTATGGGGGCTCCCATACAACAAACGTGATTTTTTTGCCCTTAAATATTTATTTTATTCTTTTGTTTAGTATTTATTGTTATAGCGGCAAGAGACGCGTAATACCCAGATACAGAATACCTACATCATCTGTGAAAATTTCAACTGTCTAACTATCACGGTTCATGAGATACAGCCTGGTGACAGACGGACGGACGGACAGCGGAGCCATAGTAATAGGGTCCCGTTTTACCCTTTGGGTACGAAACCCTAAAAATATATTAATCTTTGCAGCTAAAACCTAGAGACAAGTTGAAACCTACTTAGAAGTAGGTTTCAACTTGTCTCTATACACAGCACAGTTATACTCGAATAGCAACGTTTGTACAGACAGACCTGCTCACCCCATAAACTTAAAAATACAACAGTAAAGTCCACACGGCTTCGTATTTGGAGATTTAAATATAAATCCGTGGTGTGACGGGCGGCAGTCAATAAATTAAGTCCTCAAACGTTTAGCGGGTTCGTGTCCACGTCAGGGGTAGGGTGACCATGTGGTGGCGGATTTGGAAGACAATATTAAGGCTGGTTTTCCTGTCACGCTGATTGTCGTCGGCGTTGATGGGTCAATATGTATGTATTCTTATGAAGCATTTTTGAATCACGCCGACTGCTCGACATGACGAGCTACGCGCCGTACCGACAGCGCGGACGTTCAGCGCGATAGGAAAACCAGCCTTATAGGATATAATCCATTTACCACTTGCTTGGAGTCTGGATTTGTGCCCGTTTATTGGCATTTACTTATAACCGCAGACCAAATAAAAATCCATGACAGAGCGCTGCTAACAACACAGTGAAGCATGCCAAAACTACACCTCCGTTTACAATCAAACTACACCTCATCATCTTAGTGCACACATGTCATGTTTACGAAACCGGCCTCATGTCATTGTTGACAGCGCTCTGTCATGGTTTTTTATTTGGTCTGTGAAAGTAACTGGTGAAATGTGCCTACTCTTTTTTTTTATAAGCCACTCCGCGCTAGTTATTTGCGATTTATTACGCACCAAAAAATAACAACAATAAAAAAATTGTTGTGTTGTTGTTGCGTGTTGTTTTGTTAGGATCAATAAATTGGTTACTTACCAGTTAAATACTACGGTTTTTAATTAATGCAGGCCTCTGTAGAACCATCAATGCACAGTGTTGCTTACATTCTGCCTTTGACGAGTATAATTTCATAATACATGCTTTAAAAACTTTTTCGTACAATCTCGTGCGACCCCCAACGCTTGGCCACCCTACTCACAACCCGTTCCATTTCAAAATGTCCGTATATCTGTCGCCAGTGATGACACATGACGTCCGCGACCCTACCATTAATTAGAATGAAGATATCATTGACATTCGATACTAATCTGCGGGCTATTGTCTTGGGAACGTTAATTAACGAAGGATTATAAAAAGAATTTAAGGTTAAAAGTATTTGTAAAGTGTTGGGAAAGGTCATTGTCAATTGATTATACAGGTAACAGAAAATAAGCATAATCAGCCTACAATGTTCCCACTGCTGGGACACAGGCCTCCTCTCTGTGAAAGGGAGTGGGCCGTAATCCACCACGCGGGCCCAGTGCGGGTTTTGGTACACACAACATGTCTTTGAACACAGGCTGGCACTTTTCTTTGTATATAGTCCAGCCGTCGAGAGAATGCGCTCTTGACACCTGTCAGTTATACAGTATGTTATCTAACGAAGGGCGTTCCCGTCAAACAAGACAAAGTGACATTCTATCAGCGATGACGATGATGGAAAAGGCAAAAATGTATAGGACTGACATAAGCTATCGAAAAGCTTATGTCAATCCTGTTGAAAGTCGTTGCAGAAATACGAAACGCTTTCGAAGCGATTGTCACTTGATTTGATTGAGGGCCTAGAGCCCTCGGAAATATTATAGCGTCTATCTATACATGCTAAAAAAAATATTACCAATAAAATGTACCAGGGTTTTACTGTTTTTTTTTTTTTCCTATAGTGTAACTAATTATCACGGTAAAGTCACGGATACTGAGTAGTCGAAGTCTGGTCCGATCTGTCGTAAAGCCAGTGTAGCAACTTTCATAAGCGGATAAGCAAAGCTAAAATTATAAGTACTTATTTCATATTTCTTCAACGGCTTCGACTTGTCATAATAAATTCCCATTAAACTTAATCTAAAAATAAAACTATCTACGGCAAAACTCCATTGCGTACAAATAAAAAAAACATGAAACGTCAAACTGCCGCCGCCATCTTTAAAACGGTTACCGTTCGTAATAGGCAAAACGTGCCTGTTCGGTTAATCTCGGATATGTTCGGGCGGCATGGCGGCCGCAAATCCCTGGACTTAGATAGGTATGTAGGGAGGGTACTTACAGAAAACTGGCTTGCTCAGGGTCACGAGTTGGTGACGACGCGACACGGCAAGTGAGTTTCTGCGTTATTTTGCGACGCGTCTGTGAAATGTAATCTTCTACACCATTGTTTATATTAGAAAATGCAATTGCAGCTCGGAGTCTGAATTCACGTAACATAAAATCACGTCTTGGTTCGCCGACGGGTTAGGCAGAGGTGAATTTGTGCCTTTTTATTGTTTTTAATGGCAATTGGTTGGCCTCCGATGACATGGGACCACGGAGTATCTTTCTATACTCCGTGCATGGGACTTACATAATTGACGAAATGTTGGTGTACTAGTAGCGTTTTTCGGTGTAAAACCACAAATTAAGACTAATGTGTAAGTAAGGTAAGGTTTAGTCAGTCTCCAATGATGTAAGTCCTTTCCGACAAACATAAATTACCCTGACTAATGCCGGTTATGCATCGGTGTGAACACCCCCTTACTCCACTCGTGCCTAGCGCCATCTGTCATCAAATTTGACAGTTGACAGTTAAACGATTTAAAAATAGAACGCTCATCGAAATGGAAGATTGTGAATGAGATTTCAACTTTTTTTTTGTGTAACTGAATTTTACTGATGTTACTATTAGAAAGAACATGGCTATGTAATGAATGAAAATTGATTATTTACTTGATATGCTTGTGCTATATAAAACTGTTATAGAAAGGTAGACTAGCAGCATATTCTATTTTTAACCGACTTCCAAAATAAACAATACAAAGTGAAAAATACCTTTAATTTCGGAAGTCGGTTGCAGATAACGAAAATTCAAAGTCAAGGACCGACTTCCGAAATTAAAATAATTTTTCACATCGTAGCGTTTTTTTGGAAGTCGATTGTTTTTTTTTGTAAAACAGTTTTTTATTAAAGTAGCAGCTTGACAGTTCAGACACGTTCATTGCGTTATCTACGTTGCTGAGCACACGAATTTATTGAACACTAGCTGTGCCCCGCGGTTTCACCCGCGTAGGTCTCGATCCCGTGGGAATAAAGGGATAAAACGTATCCTATGTCCTATTCCAGTCTATGGTCTACCCGTGTACCCATCCTCTTCTCTCTAGAGTAGGGAACGTCGCGCCGGCGTCGAACGGTTCGCGTATTGCATTTTTATATTCATGATAACTTCGTTTATAGGACATTAAATGTCCGATTCGAATGAATTAAAAAGTATTTTGCTACTAAATAAATACTCTTGATGTTAAAACTATTTATTTGAATAAGAATTAATATAATATTAGTTGATAAAACTGCGTCGCAAATAATATTACATTAGTTTCGAACAAATTTGATTACCATAAAAAATGGTTATAGTGAGTCAATCTTAAAAGATAGGCATATGCTGTCGCGGACTTATTTTTAGAACTTTTAAAGAGAAACAATTCCATCATACATGATACGCAAACTTAAACAGGTAACGCAGCGCACGCAACAGAAGATCTCAAAAATGAATAATTTTTCCCGTTTTTGCAACATTTTTCATTTATGCTCCGCTCCTATTGGTCGTAGCGTGATGTTACCCTATAGCCTTCCTCGATAAATGGACTATCCAACACAAAAATAATTTAACAATTCCAACTAGTAGTTCCTGAGATTAGCGCGTTCAAACAAACAAACAAACTCTTCAGCTTTATAATATTAGTATAGATAAGAAGCAATGGGTTAGGAATATCCTCCAAATCTCTCGAATTGTGATTGAAACTGTATTACTCAATTAGGATGATTTTATATTTAATCTGTGGTCGGTATAACCTTTTTGAATTTAGAATATGATTGCTGTTATTTGACTAAACCAATCACAACAGCTTACGGATCGATCACAGGCTTCCAAAAAACCGGGAGCTTACATGTCAATTCAATTCAAAGGTATAATATAAATACCATATTTCAAGGAAAGTCAATTCAATGTTGAATCGAACAAGCTTTCGAACAGAAACCTAATGCGTGCCTTTAATGAAAACCGATACCACAGTATAATAAAGTAACAGTATTTTATCTCGGCCGCTCGGTAGATAAACCTTTCTCGTCCGTGCGTAACTGCCGCGCACTCGATACTGTTGCGTACTGATTGTTATACACTGAGAAGTCGCAGCGCGTCGTTTCGGCCGTTTTCTATGAAGATATAATACTGTTACTTATTTATACTGTGCCGATACTTTTTATTGGGTTTGGGAATGAGGAAATTCTTTTGTATTTGTAAATTGTAAGAATTTCTCAAGAATTTTAAAAATATTTGTGACATTTTGGTGAATGAGAGTGTTTAATTCGATCGCCGCTATTTGATGAACGATTCCCGCTCTATCAGCAACAATCACTCAAAGCAGTAATACCTACGTTTGATGCGATTTGACGACACGGTTGGCGCAGTGGCTGAGCGATGGACTGCTGCACAACGTGTCGCGGGTTCGATCCCCGCACGGAACAAATATTTGTATGATCTGCAAGTAGTTGTTCCGGGTCTGGGTGTTAGTGTATGTGAGTTTCTATGTTTGTAAACGCACCCACGATACAGGAAGAAATTCTTAGTGTGGGGCAAGGTTTAAAAAAAAAAAAAGATTCATATTCAACTGTGAATAACCGATTGATTGATTTATGTTCCTATTCTTCATTGGATCGGAGTGTACAGGTGTACTCCGTGTACTTCCTAACTTTTTAATATTATAAACTAGCAGCGCCCCGCGGTTTCACCCGCATAAGTCTTGATCCCGTGGAAATAACGGGATAAAAATATCGTATGTGTTAATGCAGGTTATAAACTATCTGTGTGCCAAATTTCATCAAAATACGTTCAGTAGTTTTTGCGTGAAAGAGTAACAAACATCCATCCATCCATCCATACTCACAAACTTGCGTTTATAATATTAGTAAGACTTAGTATCGACGTTAGTAAAAGTGTGAGTTTCTTGTTTGTAACGCTCTCACGCTAAAACGGCTGAACGGAGTTGGTTGGAATTTGGCAAATGGGTAGACCATGACCTGGAATAGGACATAAGATACTTTTTATCCCGATATTCCCACGTGATCGAGACTAACACGGGTGAAACTGCGGGGCGCAGCTAGTACTTTATTCGATTTATTCAACTAAGTACAGTCAACCGCACATAAGTAGTAGTGGTTTCTTTCTTTCTGGAAAAACTTGCACTACTTAAATCTAAATAGCCCCTTACGGCTACGACGTGAAAAATATCAATCAATCCAGCTTTTCCCCAACTATGTTGGGGTCAGCTTCCGGTCTAACCGGACGAAGCTGAATAACAGTAGTTTTACATGGAGCGACTGCCTATCTGACCTCCACAACCCAGTAACTGGATAATACGATTCCTCTTGGTAATACTGGTTGTCAGACTTTCGGGCTTCTGACGACCCGTAACGACTGTCAATGATCCACCAATGATTTTGACTGATTAAAACTAAAACACTATTTTTTAACTTCAGTTACGCCCAGGACTTAAATAAAACTTTTTGTGTATTTGAAAAGTAGAACAAAATTAAAGATTTCATTGAAACTATAATAATTAAATCACAAGGCGGTCTGAGGCCTTAGTGCGCTTCACTGGTCTTCACTGGTGAAGGGCCAATCGGAGCGCCGAACGCGGTCGATGCGGCGGTTCTTAAAACCTATTACCAAGTGAGAATAACGTTTATTTTGTAAGGAAATTAACTGTAATAGAACCTAATGACCTAAACCTTTCCGTGAACACACGGTGTTGCCAACTTAAAAATGAAATACACACGTACACAGGAACTTTTAATATTAATGATACATGAAAATATAGTTTACGTACTTCGTGAATTTACGCAAACTTATCGAATGTCACGAAAATATTATTTTTGGTCCTTATAACAAGGGTTTAAGGTACAAAATTGAAGGTATTTGGGGCTAAATAGGGTTGTCAAGAGGAACGTTTATGGAAATAACTTTAAAATAAATCCGTAGAGTTTAAAATGCAGTTTAAAAGGACAGGAACGAATGGAGTGGATTCTTGGTTTTTATTTTTGTTTGGTTTTCTTAAACTTGCGAAATAATCAATCAGCTTGGGGGAGGTTTTCGATTGTAGTTTTGTTTCGGTTTAACTGTCGGGGAATGCGACGACTTACATACTTTTGAATTGTATTGTTGAGATTTTAAGTTGAATAAAAAAAAGTAAAGGAGTCTAAAACAAAATCATCAGAATGGTACTCCAAAGCCAATTTTTTTACCTAAACATACACAGCGAATAAATATTTTCTCACGCACGTGTAGCACGCGGGTTTTGTCGAAGGAAGAATAGACAACATGACAGATAGTGATTCAAAATCAAATAATTTTATTTCACATAAACCTACATGGGCACTTATGAAACGTCAGAAGCTAGGTGCACGGTTCCAATTGGTCGTTTCCTATGGAGAAGAGTCGGCAAGAAACTCCACGGTTGCTCTTTTATCCGTCTGTCATTTTGTCTATTCTTCCGTCGACAAAACCCGTTTCTATTGTGGTCAAGCTACGCGTGCAGCTAGTTCTTCACGAAAAAACCTTTTTTCCAAAACCCAATACAATAAATATCTACCCGAACCCTTTTCTGTAACATCTCTATCACAAATTGCCCATTACAAATTTTACTACTACTAAAGCCGCTCCACCTTCTTTGTCCAATTGATTCATTACCACTGCTGGGACCAGAATTTATTATCATCTTCGCCTTAAGACTTCCTAGGGACAGTTCAAGTTATTTACTTTAACTTAATAACCGGCTTACATGCCCTTATTTATGTCAAAACTGGCGAGGGGCGGTTTTTTCCGGTGCAAACTGGATCTATCCGGTTTAGGGATGTCAATGTGAATTTGAATTTATGAATGGTTCTGTGTGTTTGGGTTTTAAGAGGTTCTTAAATTAGAAGTTTGTAAGTCGTCTGTAATTTGGAAGTGAAGTATGGTTTACTGGGTGTCAGGGTTTGCTGTTAGAGCCTACGGAATAAAACTGTTATGGGCTTATGGGGTTTCCCGCATTACGGGGTAGAGAAGCCTTCAGACGTATATTATAGTCGTTATTTTAGCCAATTTACACAAAACCTCAATGAATTATACGCCTAAACCTTCCTCACGAATCACTCCGTCCACTGGTGAAAGCTGTTTGAAAATCCGTTCGGTAGTTTTTGAGTTTATCGCATTCAGACAGACAGTCGCGGCGGGAGGACTTTGTTTAATAACATCAATGTAATTTGTTTTATCGTTTTAGACATTTATGTCGATAAGTAATATTTTACATAGAATTTTCCTTTACCTATAGTTTCCTTTTCGTTTTGAATAAACTATATATCTCTATTCATACCTAATGAAACATACCTACTTATTGTTTAACAAATTATTGCATATCAGAAAGCACGCTGTGACTGCTGTGACTCTAGGCAGCTCTGGTTGCCATCTAGGCAGCATGGTTGCCATATTTAAAATTAATTTTAAAGAAATAAATAAAAATTACTGCCTATTAAAATTACTGCCTCTCAAAACGGTGAAGGAAAACATCGTGAGGAAACCGGCATGTCTTAGAACCAAAAATTCGAAGACATGTGACATCTACCAACCCGCACTGGGCCCGCGTGGTGGATTACGGGCCACTCCCTCTCATAGAGAGGAGGCCTGTGTCCCAGCAGTGGGACCATTATAGGCTGATTATGTTGTGGCAACGTATCAGCAAAAACCCTGGTGTTGTAGATGTCTATGGGCGGCGGTGATTGCCTAATTCCCGTAACTAAAAACGTTCAAATTCAAGTGGCAGTTTCATCTCAGTGACAATCAATGTCAAAAACTTGTCTTAAACTCGATAACCACAACGCTTAGCGCCATCTCATATCGAAAAGCAGAGTTATTTAATGAATACTTATCTTTATTTTTCTCAGTTTCCTGATCTTTTAGACTCGTGAAACTTTTTTATCTGGAAACTGTAGAATACAACAATTTCAAAAATAAAACAATATTTGCTGCACATTGATTTCGACACTTATGCAGGCGCCCATAGTCCCACTGGTCATGTCATTTAGATTTAAAAAAAATTTAAAAAAAGTTTTTACGTTCTATAAATGTAATCAAACCACTGGTTTCAAGGATAACGGTGTTTACACTAACACCCTGTATAGGTATAGGATTTTAACATAAGGGAATTCTCAGTAGCTCTCCAGAGAGTCTGTACCCGGTTGATAGCAATTAGGCTCGCCACCTATTATTACATGGGACTTATAAACATAACTGGCGAAATATGGGTGTACTATTATAGGTATTACAACTTTGCCAAACTCTCTGGGGATTAAAGGCGTGATGTTATTTAAATAAAAATTACTAGTGAAGTGCCTGGGTTAGCAAAAAAAAAAAAAATACATTTTGCGATTTGATACCAGCTAAAAATAGTAAGTATTTTATTAATTCTAAGGATCCATTCAGCCTTTAGGGAGAGATGATGGATCTTGGTACAGTTTTTTTTTCTCTAGAAGTCAACTGAAATTTTTAGACATGACACACCCCTGGGGCTTCGCCTAAAATGGGTTTTTATCAAATTTGTAAAACGTAGTACGAGATTAATTTGTAACTTGATATTTATTCCTGAGGGGTTATTGAGCTTTAACATAACAACAATATTTATGAAGAATACAATGTACAGTATGCATTTTGTACCGATTTCTTCGGCATCATTTTTACGATAATCGGCCGATCGTAGACGAAAAACACCAAGACGCTTTTAGTCTTCTAATAAGTGTTATAAACGATTTGCGAAAATATATTTTTTTTTTACAAAAGTATTTTTTTCCTTTACTTACACTCCAACCGTTTTCACGGTGAGATTTTTAATTTTTTACAGAATAGAACGGCTGCAGAGTGCTATTGTGTAGGTTCATTTCGAACCTCCCTCAAGTGAGCGCACACAATTCGAAAGCGAACTCAGTTATTTTAAAAGTAAATCATCGCGGATTCACAACGAGACAGCGTTCGAATTTCGAAGTGATGTAATAAGTAATGGATGGTCTGAAATCTCCAAAACCATAGAATAGATATAAGAAAGAAGTCCAACACGATGTGATGAATAGTCATGCCGTCTCTTTCTCATCTTAGTCACTTTCATACCTAGAATACATTTTTCTGGTGTAATGGACACAGCTATTTATTTAAATAATATAATGAATCTGTCTAATCAGACAGAGAAAGGACTCTGTGAAACATTGGAAAAGTCTGCAGAGCGGAAATGTCCAGTGGCGTGTGAATTAATATTAGGAAGTAAATGGACATTTTAGACATTTATGATGTAGTATGCTCGGACCAAAAAAAAAACCAAGGCAGCCCTACGAACAATACTGTGAAGCATGCCAAAACTACACCTCCACCCTGTGCATACATGCTCACACGCACATATTTACGACCATTTATGCTACGGCTACACTTAGCTTTATCGCGAACTTTTCTTCGTGCGCTCTCTGTTGCTCAGCGAGTAATCGAGGGGTGTGCGAGAGAGACCGCACGAAGAAAAGTTAGCGATAATGCGAAGTGTAGCCGTAGCATTACAATCAAACTACCCTTTACTAAGTGCACAGTGCACACCATGTCTACGAAACCGGCTTCACGTGAACTCACATCACAGTTGACAGTAGGTACTACTAAGAGTACTACTACCGATACACGAAAGAAGATTTTTTGGAGGACTACTTTCTAAAGTACAAGCAGTCGACACAATCTCTCTAATCCCTAGTCCAGCAAGATATAACCTCAAAAAAGGACAAACAAGCGACCATAAATAAAATGCCCGCCATAATTACAATAGAACCAATTTAGAACGCGCCACTCGAATCATTACAGACGAAAAAAAATAAGGCAAAGGCAAGCGCGCCGACAGCCAACATAGTTGACATGGCGCACTTATTTCAGTGTTGCCATCAATTTCCAACCCGCCCGTTCTGGGTAATTTGCCGAGACGTACTCCCGCTGATTATTTATGCCGCGCTCATTGGTGGAGACATTCTTAGCTGTGGGGACTTTTAATTTTTATTTCCTCGAACGGCGGGCGTTTGTTTTGACGTCAATAAATGACGGGAAGGTTTGGCGCGAATTAGCGGTGGATAGGACGTGACGGCGCGAAACGATGACTGATTATCGGTTCGGGAAGTTAATTTTTCAAAATGTTTCAGGTTTGGTCAGTGACTAGGGTTTTGTCATTTCGGTTTATGTTCAAACTCTGGAATTTAAAAGGTTTTGACTGGTACCTAGCACATTTCATTAGTACCGTAAAAATTAAATCCGCGTCTTTCGTTTCTTGCCACCATTATCTGAGCAGTTTTTTCTCGATGACTCTGTCTCACTCTCTTCTGAAAATGACCTAGTTAATGCCCACTCCAGGTGCGATGTGCCAATCCTATCCATCTACGCCAATCACATCCAGCGGGATAATGGCGTTACATACTAACATTAGCTGCTTTTCATTTGTTCAATTCACCAACATTCGTTGCATCATTTACGTTGTCGTGCAGACTAATTTTTCAAACAAAATTATGAAGCTTGTCCAATTTGCTTCAAAATCCTTCTGATGATGGTTGATAGTGTGTTACTTACACAATATGATTGCAGGTCCCACGAACGTTTTATTAAAGTCTTCCATGCCAACATTGCCAGCGCGTCATGAAAACTGTAAACATCATAAATTAATGTTTACACATCGCATAAAATAAATGCCATCTTTATAATTAATCTGAATTTCTGCGTCATGAATTCACGATTCATTAAGCAGTAATAAATAAGTAACAGGTAGTATTTAAATACCAAAATCTACAGGTATCGAATATTAAACGCTCTTTCGGTATAGGTCACAAAGTGAAAATTATTAAAATGTCGCGTGACGTAACCACAGATTAATTATGACAGCGGCTATAAATTATTGAGGCCAGTGTTGCCAGGCATTAAAGTGACATTCCGTAAGGTTACGTCAATACTTTATTAATTAATAATGTAGTTCCGATTAAGATCGAAAAAGACGTAAGCTTTTTTTATAAAAATAATAAGAAGGTAAAGAAAAAAAAACTTGTGTATTTATTTTTGGTCATGTTTTTGTGACCTATTGATTTCGGATGAGTATAACTCCAATAATCAAAACATAGATATAACTGCCTATTGTGTCAACCTATGAAACATTTCTGCCTTTATATCTTCTGTAATTCGATCAAACAGTCAACGAAAGCCATTGCACGGTCAATATTAGCTTTAAATATCTTCGATTGCGCTTGCGCCACAGAATCAGTATTCACTGGACTGCCTACACCTCTCTATATATCAGTAATATATTATCTGCTTATCACTGGTAATTCCGGTGCCGTGTACGCGTAAGTGCGTCTAATCTTAAAAGATAAAGATAACGCCGGATATCTCTTAAGAAAACACTATTAATTTAATTAAAAATGTTGTCTCTTATACTTTTTTTATGTGTTTATTTTATACTAGCTTCTGCTCCTTGGCTTCGGCCGCGTGAAATGTCTTGTTTTAACATTTTAATATAAAATATATCATACAAGCTGCGCCCCGCGGTTTACTCGCGTAATTCTCGATCCCGTGAGAATGTTGGGATTAAAGGCATCCTATGTCCTAGGTCATGGTCTACACGTGTGCCAAATTTCAACCAAATCCGTATGCTAGTGATGGCGCCAAACATGTCGTCGAATTCCGGGCCGAGTCTATTTAGATTACTATCGATACGTTAAGAAGATCTACATTAAGTAAAAAACTAAAATAAACCTTGAAACAACATAGCATTGAATTGAAACTCAATCAATCTGCCTAACCTTTTCCCAACTATGTTGGGGTCGGCTTCCAGACCGCGGCGTTCAGTGCAGCTGAATATCAGTATTTTACATGGAGCGATTGCCTATCTGACATCCACAATCCAGTAACTGGGTAAAATGATACCTCTTGGTAAGGCTGGTTGTCAGACTTTTGGGCTTTTAACTAAAGGATCTACTCTTTATCTCTCAAATTAAACGATGATTATTGTGATATAAACGGATTTTATTTCTGACACAACTTGTTTGGTTCAATCGTCGAACAAGGAATGAATCCATTTTACCTCGCTTTCGAACGTCTAAACTTTATACAAAGTGTTGCCATCTAAAATAATTAAGTCTGATTCGATACAATTAAATAATCGTTTAAATACTTAACAAGAATAATAATAATAACTACTGTTTTAATATTTACTAATTTTAATACCAATATATTAAAATTAGTAAATACGACATCGTTCCAGATATTAATTTTAGCTAGTATTTTATAAAAATACCCACATCTTGGCTTATTAACCTTACAACTCGGCCATCCTGTGTAAGTGAGTCCTCTCACTTGTTTGCCTATATAAAAATATAGAGAAAAAAAAAAAATACGAAATAAAGATACATAATATTTTGAATAAATTATCATTCGTGTCAATCATCTAATTTCATTCTTCAATAATTTCATTATACAATTATATTAATTTACTTTTAAAGGTTGAACGAAGGTACAACATTCTTATAACAATCTATATCTGTCACAATTCTCATCATAATTGAATCTTCTTTTGAATTCTGAGTCTGGGTCTGCATGCTTATTCTTTGTTTCTTGCACAATCTGTCACGGTCTTTGGTCAACTGCGCAGCACCGATATCTTGGTACCATTCATAATCTGCACTGACCTCTGTGACATATTGTGCTCACATCTAATCTTATCACTAATCTTACTCACTATCTTGCAATCATATGTGCGACATCGATTCCTCAATGCCATTCATATCTGCACGGATTGCTCATGTATACATAGATATAATATATACTCTTAATAATGACACGCAATCTATACTCATTATATCATCAGGGAAGTTGATTAATCAATGTAAATTAGTTTATTATTATCATCGACAAAATTGAATAATTATTGTTCCCACCTACTATGTAAAATATTAGGTCATTCTCTATCTGCCTCTATTTATGTATCCTCACTCTGATCGCTGTCAGTGCTTTCACTGGTGTAACCTTTAAAGTTTAACCAGGGATGGATTTTATCTAATGCAACAACATTCTCATACCTCTTGTTACCTTTTCTTGTTAAAGGGGTGTCTTCAACGAGAAATCTGTCATTAGGTAATATTTTGAGGATTCGATAGGGGCCTTGGAATTTGGGGACGAGTTTATGTGATTTTCCTACATGATCTTTGTCTATTACGGTCCTTTCTATCCTGACTAAATCGCCTACGTTATATTTTGCCTGAACCTTCCTATGCTTATCAAACTGCTTTTTAGCATAATCCTGTTGTTTTTCTATCCTTTCCCTAGCATTGGACCTCAGTTTTACTAACGCATCACCATCGATTCGTTCAGTTGTTTCGGAAATTACGTCAGTCAATACATTTTCAGACGCATTTGTCAATCTGCAACCGAATAACAACTCAGAGGGACTCTTTCCTGTTGTCTTATTAATAGTGGTATTAATGCCTAGCTGTACATCACCGATGTACTCGTCCCATAAATTGTCATTTCCACCATGACATTTTGTACTCAAAGCATCAATTATGGTTCGGTTAAACCTTTCAACCTGTCCATTCGCTCTTGGAGTAGCTACAGCATTCAAAATGTGCTTTATTTTTAAATGGTCCATAAAATTCTTAAATTTTGCACTTGTGAAACAAGAGCCGCGATCCGTTATAAGACGAGGAGGAACACCGAAATAGCTAAAATGTTCCTTAAATGCCTTGATTGCCGTAGTCGTCTTGGTATCTTTTACAGCTCGTATATTAATAAATTTTGTAAAGGCATCTATAATAACAAGCAAATACATGTTGCCTCTCTTAGAGCGAATGAACGGGCCCAAATGATCGGCATGAAGTGTATGGAATGGTTTCTCTAACTTAGGTATGGGATGAAGCAGTCCTTCTTTGGGACCGCCAGGTGCCTTATGATGCGCACATTCCAAACAAGCTGAGACATATTTCTTAGTGAACCTACGCATTTTTGGGAACCAAAATATGCTTCTGATACGATTCAAAGTTTTTTCGAAGCCAAAATGGCCCACTTCATCATGGTTCATGCGCAACACTTGCCACCTACAACCCCTCGGAACTACCCATCGCAATCCTTCGTCTAAAATTTTATACACATGACTACCTTTCAATAAATAATTCTTGCGGACGTCAGCTACAAACTTTGTCTCGTCATCTTCTAAGATGTTTCTTATACGTTTTATCTCACTATCATCACCCTGTACAGTCGCGATCCAGTCACGAACGTCTACGTGTAAAACATCTAAAACATGCTCCGTGTCCACATCGGTTGGTTCACTGACAGGAGCACGACTGAGAGCATCTACGTGAGCCATACGCGAACCGGGCCTGTACTCAATTTCGCAGTCATACTCGAGAAACTGGATCCACCAGCGAGAAATTCGTGGTACAAGATCCCTCTTAGTTAAGGTGGTACGAAGTGCGTTACAGTCGGTGACTATTTTAAATTTTAGTCCCAATAAATAAACTCGGAAACGATTTAAAGATGCGACAACCGCTAAAGTTTCCAACTCAAAAGAGTGAAATTTTTGCTCATCTACTGTAGTTTTACGACTGTAATACGCCACTGGCCTAAGTAAACCGTCTATGCCTCGCTGTAGGAGAATCCCTGCAATACCTAACTTGGAAGCGTCCGTATGAATTTCGGTTTCTAAATGGGGGTCGTATAAAGCTAATATAGGGCGTTCCACTAATTTTTCCTTCAACATTTTAAATGACTCCGCCCCATCCGCCGTCCATTTCCATTCGAATTTAGATTTTAAGAGGTCTGTCAGTGGACGAGCAATAAGGGCGAAGTCCTTTACAAACCTTCGGAAAAAGCTAGTTAGGCCGATGAATCGTCTGACATCATGGACGTTTCGCGGAATTGGGAAGTTTTCTATAGCTAATGTTTTGCGCTTCCCTGGGCGTATGCCCTCACCACTTACATGAAATCCTAGGAACTCTAGTTCGGTACAGAAAAAATTACATTTGTTTACCTTAAGTGTAAGACCTGCGTCTTTTATAAGTTGAAGTACTTCCTCTAGCCGTCTCATTCCCTGATCAAAAGAGCTTGAAGGGATCAATACGTCATCCATATAAACGATCGTATAAGGTACTTTCGATAGTATTTTATTCATTGCTCGTTGAAATATAGAAGGAGCGTTGGCCAATCCGAATGGCATGCGTTTAAATTGATATTGCCCATCGGGAGTTACAAACGCAGTCTTATCTTGAGATTTTGCCTCTACTGGAATCTGGTAATAGCCCGATGCGAGGTCTAGACTTACAAATAAAGAATTTCCAGCTAATCTGTCAAGTTGATCGTCAATCAAAGGTAGCGGATAGTGTTCCCTTTTTGTTTTATTATTTAAAGCACGATAATCGACACATAATCTGCTTTCGCCGGTCTTTTTCTTTACCAGTAACACTGGACTAGCGTAGGGTGAGTTTGACTCACATACTATGCCCGCATCAATCATTTCCTTTACCATAGATTGTACCTGTCTACGCTCCGGAAAGGAGAGCCTATACGGGCGATAAACTACTGGTTGCGAATCACTTAATTCAATTTCCATTTGAACTACCTTAGTCAACCCCAGGTCTTTTAGGTTATCCGAAAAACACGTTTCATAACTTTTGAGCAGCTTTTTTAATTTGTTAACCTCATCTTCACTAAGTTGTTTGCCATAATTGAAAGCAGAATTAGTCTCAGCGTTCTCAAGATCTAATAAATTTACACTCAAGTAGTCTCTGGTACAAGGAGCTCGTGTAATGAGCGTATCCTTATCTAAACAGATCGTACTATTACTAAGGTTTTGAACCAGTATTCTAACCTCTCCATTTTCTATTTCATATTCACCCGGCATCAAATAATATTCATTCTGTGGTTTGCCACGTAAGGAGCCACTGACGTGAACTACACCCGAATATTTGTTTGAAGAAATACACAATAACGGATACATTTCCTTAGGGAGTATTACAGTACCGGTTTTCAAGCTTAACTGTAATTTCACTGAATTGTCACGAGTAAATATTAATGAATGCGTAGTTTTCGTAATAACTATACCTGGTTTTTCTGTAAAACTGTGTCCAATTAAAACTGAATATTTAATAACGCTATCATCAACAACATACGCGTTAACCGTCTCCACAATACCTTGAATTTCAATAATGACACTTGATTCACCTAATGGTACTACGATACTCTCACCTATACCCCTCATAGTCGGTAAGTTGCTATCAGTCCACGTGATTCCCCTCTTAACAGCCTCGCTATGACGAATAAGCGTACATTGGCTACCCAAATCCACGTAACCTTGAATAACCTGACCGTTAAGTTTCAAATCCATTAAATATTTATTGTCATTATAATTATTTGTTTCGATACGCATCACGTCTTTTTCTTTCGGTTTATCAATTTTATTAGCTGAGTCAGAGGGTAATCTGGGACAGTTAATTGACAAATGACCTAGTTTGGCACATATATTACACTTCAATATCTTTTTGGTGCATTTAGAACTGTAATGCCCAGATTCATTGCAATTAAAGCATACAATTGACGTATTATTGTGTGACTTCGAAGTCTTAGTCTCACTACCAATAGCCGTCTGCCTAATACTATTACTGGATGATGAGGAGGTAGTGTTGTTACGCTTATCATAATTGACTTTTGATCTATCGGGTTCACGAAGCTGTCGCTTGATTGATTGAAAATATGTGAGGACCTGCTCCGGCTCCTGACATTTTGCTGCTTTCGCGCCTAGTCTCAACGACCGATCCTCAATCCCATAAAGTAGGCAATCTACCGCACGTTTACCATGTATTTCGCATCGATTAAGAAGATTAATTTTTTCATAATAATAATGCTCTAAGCAATCGTTAAATTTTACGTGTTTTGACAACATCTCGGTAAGTAATTCGGCATAGTCTTCACTACTCGGAAATGATTGCTCCAGTTTGCCCTTCCACTCAGACCATGAATACGACATAGATGGCAGGGCCTGGTACCAGGATTTTGCAATTCCTGACAGTTTAGGCAAAGCGTAATGTATTATCTGGTCGTCACCCCAACCGTAGAGCCTCGCACATTCCTCAACTTTATTGATCCACGTAACTATAGTCTGACTCTTAACCATAGGGTCAAAATCTGGAATCACATTGCCTAGCATGGGAAATTTGTTACTCTGAGGGCGACTATTGGTTAAAGCTTCCACTAAGGTAGCAAAGAACGCTTGCGTGTCACTATTAATAATATTGGGAGTACTCACGTGACCAGGAAGTGGAGGTGTGTGACGTTTTGAGGTGGATTCTGAGCGGCTGCTGTGGCCTCGCCTGTTGCTTCTCCCATCCAAGCCCCGGCTGCGACGATGCCGCCGACGCTGCTCATAGCTGCTGCTCCGACTGCGACACCCATCACGGCTGCTACTCCGGTTCGGTCTATGACGGCGTCTCGTAGGCTGCTCACGGGAACTGCGGCCTCCACTACGAAGAGATTCCAACGAATCATCACGAACGCTCGATCGCTGCTTACGCTGCTTCCGTTTATGCGTAGTGCTTGTTCTTGTTTCTCTGCTCCGGTTACGGCGACGTTTCCGCTCATTACTCTTGCGATTACCGCTAGTTTTATTATCCATTTTATACTCGGATAATAACCAACAATTTTAGTAAACAGCAAAAACACGTGATTTTTGGTTATATTTCTTCAAAATTGTAGGCGTAATTGACTTATCCCACTTCTGAGATAAAGGATCTACTCTTTATCTCTCAAATTAAACGATGATTATTGTGATATAAACGGATTTTATTTCTGACACAACTTGTTTGGTTCAATCGTCGAACAAGGAATGAATCCATTTTACCTCGCTTTCGAACGTCTAAACTTTATACAAAGTGTTGCCATCTAAAATAATTAAGTCTGATTCGATACAATTAAATAATCGTTTAAATACTTAACAAGAATAATAATAATAACTACTGTTTTAATATTTACTAATTTTAATACCAATATATTAAAATTAGTAAATACGACATCGTTCCAGATATTAATTTTAGCTAGTATTTTATAAAAATACCCACATCTTGGCTTATTAACCTTACATAACCGTAACGACTGTCAAAGATCCACAAATGACAGCCGGGACCAACGGCTTAGCGTGCTTTCCGAGGCACGGAATCTCGGTATGTAAGGGATATTCACCCATCCACGAACCGACTGGCAAGCATAGCTTCGATCGACCGAACATAGACAACCGAACATAGAAGTCAAGGAGCAGAAGCTAGTATAAACAAACATAGCCTTGAATTAATCAGCTTTGGTGTCCAAAATGGTGTCCAAAGATCTGACGAGAAACAACGTGAAACAACCTCATCGTATTCCAAAAAGGAAAAACTATGAAACGAATTTCCCAGAATGAGCCAATGAATCACGAAGCGATTTAAAATTATAATGCTAGTATTAAGTAGGAAACTATTAATGTTTCATTCATGTTTCCTGAAACGTAGCCCGCTTTTTGAAGACATGTGCTCGCCATGTGTCGACAGAGAGAAACTATGGAGTCGTGTTAGGGATAAAAATATTTTTTTTGATGCTTATTTTTTACGATTTTGCCAACGTGTACCTAATAGATAAGTAAAATGTTGTTATCACACTTTATCTGACAGTATCGTTATGCAGAAATATTTCCAAAATCAATTTGCTATGACAGCTTCATAGTCGGAACGTTCATCTAGTGTTTAAACCGTCACGGTGCACCCAGGGCTTTCAGGGCCGCTACCAATTTTACTGACTCTCAATTCCTGATAATGTAACAAAAATCCTTAAAGGCATTTGTAACATGCCTGACAAAATCTCCATGGATGTCTAGCAAAACAATAATTAAGTCATCAATCATCTAACAAAAAAATATGTCAACAATGTAGCGACACGCCTCTATTGATGTATTTTTGTAATACTAAATAATATTATAAATGCGAAAGTGAGTTTGTTTGTTCCGCTTTCACGTTAAAACGGCTGAACGGTTTTGGATAAAATTTTGTACAGGAATAATCCCAGCCACGGGACACGGACACGGGACTTCTTACTTTAATCCATCCAAAGGTTGTCTGTAAAAAATCGCTTTTAGCGATAAGACCGCCCATTGTGTCACCCTATGTAAAATTTCTAATTTATGTCTGTAATTTTTATGGTGTACATAATAAAGAGTATTCTATCTATCTATCTACCCTACGCAAACACTCTGCCCGCCCTCCAAAGCAACCGACTGGCAGACTCAAACATGATGTTTTCCCCCGCGAACGGCATAGAACTGCTTTTGCTAAGCGCCAATTCTACGTTAGTAGCATTAAAATGTACAATTTTCTTAATAAAAAGATAAAAATCTATTCGTGCCCTAAATATCAATGCAAAAACTTACTTAGAGATTATCTCCAAACACTAAGCTATGACAACACTGAGGATCTTCTGCTGGGTATTTTGCAATGATAATGAACTATAAATCTAAATAAATACAACCATAACCGGATAATTATGTACTTGTTACTCCCTATTCTTCATCACTGCACACATCCCACACCTACTCACTACATACGCACACACCACACTTATTCCACACATACATCCTACACTCTCTCACAACACACACTCAATCCCCACTTTTTGCACCTCACCATTAAGTTAAACGTTCCTCATTATGTTTTTTATTATTTTTTTATTTTTTATTTTATATAAATCAAATCCAGTTTTCTTTTACACCATTTGCTAATGTTTAAACGTCCTGTTTTTGTTTTTGCTTTTGTTTTTGTATAATAAGGCCTTGTTTGTTGCGAGAGAATCACTGACTCCTAAGACACAGGCACATACACCTAGTTTAGGAGTCAGAGTGTTAAAATGATTGTGACCTAGATATAAGCCTTATTTGCCTTATTTGCTTATAGTTTTAGGCAATTTTATTTTTATTTTTGTGAAGGCTATCGGTGAAATAAAGAAATTATTTATTTATTTATTTATTTATATCTATCTATCACGGGATCGAGACATACGCGGGTGAAACCGTGTGGCGCAGCTAGTATGATATATGTATACTGTCTGAATCACTAGTCCGAAAAATACAATCCAGGGTCCTTATTACGAAATATTAATGCCATCATGATTCCGTTGCGAAAAGGGGATGGTGCTATAAATCATGTATAGCTCCGTCTCTCTCTGGCACTAGAAAAAATATAACATAAATACTTCATAATATTACCCCAGGTCTAGTTGGAGTAAGCATCAGATTTTTGCAATAGGTACATAAGTATTTAAAGTAGTAAGATGGGCTGGTGTCCGCAACTCCACGTCCAAGCGAGTATTTTGCGTATGGACATAAGTATGTATGTGTGTGTATTATTATGTTAGAACATGACTTTGGGATTGAATTGTGTGTTATATGAGCGTATTCTTAGACTCGCGACAATCTAAGAAGTCCGTTTTGACAGCTACAAAAATGCATTGAGTAGCGATGAAAAAAAAATTGGTTTCCTACAAACTGATTCTCGAGACATATCGATTGAACATGCTTAGAGCACAAGACTAAATAAGAAGTGTGCTTAGAGAGTGTGTAATCGACGACTTATCTACATTGCTTAAAACTGATTCTCAAGGCATAACGTTTTATTACATGTACTATAACGAAACGTCAAAACGGACTTCTTAGATTGTCGCGAGTGTAGTTTCCAATTCTTTTTTTTCTTTTTATAACTATCTTATTAGCATAACAAACATGGTTAAGAAATTCGCCTAGCAAACTCCACCTTATCCTCTTCTACAAGGCAGCTAAGCCACATAGGTAATCCGTTATTAATTTCCCGAACTACCCACAAATGTAAGTACCCATTAGCTGGTAATTTTCTTCCCACAGCCGCGAGTACCGAGTGGAATTGCTAAGCTTATGATCTTAGGCCGAAGCCACACGAGTAGGAGCTTCGCTTGGTTTTAGAGATACGCTGCGCGGTAAAAGCCAAGGTGACTTGCCCTGGCAAACAACAATTTGTTACGGTCGCGAATCATATTTTAATCAAAATACAAGATACTGACCTGCAAATTAAAAACCTAAGAAAATTTGAATTCCGCGGGCTATCCTGAAGCTCTCGCCTAATGGTGGAAACCCACGATCGGCAATATTGCAGACGGACACCCACGGCAGACGACCACAGACCGCCACGCACCGCGCACCGAGGAGCTTCCGATGTCTGCGATACCCCGAACGTACACCTTCCCACGGTCCGTCGTCCGGGCTCGTCGGTGTCCGTCCGCAAAATCGCTGATCGTGGTATTTCGGTATTAAGCAAGCCACTTGCCAAGCGTGGCAGCGGGCAGCACCAAGCGATACTTTTGCCAGTGCGTCTTCGGCCTTACGGAAAATAAAAACTCATTGCGTAGAATATAGCGAAGATGATGTGAAAATTAGCTAGCAATGAGGTGCTGTGTTTGGAGAAATGTTTGCTTGAAGATAAAGATAAGCTAATTATGTATTAAAGGTTATGTGAGGAACGTGAGTTGGGTACAGAAACGTATAAGTAGGTATGCTATGTTCATTCTGCGCCTATCAACGCATCGTCACAAATGTTAAACGCTTATTTTACTTCTGTGGCGTAATATTATCATCATTTCAGCCGAAAGACGTCCACTGCTGAGCTTAGGCGGGGAAGCTTATGTTCAGCAGTGGACGCCGAGAACCAGCCGAAGTGGCTGTGCTTGGGAGGAAGCGAGCGGTTCTGTGCATCTCGCATCTTGTTATTCGATTATTGATTTTTTAAAGTACGGAGTAATAGTATTGCCATTCTCTCTGTGCGCCCGCGCACTTGTATGACCATTGGGGTAATTGTGTAACATACATAAAATTACAATTGATCGCAATGGGTTTCATTTTGACAGTTCATCCATGACGTCCAATGCGTTATTTACGTTGTTCCAGACGAATTTTTCAAACATTTGAAGCAATGGATTAGCAATATCCTTCAAACTCTCGGATTGTGATTGGAAGTGTGTTACGCAATTAGGGTGCAGATGTATGAACGTGAACGAAGCAAAAGGATTATGTAGGGAGCGTAAGCAAGTGCCTCGTAAAGCACGTTAAGCCGTTGGTCCCGGCTGTCATTCGTGGATCTTTGACAGTCGTTACGGGTCGTCAGAAGCACGAAAGTCTGACAACCAGTCTAACCAAGGGGTATCGTATTGCCAGTTACGGGGTTATGGAGGTCAGATAGGCAGTTGCTCCATGTAAAATACAAGTATTCAGCTGCATTTGGTTAGACTGGAAGCCGACCCCAACATAGTTGGGAAAAGGCTAGCTAGATTGTTTTTTTTTTTCGTAGTATGTGGCTTTCTGTAGTTTCTGCCTATCCCCTTGGAAAGAAGGCGTGAATTTATGTATTATTAAAAATATAATATATTTTTATGTATACCATGTTTTATTTCATAATTTATTTTAAAAAAAAATCTTTATATAAATTCTCAATGAACATTGATTCGACTCCATTAATTTCTGTAACCAAAATTCGATGACGTTTTTAAAGAGCCGAATTACTTATGTGTTGAGGATATGTACTTGGAATTTAGAAATGTGGATATGAGTTTTATGAAAAGCTATTAGAATTTGACTAAGAGTACATGTTGTTCATTTGCAAAGATTAATGACAGCCTAATTTTGACACCTCTACATTTGTCTTCTAAAGTATTTCCCGGTGCTCCCAGCACCGGGAGCATTCGCCTATAATGTAACGTTACAGAGTCGAACATTCATCAGTGAGTGAAGCGAACCGAACATAACAGTGCGCAACCTGTAATGATACAATTCGAGCATTACATCAGTAATAGATGAGAACCGAGCATTACATTGCGCAATGTTTGTAATATTTTGCTACAACTTGTAACATCAATGCGCACCACTAGATACATTACAGGCGAATGCTCTTCATTCAGGGATATATTGTAACATAATTGATCTGTAACGTTACATTACAGGCGAATGCTGGCGAGGGAGCACCTTTAGACTATATCCATAAATTACCGAGCAATCTTGAAAAGATGCCAGTCCTACTGATTCTCCCTTTCGTTTTAATGTTTTTACGCGACTATCTTATCAGACGAATACCCCTGTTAGACATAAATCATCTGCCTAGCCTTTTCCCAACTATGTTGGGGTCGGCTTCCAGTCTAACCGGATGCAGCTGAATACCAGTATTTTACATGGAGCGACTGCCTATCTGACCTCCACAACCCAGTAACTGGGTAATACGATACCCCTTGGTTAGACTAGTTGTCAGACTTTCGTGCTTCTGACGACTCGTAACGACTGTCAAAGATCCACAAATGACAGCCGGGACCAACGGCTTAACGTGCTTTCCGAGGCACGGAGGAGTCTCGATATGTGAAAATGGTCACCCATCCACGGACCAACCCCGGCAAGCGTAGCTTAACCTGATGGATCGGCCCGAGCGGATGTTATTACTTAGCCACGAGCTCCCTGTTAGACATAAATAATCTAAATATTTATAATCCGTTTGTTACAAAAGCCTGAAAACCGAAACTAACTTTCATATAACTATAGTTTCATGGAACTATAAAAGTTATTTGAAATAGTATCCAGTTATCTACTCTTATCCAAATTCAACAATCTTAGTAACGTTCACTCTATCAAAAGTCGTCGACTTTCAAAGAAAAAGTGACAGATTTCTTTTTGTGAACGAAAATTAGCGCAATATGGACTGTATTTTCAGGGGAGTAAGATTCGAAATTGTTTATAACGTTATCAAAGGCGGACTTTTCCCATAGATATGGGTTTTTTCATGTCTCTTCAAAGGGACGGTCGTTCTTTTGGATTCCTTTAGGAAGCGTGTTATTGGTGACAAATATAGTTATGAGAAGATTCCGGATATTATTCCCTTTTGAGGTTTTATAACCTTGTTTGTTGTTAATTCTCTTACGAGTGATGTTTTAATTAAAATATGTGGTTCCTGTGAAGACTACTTTGGTAATTACATTTTGTTGCCGGCGGTAACCAATTACAGGTATCCTTATTCCTTTTGCTTCTGGAGTTTGTCAGCATAATGCTGATGACAACCACCTGAGGGTTTTAAATCACAAGCCTGTAAAGCTGGGTATATATACTATCTATCGGTTCTGGATTGTCATGATTTCATGAAAAATTCATTCAATGAAACAAATCTAACTTAAATTTATTAATTACCAGCTGCGCCCCGCGGTTTCACCCGCGTAAGTCTCTATCTCATGGGAATATCGGGATTAAAAGTATCCTATGTCCTATTCCAGGTCATGGCCTACCCATGTGCCAAATTTCATACATATCCGTTCAGCCGTTTTAGCGTGAAAGCGTAAATAATAAACAAATAAAAAAACTCACTTTCGTATTTATAATATTAGTTAGTATAGCTTCCGGCCGCGGCTTCGCCCGCGTGCTATGTCGATAAAAAGTAGCCTATGTCCTATTCCAGGTCATGGCCTACCCATGTGCCAAATTCCATCCATATCCGTTCAGCCGTTTTAGCGTGAAAGCGTAACTAACAAACAAACTCACTATGCATTTCTAATATTAGTTAGGATTAGGATAGTTATATGATTCTAATCCTCTAAATACATATTTGTTATGGTCGCGAATAATATTTTGATCAAGAACAAGATACAACCTGAGGCTGACCTGCAAATTGCAAAAAATCTTGAATTTTGTGGACTACCTTTGCAGATCCACCTCAAACATCTATAGATACATCCAGCAGGCGTAGCATGAGCACCGTTTTGTCGACGGAAGAGTAAACAAAAATGACGTTTCCTGTAGACAGTACGACGGCAGCAAAGTAGAAAGAGTCAACTGCACTTATTACGAAATTCACTCTTTTACATAATTCGACTCAGAATTCTTTGTTTTGTCGGATTTGTCATAGGATTTATCGGTTGTCAGTGTGATTTTCACAGTAAGGATAGAAAACTTTCTTCCGAAATAGTCTACCTACAAAAAGACCTAGACAAAGATCGTTACAAATGAAAGACAAAATGACAGATTATAGAAACATTTCTACGGTAGATGTCAAAAATGAAGAAACGAACTGTCACTTTGTATAGAAAAAGCTATGTCTATTCTTCGTAGAGATAGAAAGCGCCATGCTACGCCTGCAGGTCCTCACCTTTTCCTCAAAAAGTAATTTAACCTTTTTCATCACAGAACTCCTTAACTAAATCGGTAACACTTGCGGGTGCATGTTGGCTTGTCGCCCAGCCGTGGGCGTGGTCCTGTGATCGAGTGGGGAACCGCCTCGGACGATAACTCAACCGGAGGCGTGGACTATCTACAGTCTGAGCTGTAATTCAGGTGTCTATGCTTTCAAATTGTTGCGAATACTTCGGCGGGGAATGTGGCGAGAATAGGTGTTAAGGTGGATGCGCTAGGGTAGCCCGCGAAATTCAAATTTCTTACGTTTTTTGCAATTTGCAGGTCAGTATCAGGTTGTATGTTGATCTAAATATTATTAGCGCTCGTAACAAATATTGATTTATAGAATTATAAACATTAGAATCAGCAATACAACTCTCTAAGTTCATGAAAGTGCCAAATGTCATCTTTTCATGAAATAGTCATTCAATGCACTTACATGAGCAGGGCCACCCTAGCGCATCCCCCTTAAGTTGAATGGAAGGATGGATAGTGTGGAAGATTGGCTTAGGATAAGGGTTAGAAGAGTCTTGGACCGATGCCTGCCAGGTTTGCGGGAAAGTCCGAAAGGGATACCGGGATTCCGGTATCCCTTTCGGACTTTCCGGGGACCTTGGCAATAGGCAACTGAAGGAACACGGGTGGGTTTTAGTCTGTAAAAGTCTGACACGCCCTTCCGCTCCGACCAGTGCGGGAGAAGACATTGGATGATTTCCCACCCTCAAAAAAAAATAAGGCTTAGTAGGGTGTACTTGTAGGAGATATTTTTTGACTACTAACATAAATAAATTGTCCGTGGTTAACTGGGTTGTGGAGGTTAGATAGGCAGTCGCTCCATGTAAAATACTGTTATCCAGCTGCATCTGAGGCCCCAGACAAGTGACAATCGCTTCGAAAGCGTTTCGAATTTCTACAACGACTTTCAACAGGATTGACATAAGCTTTTCGATAGCTTATGTCAGTTCAATACATTTTTGCCTTTTCCATCATCGTTATCCATATCCGTTCAGCCGTTTTAGCGTGAAAGCGTAAATAATAAACAAATAAAAAAACTCACTTTCGTATTTATAATATTAGTTAGTATAGCTTCCGGCCGCGGCTTCGCCCGCGTGCTATGTCGATAAAAAGTAGCCTATGTCCTATTCCAGGTCATGGCCTACCCATGTGCCAAATTCCATCCATATCCGTTCAGCCGTTTTAGCGTGAAAGCGTGACTAACAAACAAACACACTATGCATTTCTAATATTAGTTAGGATTAGGATAGTTATATGATTCTAATCCTCTAAATACATATTTGTTATGGTCGCGAATAATATTTTGATCAAGAACAAGATACAACCTGAGGCTGACCTGCAAATTGCAAAAAATCTTGAATTTTGTGGACTACCTTTGCAGATCCACCTCAAACATCTATAGATTCATCCAGCAGGCGTAGCATGAGCACCGTTTTGTCGACGGAAGAGTAAACAAAAATGACGTTTCCTGTAGACAGTACGACGGCAGCAAAGTAGAAAGAGTCAACTGCACTTATTACGAAATTCACTCTTTTACATAATTCGACTCAGAATTCTTTGTTTTGTCGGATTTGTCATAGGATTTATCGGTTGTCAGTGTGATTTTCACAGTAAGGATAGAAAACTTTCTTCCGAAATAGTCTACCTACAAATAGACCTAGACAAAGATCGTTACAAATGAAAGACAAAATGACAGATTATAGAAACATTTCTACGGTAGATGTCAAAAATGAAGAAACGAACTGTCACTTTGTATAGAAAAAGCTATGTCTATTCTTCGTAGAGATAGAAAGCGCCATGCTACGCCTGCAGGTCCTCACCTTTTCCTCAAAAAGTAATTTAACCTTTTTCATCACAGAACTCCTTAACTAAATCGGTAACACTTGCGGGTGCATGTTGGCTTGTCGCCCAGCCGTGGGCGTGGTCCTGTGATCGAGTGGGGAACCGCCTCGGACGATAACTCAACCGGAGGCGTGGACTATCTACAGTCTGAGCTGTAATTCAGGTGTCTATGCTTTCAAATTGTTGCGAATACTTCGGCGGGGAATGTGGCGAGAATAGGTGTTAAGGTGGATGCGCTAGGGTAGCCCGCGAAATTCAAATTTCTTACGTTTTTTGCAATTTGCAGGTCAGTATCAGATTGTATGTTGATCTAAATATTATTAGCGCTCGTAACAAATATTGATTTATAGAATTATAAACATTAGAATCAGCAATACAACTCTCTAAGTTCATGAAAGTGCCAAATGTCATCTTTTCATGAAATAGTCATTCAATGCACTTACATGAGCAGGGCCACCCTAGCGCATCCCCCTTAAGTTGAATGGAAGGATGGATAGTGTGGAAGATTGGCTTAGGATAAGGGTTAGAAGAGTCTTGGACCGATGCCTGCCAGGTTTGCGGGAAAGTCCGAAAGGGATACCGGGATTCCGGTATCCCTTTCGGACTTTCCGGGGACCTTGGCAATAGGCAACTGAAGGAACACGGGTGGGTTTTAGTCTGTAAAAGTCTGACACGCCCTTCCGCTCCGACCAGTGCGGGAGAAGACATTGGATGATTTCCCACCCTCAAAAAAAAATAAGGCTTAGTAGGGTGTACTTGTAGGAGATATTTTTTGACTACTAACATAAATAAATTGTCCGTGGTTAACTGGGTTGTGGAGGTTAGATAGGCAGTCGCTCCATGTAAAATACTGTTATCCAGCTGCATCTGAGGCCCCAGACAAGTGACAATCGCTTCGAAAGCGTTTCGAATTTCTACAACGACTTTCAACAGGATTGACATAAGCTTTTCGATAGCTTATGTCAGTTCAATACATTTTTGCCTTTTCCATCATCGTTATCGCATAAAGAATGTCACTTTGCCTAGGCCCTCTGGTTAGACTGGAAGCCGACCCCAACATAGTTGGAAAAAGGCTAGGCATATTTTAAAATTGACACACTACGTGAATTTGCCTTGTGATAATAGCAATTTCATACAACTGTCAAAGAATTACAAATATACACCCGGCCGTGTAAATCTCGATCCCGTGGGAATATCGGGATCAAAAGTATCCTATGTGTTAATCCAGGTTATAAACTATCTGGTTGCCAAATTTCATCCAAATCCAGTCAGCCGTTTTTGCGTGATTGAGTAACAAACACCCAAACACACGGACTTTCACATTTATAATATTAGTAGGACTAGCTTCCGCCCGCGGCTTCGCTCGCGTGGTATATGGATAAAAAGTACCCTATGTCCTTCCCCAGGATGCCATCTTTCTCCGTGCCAAATTTTTTCGAAATCCGTTCAGTGGTTTAGGCGTGAAAAGGTAAAATACAGACATACAGAGAGAGTTACTTTCGAATTTATAATATTAGTATGGATAATAGTTAGGATTGCTCATTTAATAGTATAAGATACCTATTTCAAAAACATTAATTTATCTGTCTGACTCTGTCTCCGTGTAGGTAGACTGTAGATGTTGGTAACTGCGGCGCGTCTCTAACTCAAAAACCACTTATCCGATTAACGTGATGTTTGTTTTAATTCACTTTCTGGCCAAGTTGGAGTATAATAAGTCCATACGAATGGAACCAAGAGCACAGCTAGTTTATAACCCAAGAAGTAAGATATTATCTCAGACCAAATAAAAAACCAAGACAGCGCTGCGCTGCGAACAATAATACAGTGAAGCATGCGAGAACTAAAGGTACACCTCCGCTGTGTGCATACACGCTCACACGCACACATTTACAATCAAACTACAACTCACTAAATGCACACGTTTACGAAACTGGCCTCACGTCACTGTTGATAGCGCTGTCTTGGGTTTTTATTTGGTCTGAGGATCCTTACTAATATTATAAATGCGAAAGTGAGTTTGTTTGTTTGTTACACTTTCACGCTAAAACGGCTGAACGGATTTTGATGAAATTTGACACAGGGGTAGACCATGACCTGGAATAGGACATAGGATACTTTTTATCCCGATATTCCCACAGGATCGAGACTTACGTGGGTGGAAACCAAGGGGCGCAGCTAGTATTATATAGATTTTCGAAGTCTTGTTTATTTTTTCGTTACTATGGATCCTTCCTTACGCTACTGTTGTTTTTTTTCTCAACCGGACAACCCAAAATAAGTCTCAGTATGTCAACGCAAAGCAATCAATACACTAATAAGGACAAATCGAGCTGAAACACACTTACTGGCGCGTCCCACTTGTGTCCGGACTTTAATCACTCGCAGGGTTGCCAACTACAAGTAATAAGGTGAGCTTAAATAACAAAAAAAATACAAACAACATAATTTGTATGGGACCACCTCTGAAGCATGACCTACCAAACAAAAAAAGAATCATCAAAATCAATTCTTCAAATAAGTACTTGGTATTGGTACTTAGTACCTATGATTTCTCAATAATCTTTTTGATAGCCTAATTACTAATTCTTGAAATGGTGCCTTTACTTTGTCAAAAATAAAGTCCTATTTTGATTGACACCATCTCCCGAGTTCCTTAGCTGCAGCCCTACCAACACGCACACACACGCGACAGACCGTACACTGTACACTCAGGGACAGGCTTTAATCGCACACACATAAATCCCACCGAATCCAATTCCTAACGCTATCATTTACAGGGGAAAATGTTAGTTTGGGCGCGCACTTGCGATTTGATTATAGATGCGACTTTGTGATCGACAATTGTAACGAAACTTGTTTCTTATTTTTCATAGTTAAAATTTGCTCTGTTTTAGTGCCAAACAGTAGATCATGTGGAGAAGGACAGCACAAGACATGATTTCTCTATTTAAGAAATAACTGTACCTACTAAACATTCGTCAACGTTTTTTTTCCTACAACAACATGGCATCATTGCAGTTGTCAATCCAATCTTACACTAAATATTACACAATGAATAGTTGTAGTCATTTATTAGTACGGGATTCTTACACGTCATCGCAATAAACATAATTACATGTAGGAAAAAATAAATAATAAAATAAACATCAACTCAATCTATCGCAGTCCACTGCTGGACATAGGCCTCTCCCAGGCTGCGCCACAACACTGTGCTCCGCCTTCCGCATCCAGTCTGTCCCAGTCACCTTTTTAAGGTCGTCAAAATATCAAATAAACACTGCCAATAAACTAAAAATAATTCAAATAAACAAAAGTCCTAGTTACATGTCTATCTATAATCACGGCCGATGCGATTCCACCAAAACTTCTTCCTTTTCACTTGTCTGTTGTAAGTCGTAACCGTGCGCCCACCCTTAACCGTTTAATGTGAACATCCACCCTTGATTATGGAGGGGACAACACATTGTTTCATTACTTCGTGTTTGGTCAGCAAACGCCGGTAATCCGGAATGGCGTGATTGCGAATTTATTTTAAGACCGACGGCGCCTCCGCGGCCGGCTCACGGAAAACGATGCCATTTTGTTGATATAATCGGTCTTGGACTTTGGTTTGTTTGTGACAGCATTGGTTTACGAAGTCGGGCAGTACCTATTGTCAGTTTAACTTAATCGATCCAGCTCCCTAATTAAGTAATACACGATTAATCACAATCTGTATCATTTTGACATTGCTGAGAATCCATTGCTTCATAAGTAGGAAAAAAAATCTGCTCAACAACGTAAATAATGCAATGAATGTTGTTGAACTGTCAAATGAAACAGATTAGTCTTATTCATTTTCAGAAAATGTGTTACGCAATTAGATTGCTGATTGTCTTGTCAAGGAAATGGCTAAGAATGTGGCCAATCAAAATTGAAATCTGTCTGTCGCGCCAACGACAAGAAGAACTTATTAAAACCGTGTGTGTCTTCTTAACTTGTTGTATGAAGTTAGGTTTCTTGCCATTGTTTTTCAACATATAGCCAAAACTACAAAAAACAATTTTAGACATTAACTTATTTTTTTAAATCGTGAAATCTCACCAGAAAATTCTTTAAATAATGACGATTAAAATAACGTTGTTCTACTAATTAGTTTTTGCTGGTTTCCTTAAAAACATACCCAAACAAACTGCTCAGTCCCCTACATTTTTGAAGTAGAAACTTGGATTAAGCCCGTCATCGTGTCGTCGGTCTGCGCCCTATCTTATTTTGTAAATCTTTCGCATTTCGCTAATTGCGTCAGGAATTTGGTAGTGGTGTGTGATAGCGGGAAAGGGTTGGTTTAGCTTTAAACGGCATACGGTAGTTAAGATTTGAACCTTTAGAGGGGTTAACTTAATGTAGGTAGTACCTATTTGTTAGGTCAACATAAGTCGGAACTATTAAATTCACACAGTATGAAATACTGCCGTCAGATCAGTCAATTAATTTAATTGATTGTTATTTTGATCGTCCGATCACAGCTTGAGATTTTGACAGCAGATTTCCTGACCAGAAAATGGCCGCTTTCACATTACGACGATAAGGACAATAAGGACACCGACATATCGGCCCGATATCGCGACGATATCGGTATGTGACACGATATAACCAACAGCTTATTGTCATGTGGTATGCCACAGCAGTCTCGCTCGAATGGTCGCGTTGCGCCAGCAAAAGCTTGCATCGCCCCGCGATTCCTAGGGTTTAACCACAATAACTTAGAAACTTTTTAAACGCGTGTCTACTGTCAGTTTTATGTCAAACTACATACATAAATGTCATGTTTAAAAGGTGTTTAGGCTGAACAACTGGTAAACACGGTTTTGTGGTAATAAGGCTAAAGTTTAACACGTAGAGGTAATAATGGTAGCAGTGAAAAAGTGCACAATGTCTTCTGCCGATATCGATACGACTATCAATGTCGGCTACCATGACGTCACTACACAGGACACAGTGTGAAAGCGTTTAGTAGTTATTTAGTAGGGTGCGTTCACACTATGTCGTGACGATTAATTTATCGTTTTATTTTGGCTGAAAAAGGAGGAGCGCGTGGCTAAGTAATAACAGCCGCTCGGGTCGATCCATCAGGTTAAGCTACGCTTACCGGGGTTGGTCCGTGGATGGGTGACCATTTTCACATATCGAGACTCCTCCGTGCCTCGGAAAGCACGGTAAGCCGTTGGTCCCGGCTGTCATTTGTGGATCTTTGACAGTCGTTACGAGTCGTCAGAAGCACGAAAGTCTGACAACCAGTCTAACCAAGGGGTATCGTATTACCCAGTTACTGGGTTGTGGAGGTCAGATAGGCAGTCGCTCCATGTAAAATACTGGTATTCAGCTGCATCCGGTTAGACTGGAAGCCGACCCCAACATAGTTGGGAAAAGGCTAGGTAGATGATGATGATTTTGGCTGAAAAAGTCGTGTCACATGATCACATCCTAGATGAGAACACTGCCATTTAAATGCACAAACAGGTATGAGGAACAGGGTGTAAAGTTCACTCATCCTCCATAGAAAAGGGAAGATCCGCCGACTAGACGGGTGTTGTGCTTGGTAAGCCCGACAATTAAAGACAGGACGTTGCGGTAAACTTCGCTTGCGCGATGCAGGATTTTGCATCTCGGCCACTTCAGTACAATATCAAACGACAACAGTTTATTAAAGTTCACCTCACATAAGCATGCATACATTAAACTTAAAGTTAACCGTAATAAGCAAACACACGTCCTAACGACCGCCCAAAATAGTTAGTTACTGACATAGGTTAGTTTTAACTAGATCATCCCGGTAACTGTGTCGGCGAGTTCAAAGTTATGACGCCGCGGTTTTGTTAGCATTTGTGTTATCTTACCAGGCGCGCAGACAGAGGTTGGAGGTATAATTGATTGTTTGAGGGGATTATTATTTTAACTTTTGTAAGCACTGAAATGAAAAAAAAAATGTTGGAAACGTAGTTTTGGAATAAAACCTTCGCGAGTTTATTATAAGTAAACCAGAACACCCGCGAAAATAGTTAAAAAAAAAAAAAAAACATTTTCTTTTGGCACCTCTTTACGTCAAGCAAGGGCTATCCGAATACCAAAAAATATGGTATTTATTAAGGCACCCGCGACACGACTTGTAGAAAAAAATCTATGAAAACTTCATACTTCGGTAATTGTGCGTCACACCGTCGCATCGCGCCTGTCTACATGAGCCTTTATTGAGACTTTTATGCCAATTAGGTACCTAATCGTACCAATTAGCATACAAATGTCAATATTAATAACATAACATAATATCGGGCCTGTAATCCCGAAGGCTTGATACAATTATACGTACTACCTATAGTACACCCATATTTCGCCAGTTGTGTTTAACTCCCAGGGGGCGAGCCTCTGCCAGGGTTGCGGAACCTACCAGGGTTGCGGAATAGTCCGAAAGGGATACCGGGACCCTGGCAACAGGCAACTGAAGGAACACGGGTGGGTTTTAGTCAGTAAGAGTCTGACACGCCCTTCCGCTCCGCCCAGAGCGGGAGAAGTCATTTGATGACTTACCAACCAAAAAAAAAAAAAAAAGGGTGCGAGCCTATTGCTATCACAAAGCCCAAATCCAGGCTCCGGGCTGCTACTGAGAAATTCCTACTGAAAAAACCCAATAACACTTTACCTTACCTGGGAATCGAACCTGAGACCTTATGTTCAGCAGTAGCGCTACGACCACTAGGCCACCGCGGTAGTATAAATATCAATATTATCCAGATATAACCCCTTTTCTATAACACAAAACTATTTACTTACGATAATCATCTCATCTGCCTAGCTTTTTCCCAACTATATTGGGGTCAGCTTCCAGTTTAAACGGATGCAGCTGAATACCAGTATTTTACATGGAGCGACTGCCTATCTGACCTCCACAACCCAGTAACTGGGTAATACGATACCCCTTGGCAAGACTGGTTGTCAGACTTTCGGGCTTCTGAGGACCCGTAACGACTGTCCATAGATCACAAAGATAAAAATTACAACCGGGAGCAACTGCTTAGCGTGCTTTCCGAGGCACGGAGGAGTCTCGGTATGTAAAGATCACCCAGGGCACCCAGGCCCACCCATCCACGGACCAACCCCAGCAAGCGTAGCTTAACCTGACGGATCGACCCGTGCGGCTGTTATTACTTAGCCAAGAGCACCTCACTCACATTCACTTACGCTAAAGGTCGATTCACACATATCAGTGAAGCCACAGTTCCGACACAATACAGTGCAAAATATCTAACTTCTTACAAATATTATAAACGCGAAAGTTTGTAAGTATGGATGGATGGATGTTTGTCACTCTTTCACGTAAAAACTACTGAATGGATTTGGATGAAATTTGGCAAACAGATAGTTTATAACCTGGATTAACACATAGGATACTTTTTATCCCGATATTCCCAAGGGATCGAGACTTACGCGGGTGAAACCGCGGGGCGCAGCTAGTTCTTTCATACATTCTCAATGAACGCATCCCCACTTGTCAGTGTCAGTGCCGACACATGAGAATGTATGAAAGAATATTTTGCACTGTGCCGGTACTGTGTCGGAACGGTGGCTTCACTGATAGGGAGGAATCAAGCTTACATATTTCAATTCTGATACCAGGAATCGAACCTCGACACGGCTTCTCGACGGCTTTTTCTCGAATTAATATTCCAGTGCCATCGCGACGTACAAGCTGAATTTAGAGTGATCGCTGTTCCTATAATGGAAGGGGATTACCCTGATGACGTCACACGACCCCTTGCGACTTGTGAGAAGATTCTGTAAGGGTTTTAAGAGGAACTGAAATGTACCTACACATTTCTGGGTGGATTGTGTGGTAGATGATATGGCTAGGAAGGGGGTGACTACCGAAATGACGAGTAAGGGCTGGCGCACATCTGGCGAGGCCAACATATTATAAAACAAAGTGCTCCACCGCATCTGTCTGTAGTCCTGTTCGCGATAACCTCAAAAACTTTTATGCTGTTTTCACCCATGGATAGTGGTTCTCGAGGAAGGTTTTAGTATATGTATAACTACTTTCGCCCCGCGGTTTCGCCCGCGTTAGCCTCGATCCCGTGGGAATATCGGGATAAAAAGTATCCTATGTCCTATTCCTGGTCATGGTCTACCCATGTGCCAAATTTGCATCCAAATCCGTTCAGCCGTTTTAGCGTGAAAGACAAACAAACAAACTCACTTTCGCACTTATAATATTAGTTAGGATAATCGACATCCACGCGGGCGAAGCCGCAGCCATCAGCTAGTATTAAAATAAAATCGAAAATAAATAACCTGACACCTGCACCTTTTCCGCTTCTCTCGGGCTAATGGAAGTTTATTTATTCTCAACTTTATTTCAACTATTGCAAGGTCGATATTTGATTGCGCTGCGCCTCGCCAAGTGAGCGCTGGCCCTAGTAGAGAAGAATGGAAGAAAAAGACATGTTACGCCGACCACAAAAAAATTGGGATAAGGGCACGGAAATGATGTTGATGATGTACACATTCCTCGAATTAATAGGCAGAGTTGTAAGGCCGTTTGTCCACCGCACTGGGAACGGGAACGTCAACGAGAAACAGATGACAACGCCTTACTAAATAGACCAGCAAATTGCAAAAAACGTAAGAAAATTTGTAAAACGCCGTTGTTATGTACTTATAGCCGTACCCAACCCCAGATTTTATCTCGCGCGCACCATATTACCCGCGGCCTGAGTGAGAGCGAGACGGAGTGGGGTGCTGGCGGCTCTCAAGCCTCGAAAAGTTTAGGTAATTGCTTTTTACCTAGCATCAATCCTCAACTTTAACATATATTTATTTCAAAATGAATGCTGCAGTATTTTCGGTATAACGGAGGATCATGCTAAGTTATTTGAGGTAGGGTAGGGCCTTAATAACACCCCAAAAATCAACATAAAGCTGACATAGCAACTGAAGTTACAAGTGTACCTTAAACACAGCTTCTTGTACATCTACTTAATAATTAAAAACATATCCACCTTTAAGCCGTAGCACACTCAAGGAGCCGTCATAATTATAAGGCCGAGAATACAAGGGAGCGCCATAGTAATATAATATAAGGAGGAGTGTACATGTACAAGGGTATTTGAACAACATTGAAAATTCACTGGGGTATTAGAGTATTAGGTTGCGTACTAATAATGTATGAAATGTTAACTCTCTGATTACCTGTGTGGAGATTAATTTTAAGATTTAGATACGTAATTACAGGTATAAGGTTCACATAGTTCTAGTTTTTGTGAAGAATTCGTTCGACCCAAAATAAAAACTAATATAAAACCTGGAAACTGGACCCTTATTGAGGATAGATTTATTAAATAACTACAAAAAAAAGCCTAACCAGTCATTGGGAGTGCCGACAGAAGTGAAAAATTAAAACTGGTATTAGCGCCATCTGTATTCTAGGTTACAGTTATGTTTACCCCCTACGAAATTCACTTCAAAATCGCTCAAAGCGGCTAAAGAAGTTCTCACTTCAAAAAATGGTTTCCTAACTTTCCTGGCTGTAACATTCTTGCTGCTTATCTGACTGAACTCCTAAGCTACTAATTTCTTCAAGTAGCATTGATGCGTTAAGTAAGTACATAAAACGGGGACTCTTGTTTTCTACAGATTTTGATATTTTCAAAAATGTGCACATTTTGAATAATCAAAGTTGATTACGTAATCAATAATAATGCGAATAAATTCCAATTTAAAAAAAACAATATCCTATCTGACGACATTATTCAGAAATTCAAAATGAACGCTCGTCGTACTAAAATAATTTCAACGAAAACAGATGGAATCCATTTGAATTAACATTCCTTTTTTGAAATTGGCGGGAATTATAAGTGAAAACAAAATGGCGGGACACCCACTTGACATTCAAATCGCGTTTGCTTGATTGAAAATAAGAATTCACAAGTCAAAAAATGTCGATGGCGAAAAATGTTTTTATATTTAATTATTGTGATGGTGTTAGCAGGGTGAATTTTCTTGGTGTTAAATGTGTTAACTTATATATTTTATGTTAATTGCGCTCCTGGACGAAAGTTAGAAATGACTATTTCATTATTTAAATAAGATTCGTTACTTACTCATAGACCGCTAATCTAAATAATAGTGACAGTTTCATTTCAAAACAAATGATAAACTGTTTTGAACAATGCAACATGTTTACTAAGGATCAGCTCAAACCGTGACGTGAAGCGACGCCGACGCGACGCTGCGCACACTTTTTTACAATTATCGAACTTATACTTAACGAAAAGTTATAATTTCAGTGCGAGCGTTGACAATGTCAAAGTACGCTGAGATGCGTGGGGCTGCGCACCGCGTGTACCTTATTGACTTATTGTGTAGTAAATAAATTCAATATTGTATCGGATCATAAAAAACTGCGCGTCGCGTCGCTTCGCGTCTCGGTGTCAACTGACCCTGATACAAAATAGGCAAATGACTAAATAGTTGAGGCGACCCGCGTCACTGAAACCGCATCTGAATCAGGCCAGCGGTTTTGAAGTCACAATAATTACAAAACAAACAAACTTGTTTTGAGGACTATTTCTAATTATTAATTACTTTTGTAGGTATAAATTTTTTAGAGTTCCGTACCCAAGGGGTGGCAAACGGAACCCTATTACTAAGCCTCCGCTGTCCGTCCGTCTGTCTGTCTCTCATGAACCGTAATAGGTTGACGGTTTAAATTTTCAGAGATTGTGTATTTCTAGTGCCGCCATAACAACAAACAATTTGTTTTATAAAGTATAATTAAACGGGGTCTGACCGTGGCGGTGGACAAACGGCTTTTGGATTAATTTTCAAAACACTAGCAGCTGTCAGTTATTTGAATAGAAGTAATAGAAATCAATGATGATGTAAGATGGAATTTTATATGAGTAATGCAATGCATTGTTAAGATTGCAAAAAACAGGAGGTCAGTGCTCAGTTAGCGGTTGCAAAACATAAATCATAATATTCATTATTTACTTTCCAACGTAACAAAGCAACGTCAATTTCCCGAGGCTTTCGCCTTACAAACAGACAAACACTCTTCCATAAATTGACAAAGACTGCACCGTCGTGATGCTGAATATTTAAATCAGAAGGTTCACTTCTATATACTTCAATTTTGTTGCATCTGGAACAGCACCCTAATTGCGTAATACACGATCAATCAGAATTGGAATCGGTTCGAAACAAATGTCTAATCCATTGCTTCATAAGTTCGTAAAATACGTTGGAGCAGTTTTTTTTTTGCATTTATGAATCAATGGATTTGCTCGACGGGGGAAGTGTACTATCTATTTCTGCTGTCAAACTTTGCTGGTTTCAAAGGTATGGGTGCCGAGGTAATTATAATTATATGGCACATGAGATATTTTAGCTCAGAATGTTGGGCCACAAAAGGGATGAATGAAAGGCAATTGCATGCAGCTGAGATGAGAATGTTAAGAGGGATTTGTTGTGTTACTCGAATGGGTAGAATAAGAAATGAGTACATAAGAGGAAGTCTGAAAGTGGCACCGGTGACTGAAAAGTTGTGCAGAAATCGGTTGTCATGGTATGGGCACGTGATGTGGAAGAATGAGGAAAATATCGTGAGGAAAGTTTTGAGTATTAATGTCGATAGATATAAGAGTAGGGGAAAACCAAAGAAACGATGGATCAACTGTGGGAAAGATGATATGATATGACTACCGAAATACCGACTAATAGAAAAGTATGGAAGAAAGGGACATGTTACGCTGACCCAAAATAAATTGGGATAATGTTTTTGTTTTGTCTCTGGGAAAGCAACTGTCTGCGATGCTTTTTTGCAGATGTTGATGGGCACTGGTGGGGACTAGTGACTACTTCCAATCAGCAAATCTATTTTGTCAAAATCTCACTGTGAAAATTTAGGTGAAGCTGTCATTAGTGTCAATTCCTAGCATCATCATCAATTTTTTTGGGTTTATGTTAATTATTAGTTTAATTAATTTATTATAATTATTAGTTTAACTAATTGTAATTGTATCATTTTATAGAATAATTTTGTTTATTAATTTCGGTTGTTTTTTTTTTATTTCTATTGTTTTTTTATTTTATATTTTTTTTGTACTAACGATTATGTCTGAATGATTTTGCTGTGTTTGTTATAGAATTGGATATTTTTTATATTTTTACCTTACCACAGTCAGTATTTGGATTGTTGTTGTTTTTAATTTCTTCTTAAATGGTCAATGTAATTTATTTTATTTTAGTCTAATTTATAATCTAATTTTCATATCAATTATTATTCAATGTGTATCTTTTACTCGTTTATGGTCGAATTTATTAATTTAACGTTCAAATTTTTTAATGAATCTGTCGTAATTTAATAATAGATGGTTTTACCACTGTTTTTTGTGCTAGCGGTGTTAACCTATAATTAATTGTTGCACCCGCAATTGTATCCTATGTTAATAATATGCTGCTAATGTACTGGTGTAAACAATTGTTGGTTATCCTTAATAAAAATAAATAAATAAATAAATCCCTGGTGGAATAACAGCTCACTTCACGACTGATTACCTGCTACCCAATAACGTACCTAAATAAAACGTATGAAAGTACTATTTCCATTGGTTACTCCTTATTACATGAACCTTCTAAACATTTCTTCTCAATGACCAAAGGGCAGCCATTTTGAATTATTTTACTTTTTTTTTCGTTCTGAACCATCAGCCCTGTTGACACTGTACCTTTAATGAAATGTTAACTTTACGTTCAGAAATTGTAATTAGTTCACAAATATTAGGTTTTCCTTCCTTCCCGTCTTCGTTGGTGAGGCGTGATGTTTTTTTATGTTGATTTTTCTTATTGTTTTTCATGGGTTGGGCAGAAAATTCTTTTTTTTTTTTAATTTGTATTTGTTACTTATTCGAAGAAAAACATTACTTCAGGGGCAGTCGGGTAAAAAACGGCTTTTTGGTCTATGTTATTTTTGCAAGGTGCCGTGAAAATAACAAGCTCATGAGTACATAGGTACAGTGACGGACTTTAATTGATGAGCCACCATCAAACTTTTCAATTTTGCAATTTCATACATTCACGAGATTATACGATTAAACACGAACTCAAAAGGCACGCTCGTAAACAAGATGACAAATAAATCACTTTTAATCGGAAATAGTTAGAGGTTGACTAATAAGTTCTCAATGATAAAAAATAAATACAATCTATTTGATACCGACCTCTTTTGAATCATAGCTCATTAACTCAATAATTCTGAAAACACAACTGAAGACAGTGACAGTTGAAATATCGATGTCAGAGACGTTACTTTCGAACTTGTCGAAATGATTATAAATATTTCTCCGTACGTTGTTAATCGTTGCTAGGTTACTGTTGCTAGACCTGCAATTGGTTGACTTTGGGTAGTCACTCTGCTGTCAAGTTTGTAGTTCTGGCTGTCAGGTTAGCCAACCGGTAAAGATAAGAAATATAATTTTCTTCTTCTAATATGAAGACATATGACTTTGCGAGTCGGGAACCGAATAAACCCGATTTGCATTACATGGCTAAAATACGAATAGTGCCAGGTGGCTCATCAATTAAAGTCCGTGACTGTACATAAATAGATCATTTAGTTTAGATTTTTTTAAAGTTAGGTACTTGCACTCGTCTGTTGGGCAGTTTTCTTAAGACACCGGGTACCATGTTTTTCAGGCAGAAACATTCATATTTTTATTTGAATTTGTTACTCATTCAAAAAAAAAAAAAACGGCTTTTCGGGGTTTCTTTTTTTTAAGTAACAAGGTCATGAGTACATGGCTCATTTAATTTAGTTTTTTTTAAAGCCAGGGACACTCGCGTGTTCCGCAGTTGTCTTAATACACTGGGTACCATGTTTGTCATGTGAGGCTGTCGACCTGTAGAATAATTGTAACGCACATAAAATCTATCGCAATGCCCTACATTTTTGACAGCCTCGTTCATTGAGTTATTTACATTGTTGAGGAGACGAATTTTTCAATCGTATGAAGCTATGGATGTAAAAATGAAAGGCATTGGGATCGATTGCCATTTTAAGTGTGTTACGCAATAGCCCCGCTATTTGCCAACAAAACAGACTGCCACAGACAGGAGCCTTAAGGTATAAATCACCAAGTAATCAAGGTAAGTTAGGAATTGTACCATATAGATACAATTCCGTACCTGACTGCAGATAGCAACAGCATTCGACGTGTCGTCGCGACACTACTGGTTTCTATGTATTTCTATGAAACACGACGTCTACGCTACGGAAGGTATTTCGTAGAACATAGAAATCATTAGTGTCGCGGCGGCACGTCGCCTAGTGCTGCTGCCTGCATGCTACGGACTTGTACCTCTATAATCATGTACCCAAATCGATTGTGTACCTACAGCACGATGCTTTCCCCCAACAAAAGAGCAAACATTATTAAAAACCGTGGTCACTTGAGCATCAACACGCAGTCCGTACAATATATACATCGTGTGGACACCGCACTCCGTGTTTCCCAGGATTATTTGGCGAAACAGAGCGTTAACCGATTGTGTGCAGTGCGGGGGTGAAGTCGATAGATTATGTATCGATATTATATGAATGTTGGTTCGCCCCTATGATATCGAAAGCTAATATTGGAACTGGTTATACACTAAACATGAGTGTGTAATATATTTAGTCTATTAAACACTTCGAGTGTTACAGCAATTTAGTTTAGCTTCATGTTTACATCTGTTAGTAAACTTAGTTATTAATGCTTGCTATAAGAATAATGGTCTTGCGTTGTATCGTTGGGCGTATGTTGAATGGTTACTAAATCATGCATGTTAGACTAGTAGGGATACAATAGGGAATATGCATGTGATTCAAATATGGGTCAAATATTTTTTTTTATAAACTAGAATTATGCCTCCATCAATATTTTTGAATAAAATTTCTTTTTGAGCGAGATTTTTTTTTTTAAGGTCCCAAAAAACCGTGGGTAATTCAAATACTTGAAAAGCTAAGAGCGGATGTGACGTAACAATCCGGGATAACAATTAAAATGTCAATGTCAAGTCAATCAACAAGTGTCAAGTCAATGTCAAACGCTCATACAAAAAGGAGTGTTTGACGTTGACTTGACAGTTGCTTGTTTTCACGGTCTGTGACGTCACCACACCAAGCACGCCAAATGGAGGGCGTTTAAATAGCCCGGATCGGTTGGATATTTTTAAACTTTTTTTTAAGTACTTTAAATTGCTTTTTTGCCGTCGATTTTTTTTTACTATTATTTGACGATTTTATTCGATTTCACTATCGAATAAAAATATTTAAAAAATACATGCATATTCCCTATTTATATTTTTCTGCAGTCATGTTGGCCTACTGACCATGGTGTTAACTGACGGCTTGGTATCCTTCAAAGCGTAATGGGTTTATGTGAAGAAGCTTATGTATGCGCCCCGCGGTTTCACCCGCATAAGTCTCGATCCTGTGGGATTATCGGGATAAAAATATCGTATGTGTTAATCCAGGTTATAAACTATCTGTGTGCCAAATTTCATCCAAATTTGTTCAGTAGTTTTTGCGTGACAGAGTAAAAAAATATCCATCCATCGCGTTTAGTGGTAGGATAATATTAGTAGGATTGTGTTGTTGTTATGACGTAACAGCCTCGCAATATGCAGAATAGTTTACTTAATTTGGATAAGCCCACATACCGTTTAGCCTCGCAGTCATTTTAGGTAAAAAAACGTTGTATCGAGTTGCTGGAGTGGGCTACTGAATTTAAAATGATTTTTTTACTAAAGAAAATTGCCAAATCTATTTTCGCTCAAACGATTACGTCTCTTAAGTTTCCATTTTTCCATCTCGATAGATTTATGATTAAATGTTGACAATCAAACACAACATCATCGTTATATCGATACCGCCTTCCGTCTCTACCCTTCGCCCCAAGGCGGTATTACGCGGCGTTGTGCACGCCGCCTTACGCCCTTTGTTCTGCACACGCCCTAACGGCGCACTGATGGCGAACCATGGCAAATAAACGGGTATTGCCATGTTTAACCCCGAGCGACGTATTCAATCATACGTGAATACTATTTCAGTAACGGACATATTAATTTTAAAACAAATGAGCGACGATTAGCTTACGTCATGATTACGTGCCCTCTCGGCCATCATGATCATCATCAGCCTATAGCAGTTCACTGCTGGACATAGGCCTCTCCAATTGCACGCCATTCAGCTCGATTCTCGGCAACTCTCATCCAGTTGCTACCAGCCACCCTGCGAAGATCGTCGCTCCACCTAGCCTGAGCGGGGCCTACCTTACGTTTTCCGATTCGCGGTCTCCACTCAAGAACACGTCTACCCCAACGGTCATCTGTTCTACGGCTAATATGGCCGGCCCATTGCCATTTCAGCTTGCTTATTCTGTGAGCTATGTCGACAACTTTGGTTCTCTGCCGGATTATGTCATCGGCCATGGCGCGGAGGATTCATCTGCCAAGCCTTTTCCCAACTGTGTGTGTGAGAATGTTGAGATCGGCTTCCAGTTTAACCGAATGCAGCTGAATACCAGTATTTTACATGTAGCGACTGCCTATCTGGTCAGATCATACGGATCTGAAGGTAGAAGTTAGAACTGACCATATTTATCTGCAAATAAATCTTTGACTTTGACCAAATAGTAACTTATCTTTAGAAATGGAAGTCCGATTACTGTCGCTAAAGCCAAAGTCAAAGTCGAATCATTCATTTAAAGTATTGACCATTTAAAGGCACTTTTGAACATATACAAGAAAATAGAATTGATCCTCGTTGTCCCTTCCTAAAGGTAGTATGGAGAAGACTGGGCAAGAAACTTCATTGTATATTTTTTAAATCTAAGTAACTAGCAATTAGTTTGATTTTGTCCAGACTCTGTAGCTCAGAGGTTCTCAAACATTTTTTTATCGTCGACCACTTTCAAAATTTTCCTGGTTTCGGTGGACTACATATCTACCAAATTCCCAAAACGATTCGAAAAAAAAAAAAAAATTTTTTTGTGCCCGTGCACGAGCAAAAAAAAAAGCAAGCAATATTATAAATATTAACTTAAATATTAGCTTAAATATAAGTCTTTATACGAACATTTTTCACCGAAATACAGCCTGTCAAAAATCATCATGGATTTTTTTTTGCTCCCTTAATGTTTTTGAGAAGTTTATTATCTGCCAATTGATAAAGCAAGCCAACATTTTTCTTCTTTACTATCGAAATTAGTTCGTGGACCCCACCACTTACAACTTGTGAACCGCCATTTTTTCACGCCAACTTAGACCCCCGTCGAGTCTCTCGTGGACCCCTGGGGGTAACCTGGACCACTTTGGGAATCACTGCTCTGGCTAGATTGTCCTAATGGAGCCGGGTCGTTGTAATTTTTTTTTTTTGTTGTAATTCCTATTGGTTCACGTGTGACTAATTGCTATTATTCTTTATTTTCAGGTAAGTCTGACCGCTCTAACAAAGTTACCGAAAAACAAATTAAGGTAAGATAAAAACATGAGACGTTATAATCCCCGTAAAAACTTAAATTAATAAGGATAACACTGCAAAAAAAAGTTTATTTTTTCATTACAAATGTATGACAAAATGTATGAAAGTAATAAAAAGTTGTTACACACATGTCATAAATCAATCAACCCCGTAGAAATAAATATTTTATAAGTAGACGAAGGAGACTTTACAAGGGATAATACAAAGAAAAAATAAAAACTTAGTTATGTCAAGTAAGTTGTCATGTGAAAACTCGTGAATGCTAAGTAACCTAAAATTTTAATAGGCACCTCTTGAGATACTGAAGTTATTTGGCTGTTTTAATTTGACAGCTTTAAAATATTCAAAATGTCTTCTAACTTGCTTCTAACGCAATGTTTTACTAACTAAACTAAGCTTCTTAAAGCCGGGTCCAGACGTGTGTAATATGTAATGTAATATATCGTGTAATGTAATGCGAATAGTGTGGAAGGCAGGCATACAAACTCGACGTGTCCCAACTTCACAACCAACCTGCCTAGCCTTTTCCTAACTATGTTGAGGTCGGCTTCCAGTCTAACCAGATGCAGCTGAATACCAGTATTTTACATGGAGCGACTGTCTATCTGACCTCCTCAACACAGTTGGTAATACGATACCAACCACCACCTCTTATAGGAGTATTATTTTAATCTTACTTTAGTGAGGCAAAGAGAAGGAGCTACACGTCATGTAGAGCTTCCTCTCTTCCCTACACTGAAGTAATATCGACAGCCGATGGATCACCGCAAGCGCCAGCCCGAGCGTTACATGTAATTAATGCTCGTCGTGCCGTCCACACGCAGAATTCGCGTTACATTACATTACACTATAGTCTGGGCCCGACTTAGGAATAAAAATTCTTGTATTCTATCGAATTCTGTCTTACTTGATTCTAAATTGTGAGCCAGAGCAATTTCTTCTTAAGTTTTGCAGTCAAAGTTTTTTCTAACTTCCTTGAACAGAAAACTTATCAAGTTTGTATGTACTACCAAAGCTTTTACAGATAGTTTATAAACATAAAAGAGAAAAAAAAAACTAAACTTGACTTTAGTCCTTGTAGGCTTTCATAGACAAGAGCTGTTCTGTAACTAGATATTTCTGGAGCGTCGAACTGAAATATTATATCGAAGCCCATCAACCTGGATTCGCCTCTTTGGAATGGACACAAAACGGGTCTACCTTTATTATACTAGTATACTTTAAGGGCCTATACAACCTCAAATTGTTTAGCATGAGCCTCCGTTATGCCTAAAATTCTGCAGCATTATAATTTTGACATAAATGTATGGAAAAGTTGAGGATTGATGCTAGGTCCTGTTTGACGAAAACACGATTAGGTACATACAATCTCGATGAAAAGAAAATCCAAAGTGATCTCTAAACCGAACTAAAAACCGCTGGTATTCAAACAATACTTCAAATTAGATCATGAAACTAAAAAGCAATTACCTAAACTATTCGAAGCTTGGAGCCGCCAGCACCCCACTCTGTCTCGCTCTCACTCAGGCCGCGACTAGTATGGTGCGAGCGAGATAAAAAGTGAATTTGAGCTGAGGTAGTATAGGCCCTTAACTAACTATACTTCCATATTTTTTTTCAAATATAAGCATTAATTACTCAGGCAGTTTCAACATTAAAAACTCATTTACATTTAAAACGTCAAAACTACAACATAACCGCCATATTGCCTAGCGCTGAAGACTTGGTGGCCTAATTTCCTATATGAACAATCAGGTACACACTACACAATAATCTTACGCTATAGTCCGCAAACATTCCACATGTTCGGAAAACCCCAGTCCCGCCAGCCGAAATGGCGTCATTAAGTAATAAACATCAATCTAAAACCAAAGATTCCCACGAATCCAACATCAGAATTCGAATGATTCACTTTAAACCTCTCATTAAAAGTTTTTAACATCAAACAACTAAACAATATATCTTAAACAACGCCCGCCATCTTGTCTCGCCGCCATTACTAAAATAACGGCCATATCTCTCCAACTGTCAAATCAAGTTCTTTTTACAAATCGTTCGGATACATTTCCACAGAATTAGACATTTTTCTTCACAAATCGCTCGAATAAGAAACAAATTAAAAAGATTAGTAAGAATTTTTATCGTTTCCGAAAGCAGTTAGCGCTTGTGTGGTATTTCCGGAGGGTGGCAGCACCAGTTATTCGTTGAGTAAATAAAATTGGACTTAAGTATCAATTGTTATTCGAGTAAAAAGATTTATCTTGACACCTTTTCCGCTTTTGAGTGAATGGTCGACCGGTGATTGGTAGGAGTTCTAACGATGCGTGTACATCGGCTTTGTGGTTCGGAGAGATTTCATTTCATTTCAGAAGGCCCGCGAAATTTTAATTTTCTTACGTTTGTTTGCAATTTGCAGGTCAGTGTCAGGGTTGTATGTTGATTAAAATATGATTCGCGACCATAACAAAAATGGCTTTACAGAATTATAAACATTAGAATCAGAAATACAACTCTCTAAGTTCATGATGGTGTATTGAATGACTATTTTATGAAATCATGACATTTGGCACTTACATGAACTTAAGGAATTGTATTGCTGATTCTAATGATTATAAGTCTGTAAAGACATCAAAACTTAGATGTCTACAGTCAATTCCTAGCGGCAGGTGGAATGATAGCGTAGACAGTAGTAGTAAACTCACTTCACCTAAGTTTTCAGAATTAAACAGCATTCATTTCATTACATTTACAGGCACTTTTGAATTGTCAAAGAGTCGGTCAGTTAGTCAGAAAGTTGAAGCTAGCAGTCTATTCCAAAACGTAGGTCTCTATGGAGACGAACGGGCAAGATACTCCAAGGATATTTAAAAATAGATATAAATATGACAAAATCCTGGGTACAGTATTCTTGTTACTTCTATATTATCTGAGAACAATGTAAAACAAAAAAATAATCAAAAACAATTCAAAATATAAGATTAAAAATAAACCCTGGCAGATAAAAGATGACCAGTCTCAAATTACCGGCCCGTTCATGAACATGACACGTTAATCAGCACGATTGAGCTCAACCATTTTGTAGGGAACCGAATGATCCAACACACGCGCCACCATCAGCGAGCATGACATGGATAGATCAGCTCCTCCTAATTTGCAGAAACTAGACGAAACTGGCAGATCTGACAATCATCAGCATAATCAGCCAATAATGTTCCCACTACTGGGACACAGGCCTCCTCTCTGTGAGAAGGAGTGGGCCGTAATCCACCACGCGGGCCCAGTGCTGGTTGGTAGATGTCACATTTCTTCGAATTTTTGATTCTAGGACATGCCGGTTTCCTCACGATGTTTTCCTTCACAATTTTGAGAGCAGACGCGATGAAATAATTTGCACAAAGTAAAGCGCCTGTCAGGGTTCGGACCTACGACCCACAACTCGTAAGTCGTGGCCGTTACTACTGGGCCACCACTGCTCTCTGACAATCATCGCCTTTGCACATTAGCACATCCCTATTCAGCCGAACACGTAACACCCATGAAGATACACAACACTATCGTCTAACGCATCGGATGGTGGTTTTTTATCACCGCCCATAAAAAATGTCTTAACTACTGATTTACTGTCCTGAATTTACGCGAATAATAAAATGGAGTCGTGAGACGTGTAGTCACAATCGATAATGTTGGAGAGTTGAAGCTGCTATCTAATTGCGTAACTTATTTTCTTAACTAATTAAGACTAATTTGTTTCATTTTGACAGTTCAACGACATTCATTGCGTTAATTTTGTTGAGCAGATTTTCTTTTTCTTACTTATGATGCAACAATGGATATTACTTTAGTTTCAAACCGATTCCAATTGTGATTGATTGTGTATTACGCAGTAAGGGTGCTGGCGACAGTTGCTAGAAACTAGTATTATCATGACGTAGCGCAAGAAAAATCCACCAGCAGCAATCGAAAAAAAAAAACAACCGATTTCCGATAAAAAGTGAAAAATTTCTTTAATTTGGAAAGTTTCTAAGTTTCTTTGGTTTCCAATTTTCGTTTTTTGCGACCGACTTCCGAAATGAAAGTATTTTTCACTTTTTAGTGTTTTTTTTTAAAGTATGTTGTTTTTTTTTTTGTAAAAAGTTTTTATTTTTCACTTTTTTGTTGTGGTACCTACCCCACACAAATTCTAATACCACTACCTGTTAAGGCTCTTACACACTGGAGCGATTCGCCGCGGGACGCGAATTGTAACAAAACAATTTCTGAGAAAACTTCACGGCGTACAATGCGGCGGCGTCGCGTCGCGCGGCGAATCGCCCCAGTGTGTTATTTACAAAAAGATAACAGTGACGGAGTAGGTAACTTAAAACATCGTCCATATATACAAGTGGGAAAATACGTAATAATGAAGCTAACTCTAAAACTACGCAAGCAAAGTTAATAAAATTTATATGGGACCACCTCTGAAGCATGACCTACCAAACAAAAAAAGAATCATCAGAATCAATTCTAAATAGGCGGCGTAATCGCGTGACAACCCACAAAAAAAAACATACAGACGAATTGAGAACCTCCTCCTTTTTGAGGAAGTCGGTAAAAAAAAAGAGGAATCGAGTTTTTCAATAGTATGCCGAATAAAATCGACACCTATCTAGAGTTTACCTGAAGACCTCGAAAGGGTTAGTGTATTAATTTCCATGATATTGGTAGGTAAACTAGCCAGTAAGCAGATTACCATTGTGTCCGTGCCGCTAACACTGATGTAATTACGTTACTGGTTACATTCACTATTAACACGGGGTATGGGTTAAGTGATGAACTTACAAGGTTTTGGTTCTTCCTCTTTTAATATCCTTCTGACCTAATTTCCTTAAGAGCAGCTGGATATGCAGAAAATAGGCGCAACCGTAGATATACTGAGACGCAGGTCCACGCAGCGCAGGGCAGAGCTGATTTTGTAATGCATGAACGTACTGACAGCTGGTCGTCACTTGTTTTTGTTTGGGTCGCAGCCAGGTAACGCAGCATCCGTCGCGCAGAAAACTGTGCCGTCTCGCACGCGTAGCATGACCTCGGTAGAAACGGGTTTTGTCGACGGAAGAATAGACAAACTGACAGATTGCGATTGTTTATCTACTCTTTCGTCGACAAAACCCGTTTCTACGGTGTTCATGCTACGCATGCTGCTGCTACACTGACATAATGTCTGTGTCCAACGTGCCTGCACCGCAGTTGTCAGTACGTTCATGCATTACAAAATCTACACTGCCCTTTGCTGCGTCGACCTGCGTCACCTGCGTCTCAGTAATTTAGCATACGCTTAGCCATTGTATAGCATTGTGTATCATGTAAAGCATTAAAACTTATAGATTATTTTTTTCGATAATTTGTAACTTGCACTTGGTAATATAGGCTATGTTTCTGCTGAAGCTATATCACAAGTATTATTGTTAAAATACAGAAAAAACAATATGAAAACATGTCATTAACGCTGTAAAAATGTGCGAAATTCAATTCGCTACAACTTCATTTTAGTTAGATTTTTTGAAAAAAAAAGGATGTAGGAACCTAGATAAATACTGTCTCAATCCTAATAACAACACATTATCGTAGAAATATGCTTAAATTGCAAATGATTTAGGTATTACGTTTGTATGGAGAATTCATCCGTCGTCGCCGCGTTCTTAAACTCACAAGCTTACACCTTGCACCACAATCCAATCGTCCAGTATGTCATATTCACTGACGCGTCGTTAATTGGTTGGAGACCATTTAGAGCGACTGCATCGATGAATAAATGCATTCAATTCATTTCTGATTACATCGGGAAGTAGTATTTACTGTATTTGGGATGGATAAATTATTGTTTATTTATTTACTAGCTTCCGCCAGCGGCTTCCCACGCGTGGTATGTCGATAAAAAGTAGCCTATGTCCTTCCCCAGTCTGCCATCTATCTCCTTGCCAAATTTTATCTATCCGTTCAGTGGTTTAGGCGTGAAAAGGCAACATACAGACAGACAGACAGTTAGATAGACAGACAGACAGTTAGATAGACAGACAGACAGAGTTACTTTCAAATTTATAATATTAGTATGGATTTATTTATTTACCTCTTACAACTATCTTTACATGTCTTCGACCGAATCGATAGTATGGCTATCAACTATTATTAAGGGCGTATACAACCTCAAATTGCTTAGCCTTGATCCTCCCTTAGGTATGTCGAAAATACTGCAGCATTAATTTTGCAATAAATATAATATGTTAAGTTGAGGATTGATGCTAGGTCCTATGTTTGACGAAAACACGATTACATAAAATTTTCTCTATAGAAAAAAAAATCCAAAGCTCCAATCCAACCTCTAAACGGAACTGGAAAGTGCTGGTATTAAAAAAAATACTTCAAATTAGATTATGACACTGCATAATAACTGAACTAACTATAAAGCAGGTCTTATGTTTTGTTTTTTAATTACCATTATTTTCACCGTAAAAAGCAATTACCTAAACTTTTCGAGGCTTTAGAGCAGCCAACACCCTTCTCCGTCTCGCTCTCACTCTGGCCGCGAGTAGTATGGTGCGAGCGAGATAAAATCTGAGTTATGGTACGGCCTAAAGTGGATCCGCAGTTGATACCTGCGAAATTCAAAGTTTTCTTACGTTTTTTGGAATTTGCATGTCAGTATCAGGTTGAACATCATCTGCCTAGCCTTTTCCCAACCAAGTTGGGGTCGGCTTCCAGTCTAACCAGATTCAGCTGAATACCAGTATTTTACATGGAGCGATTGCCTATCTGACCTCCACACCCAGTAACTGGGTAATACGATACCCCTTGGCAAGACTGGTTGTCAGACTTTTGGGCTTCTGACGACCCCTAACGACTGTCAAAGATTCACAAATGACAGCCGGGTCCAACGGCTTAACGTGCTTTCCGAGGCACGGAGGAGTCTCGATATGTAAAGATGGTCACCCATCCACGGACCAGCCCCGTCAAGCGTAGCTTAACCTGATGGATCGACCCGTGCGGCTGTTATTGCTTAGCCACGAGCTCCTTGTATCTTAATCAAAATGTGATTCGCGATCGGAACAAATTAATTTCCCTGACTGTACAACGAAGCTGCAAGCCGAAGCATTTTGATCAATAACGTCTCCGATACCGTAGCTCCGAAAGTCCGTGCCAAAACAGTAAACTTGACTATTTCCAAGATCCTTGTGTATTTGCGAGCATCCCTTACTCCTGAGCCTTTAAGCCTGCAGGCGGTGCTGGCGTCACGAACCCTCCTTGCTGCTCCTGTTTACTATTTAAAATAGATTTAACGCCTAACTAATATAAGTACAGTCACGAGCAAAAATACGTATACACTCAGCAAAATTCAATAACGATTTTCTCGTAGAATAACAATTGCAACTTTGAGATGATACCTATTTCATAATAATAGGGGTTCCAAAATGCTATGTTCGTTATAACATAAAATTACAATCAATATACCTAGTAGGAGAAAATCAATTTTAAAAGTTGTAAAACATATTGGTGCTTATGACTGTACAATGAAGAACCGACATAATTTTATGAAAATAATAAATTAATTAAATACATAAATCAGTATAGACCATTCTAAAATAAGCCCTGACAGCTAAGACCTAACCAATCAGGTCCGATAGCACCATTTCATAAACTAGCCGTCTGGTTTAACATCGTTCAACTAACCACAAAATAAAAAAGTGTTGTCACGAAACGCATCAGCATAGAAATAGACACTTGGCGGTTGCCGCTTTTTTCTAACATATTATTATTGTGTTATATAAAGAAGAATAGGCAAAACACTGTAATTGATGATAACTCATTAAACGTTATAAATATCTACAGACCAAATAAGCGTTCATAGCGAATACCTAACCAGTTCGGTCCGATGGCACCATTTCCCTTACCAACCGTCTGGCTTAGCATCGTTCAACTAACCCGTATGTTATCCTACCCTGTGATGTGCGAACATGCAAACTGTAAAGTTAACTAACAGATTAATGTGTGATGTTCATGTGCATGAGAGCAAATAAATAAATAAATTACGTTGTTATACATTTATCTAAACATAACACGATCTTAACAGTTGGTTACTACGCTACAACACAAGTTTGTCTGTTTATTTACAAGTCTCCATTTCTAACACATTGATGACACACACACATTGTGTTCTATAATAATTATTAATAATTTCCCATTTAATACTCAATAAATACAGGCTGTAACAGGCTGTAGAAGAATCTAGAAGCTTCATAAAAATATACAGCGCGAATGACATGTTTTGGTCTGACGTCGGTCTTTACTGCTCCGAGGCTGTGAAATTTTGCGAAAACTATTTTTTCAACCCAAAACCCAGTGCTATACATATTTATATGTGATGCATGTAAGTTAAAAGGCTATTTGATTACCCGACTACCAAAAAAGGGTAACCTATGTTTTTTTACAATTATTCTTAACAGTTAACAGCTAACCAGTCCGGTCCGATGTCACCATTTCTCTAACCAGCCGTCTGGTTTAGCATCGTTCAACTAACTCGTATGTTAACCTACTCTGCGATGTGTAAACACGCCAACAGTAAAGTTAACTAACAGATTAGTTGTTATTAATACGATCTTTAGGGGGATGCACTAAGGTAGCCCGCGAGTATTTATATTCTGTATGTATTTATCTCCGAAAGGACTGGCCCAATTTTGACGGGACTTTCACTGGCAGATAGCTGATGTTATGAAGAGTAACTTCGGCTTTACTTTTTATTATTTTAGAAAAATAATTAGGGTCCTGCGGGCGACGCCGCAGTCAGCAGCTAATCCCAAACATAATTGGAGTTTTCAAAGTCGAAATCTCACTTTCAGCGACTGTAGCTACCCCCTTTAGTACCAATGAAACGTATGCGCTTGTCTTTTGAACTTGGAATTATCCCAAACTGACAGCGACGGGAAAATTTCGTTTGTAGTTTAGTTTCTGTACCAAAAATCATAGCATTTATCACCCCTAAGGTATTATTAACCCCTTCTACCCCACTAGACATCCCTCGACTGAGAAGTTCAAAGCACAAAGGCCTGTCAGTTACCCGACTGACGCAGAAAAGTGGTGTGTGTCTTAGATGTGTGCGCACGTCGTGTTGATCTAATGACCTGACGGCTGTGAGCATTAGTTATGACTGAGATGGTTCATGAATATTAGTTGTAATTTTTACCCAAAGCTATGTAAATTAAGCCTCTCCCCATGTTTTGTATTTCTACAACGACTTTCAACAGCCTAATCAGCCTATAATGTTAGAAGCTCGTGGCTAAGTAATAACAGGCGCACAGGTCGATCCATCAGGTTAAGCTACGCTTGCCGGGGTTGGTCCGTGGATGGGTGACCATCTTTACATACCGAGACTCCTCCGTGGCTCGGAAAGCACGTTAAGCCGTTGGTCCCGGCTGTCGTTTGTGAATCTTTGACAGTCGTTACGGGTCGTCAGAAGCTCGAAAGTCTGACAACCAGTCGTACCAAGGGATATCGTATTACCCAGTTACTGGGTTGTGGAGGTCCGATAGGCAGTCGCTCCATGTAAAATACTGGTATTCAGCTGCATCCGGTCAGACTGGAAGCCGACCCCAACATAGTTGGGAAAAGGCTAGGCAGATGATGATGAATGTTCTCACTGCTGGGACACAGGCCGCCTCTGTGAGAGGGATTGGACCGTAATCCACCATCGCGGGCCCAGTGCGGGTCGGATGTCACATGTCTTTGTATTTTTAGTTCTAGGACACGTTTCCCCACGATGTTCCTTCACCGTTTTGAGAGCGGTGGTGATGAAATAATGTACTCAAAGTGACTGCCTGACGGCCGTTTCAACACGGCATACTGGTGCCTTATTATGAAGTATCAATGCCACCATTTTTCCAGTGTGGGAGAGAGACGGAGCTAGACAAGGCCGCTAGCACCATCCCGTTTTCGCAGTGGAATAATGATGGCATTCATACTTTATAATACTACTAGCTCTCGATCTTCTCTCGTCCATCTTAATGTCAAGTTTATTAATTTCCAGTGAAATAACGTAGGCTCGTGTATACTCAAAATATAATAATAACATTACATTATTATATTTAATTACAATGTTGTCTAGATTTTCCTTTGTGGGATTCTGTGAGATTAACTTAATTATTGTTGTTAATTCAGATATTGAATAATAACAATATAATATTATTTTGTCTCGTTGGTCACAAGAGCTAGTGCTGAGCATGAGGGCCTGGGTTCAATTTCCAGGTCGGGCAAAGTGTTATTGGTTTTTCTATCAGGTGCGTAGTACTGGCAACCGGCGTGAGTGCATGCCCAGCACCCGTTTCTACAGTGGTCAGGCTACGCGTGCAGCAGGCGTAGCATGGCGCTTTTTCTATACAAAGTGACAGTTCGTTTCTTCATTTTTGACATCCACCGTAGAAATCTTTCTACAATCTGTCATTTTGTCTTTCATTTCTAACGATCTTTGTCTAGGTCTTTTTTTAAGTAGACTATTTCGGAAGAAAGTTTTCTATCCTTACTGTCAAAATCACACTGACAACCGATAAATCCTATGATAAAACAAAGAATTCTGAGTCGAATTATGTAAAAGAGTGAATTTCGTAAAAAGTGCAGTTGACTCTTTCTATTTTGCTGCCGTCTCGTACTGTATACTGTCTACAGAAAACGTCATTTTTGTCTACTCTTCCGTCGACAAAACGGTGCTCATGCTACGCCTGCAGATAGTGTATGAACGTAAACGAGGCAAAAAGAGTACTTATACAATAAGGATCGTTGCCGGTGACGTTCTGTAGTTTCTGCCTACCCCCATGTGAAGTGGCGTGAGTGACGTCACGTCACGGCGTGAGTGTATGTATGTATGTGTAGTTCTAAATCAGAAGATTCGTCAGAAAACTAGTTTTTTTCCCGGAAAAACTGCCGCTCCATTTCATTTGAGCTAAAATTTCGGGGAAACTACAATTACAGTTTGATTCAAACTTAAAGGCTCTTACATACTGGCGCGATTCGTCGCGCGACGCGACGCCGCCGCATTGTTCGCCGTGTAGTTTTCTCAGAAATTGTTTCGTTAAAATTCGCGTCGCGCGACGAATCGCGCCAGTATGTAAGAGCCTTAATGGTGGCTCGGAACATGAGGCGAGTCGCTGCGCAGTAACAATTTCATCTGCCAGCGAGGGTGAGGGGACTGGTAATGCGCAGCGAGTAGCTAACTTCCAAGCCACCATTAAGTTTGAATCAAACTGTACATAGGAATGTCTAAATTCTTCAAAGGTGTATGTCATGTCTATGAGCCTAAATTATTATCGTAATATAAACTTGCGTCATGATTACTGAAGCAATCTATATTTACCTTATGAGTGAACCAAACTGTTACTGGACCCTTATCAGTTATTATTCATTCATTACATTATTTCTTGGAACAACCACCTGGTAACAAAGTTGCTCACATCGGTGTAGTTTATATCAGACATTACGCCATCACATTTCCTTGAAACAACATTAAGCCTGTAATCCTCGTCCGGAGGACACGGTGGAGCATACGGTGGAGATGTGCCCTGCTTGGGCGGAGCACCGCCGTGTCCTCGTGGAGGCGATTGGCGGCACTGACCTCTCGCGTCCGGCCCTGGTCCAGGCCATATTACGGAGCGAGCGGGCATGGGAGGCGGTCACCTCCTTCTGCGAAGCAGTGATGCTCGCGAAGGAGGAGGCGGAACGCGTGAGGGAGAGGCAAGGTCTGCGCCCTCACGCCCCTAACCGCCGCCGCTGGAGACACCCTGGGCGTCGGGAATCCCAGGCGGATTCCCGGCCACCATAGGCGCGGGCTTGCGGACGGCGAGCAATGGGTAGCTCGCCGTCCGATAAGGACCAGGCCCGGGTCGATGGCGCGTCGTGTTCCACGCGCGCCTCAAAGAGATGTCAGCACACCTGACGGGGTCCGTCAGGACCGATGCCTGCCAGGGTTGCGGAATAGTCCGAAAGGGATACCGGGACCCTGGCAACAGGCAACTGAAGGAACACGGGTGGGTTTTAGTCAGTAAGAGTCTGACACGCCCTTCCGCTCCGCCCAGAGCGGGAGAAGTCATTTGATGATTTCCCACACAAAAAAAAAAAACCTATAATCCTCGAAAGGTTAGGCAGAGGTGTACCGGTAGTAAACTCTTTCGCCAGTTATAAGTAAGTCCCATGTAATAGGGGGCCAGCCTATTGCCATCAACCGGGTACAAATCCAAACACCGGGCTGCTACCGGGGAATTCCTGATGGAAAACGCCAATAACACTTTGCCCAACCAACTCTACTATCAATCACAATCTGAATGATTTTGAAGGATATTGCAAATTCATTGTTTCATGTTCGAAAAATTTGTCAGCTCAACATACAACGTAAATAACGCAGTGAATGTTACTATTACTATTAAACTATTAAAATTAAAGCCATTGGCCACTGGGAATCGAACCCAGCAGGACATCATGCTCAACAGTAGCGTAATTTGCAACCGTCTGTTATAATTATAACTAACAGTTAATTTTTAACTTGAAACTAACGGTTAAGTCAAACATTGGTCTAGTTTAGACCAATGAGGAAACTTTTAACTGTTAGTTATAAAAATTATCAAGAATCTGTAAATCTCTAAACTTCTCATACGAAAATCATTTCTCATACGACCTGCCTCGTTGTTGTGAATCCGTGATGATTTATGCCGCATCCAAACTAGCTGTAACGTAACATGTAATGTGTGACGTTGCAAATTGACATCTTAGGCGACATCTAGCGGTGGAGCTAGGTAGCTCCAGAGTTTCTCAATACTGGTGACAGAGCGTTGTTTTTGGGTTTCGATAATTAATTAGATGTTAATTAAAGAATTAAAATTTATTAACATTCAGATGTAATCACCCAAATTTTATAGTCATGCAATGTCCAATAAATTAAATTTAATTCTTATGATAGAATTTCGGAAGTGGATTGTCACTTGTCAAAGAATTCGGTTTTTAGTCTGTGGTTAGAACTTTCTCGAAGGTCGATAAGGAGGAGTCAGCTTTTGGTACTGCGTGTGTGACGAGAAGGGTGTTCCTTCCCGATCCTGGTGACGCTACGCAATGATGGAGTTTTAACAGCCGAACCTGTCTGGCTTTTTATGCTAGCCTGAACTGATGCGAACGTGAAAGACGTGACGTCCTAGTGCCGTCCCGTGGTCTGGTGAAATAGCAGTTAGTCCCGACTAGTGGCGGGCAGTGTGCTGGTTGACCCGGGCTTTGGCAGTTTAGAGGTTAGACCCTACGAGTGCTGGCAGTGTGGCCATCCCCGTATATTGGAAGGCCTTACCATCCGGTAGCTCGTCCAGGAAAGTGTCGCCGCTCCAGGTAACGATTAGCGTAATCGTTTTCATTACGGATCCCGTAGGCCGCGTGTACGTGGGAACCCAGAGTTTTCTCTGTGGTTCCATGCCAAGGGACTTGATTCCGTCAACTGACGTCAACTGAGAGTCCGTCGTGAACAGAGGGACAGTTAACACCTGCAAGTTTGTAGTAGACCCTTTGAGAGTGATACCCAGGTGACCATTTTGAAGGTCATTTCCAAGTGATTTAGGCCTATGTGTAGTAAACTAGGTTATAAACCAGTTGTTCTAAATTTCATGTGTTAGGTTGTGTCTCAGGGTGCTTTGCCCCTAATGTTATAATTCCTCTTATGAGCACAACCATATTAAAGGTCACTTATTATTCGATTGAGCTAGAAGTTGTTAAGCGTTCATCTCACGGATCCTCACAAGCGACCTTGAGCTTGTTGATATTTAATCTCATGCTTGTATTTCTCCTAACACACCTTGTTTTGGAGACGGGGTGTGATAGAGGCTAATACCAGGTTAAAGGTTGGGAAAGTTCTAGTGTTTTAGTGGCTTGCCACAATTTTTGTAAACCTGTGTTATATAATTACAATAAACTTTGTAAAAAAGGTAATGGTTTAATTGGTTCTTTCCCTATTTATATATACCTAATAAATTTACTTTAGCACGGCAGGAAGCCGGGTGACAAATGTGACATACAATGTAACATTTCCCATACAATTTAGTGTGTTCCGCGAACAACTACGTTCCTCTTACGCGCATTCATTATAAGCATTCGCATTACATTGCATGTTACGTTAAAGCTAGTCTTTAACAACAAATGAGTTCGCTTTCGAATTGTATGCGCTCACTTGAATGAGGTTCCAAGTCAACTTTACAGAATAGCATTACAGTTTATTAATACGGGCCACGAGCTCTCTGAGACCGATTGAACTGACTACAAAGTTCAAAATAATATTGCTTCTAACTAAAGCTATCACTATCCCGAGCTACCTTAGGTCGGGAAGGTCACGCTATCGATCTGCCGACCCCCTAAGGATTATAAAGTGTAATTCTCATCTCCCCCTGAAGTTGAGCGCCGGTAGTAGACTATAATTGATTTTAAACTTGCATGATGCCTGCGAAATGGTAATTTTTCAAATATGGCGCTCCTGAAACTAGTTTGAACCGGTTCGAGCTGGATGCTTTGCTGGTTCGGAGCGGATATTTTAATTTGGGTGGATGGGGGTGAACTTTGTTTTTATCCGACTATGGGAGACTAACGGATTAATGCGATGCGAAATATAAATCTCCACTTTATACATCCTAAACGCAAATAAGTCCGATTTAAAACGATGCTGTACGAGAGAGAAATAACTTGTCAAATGAATTCTCTTAACTCCAGCACGCGTATCATGACTACCATAGAAACGGGTTTTGTCGACGGAAGAATAGACAAAATTACAGATTCACAATCACAACCTGTCATTTTATCTATTCTTCCGTCGACAAAACCCGTGTGCTCGAGTTATAGTTGTGAATTTATTTGACAAGTTCTTTCTTTCATAGCTCTTTTATTAGTACTTTTTCAATTATTCAAAGGTAGTTAAGTTGAAACAACGTCGATAGAAAACATTATGGTTTGATGTCGACATCATGTTGCTCGCTTTCACAAACAATATGAAAACCTAAATGTAATAAATAAGTAAAAGTACTATATCTTCATAGAAAACCGCCGAAACGACGCGCTTTGAAATCTCAGTGTATATCAGTCAACAGCACAGACTAAATAATAGTATTAACAAAGCAACAGCATGGACGCGGAAGGTTTATCTACCGAGCGGTCGCACCGTAGGTAATTATTTCCAGCTCACTGCCGAGATATATAACTGTTACTTTATTATACTGTGTCTCTACCCTGCAGCGACAATTAAAACTGACATTTTGAAACACCCTTTTCTAAGAAATGAAGCGGTAATAATAAATAAATTAAAAATATGACAAGACAACGATGTTGATTCTAGTCAGTTATGGAAGATGTCTCCAGGATGAATATGAAATGGAAAGCATACTTTATCAAGTAAGAACGTTCCGGAGGTAACGCAAATACACGGTGCGAGTTCTGAGAAAATGGCGGAATATCCCGGAGTCCTGGACGAATATTAAAAGAAAACCCTGAAAATACAATGATATAATTTTATATTGTAATGGCTCTACTCCCAAGTCCACTCATTAACTAGAGTGTCCTAATTATAACAGTCTTGACGATACTTCCTGCACGCATACCACCGTAGAAACGGGTTTTGTCGACGGAAGAATAGACAAAATGACAGATAAACAATCATAATCTGTCATTTAGTCTATTCTTCCGTCGACAAAACCGAATTGCACGCAGATCATTTATAAATTGTCAGTTTGTGACATTTTACGATGATTCATAATATTATCCTATTACTGTTCTGCCAAATTGGCCGGTTTAGGACCCCATGTCTACATAATTTTATTCGCACTTTTTCTCATAACACATCTGACATTGGCAGAATTGTCGACATCGGCACCATTGCCATAGATAAAAATAGTAGAATACATAAGTTTAGGTAGCTCATTTGAAGACTATTTTTTGGTTCCTCCGCTGCCACCTTTCATCCACGCTACATCTCAACACAAGGAACAGTCGACCAAAACAAGAGTGAGAGAGGATTGTATTTTTTTCATCAAATTTGCGCTTAGAATACTAAATGAAGCCGTATGATGAACACCCGGGCAAAAAATGGATTGGTGCAGAAGGTCGAATCCATACAATGAACGAAAACGCACGCACAGACACGCTTCACGTACAGCCAGTGCAAGGGCCATAGATATTAATTGATCTTCTAAAAAGTTCTATTGACCTTCTAATTATTAGCTTTTTTTTTTTTAATTTCCTTACCTTTTCACAAAATTCGTCGCAGTATTTTATATTAGGTTACCCTAACTAGGTTAGGTTAGAACTGTGACCAAAACTCGACATAAGATTTTTTTCAAACTCTGTTCTTCAAAAATAACCTGTGTAATCAGTATTTTTACAACAAAAGGAGAATTATTTTTATATCACTGAGGCGCTTAGACTTAAGTTTGCAACGTACAAATTGTAAAGTAATAGTGTACTCATTGTTGAAGAGCCTAATATTAAATAAATAAATAAATCACAAAAAGAGGCACATTTATTATATTCCATTGTGTCATATTTTTAGGGAGTCGAAAACTTTTTCCAAAAAAAAACCGACTTCCAAAAAAAACACTAAAAAAGTGAAAAATAATTAATTTCGGAAGTCGGTGTCTTTACCTTTTTTTTTTTCACTTTGTAGTTACCAATTTGTAGTACCATCACACAAATTCGAATACCACTACCTGCTATGTAAATAACAGTGAAGGAGAAAATGAAGATATCGTCTAGATAAACTAAGTGGGAAAAATACGTCATTATTGAAGCTTACTCAAAAACTACGCAAGCAAAATTAATAAAATTTATATGGGACCACCTCGGAAGCATGACCTACCAAACAAAAAAGAATCATCAAAATCGATTCATAATTGGCGGAGAAATTGCGTAAAAGAAAAAAAAAATACGGACGAATTGAGAACCACCTCCTTTTTAAAGAAGTCGGTTAAAATTGAGATCGCCGCGCCGTTCTCACTTGTTGTATGCAGCCGTCTTTCCGTACTTTTTGTTATGTGACCCCCGGTTGTCTTGTGCCTCTTGAGGGCTGAGCAGTCACTGCAGTTAAATGATGAAAAGTCGGGGCTAAAAATTTGTTAATTTTGAACTCTTTTGATGGTTGAAAAGTCAGTATAACACCCGAAATTAGCAGAGGTGTAGCAAACTCCGATTTCAAGTTTCACATTGCTTGCATACGAGCCTATTGACATTAGGAATGTTATTGTAATTTAGTCTCTGGGCTAATATTTTAAATGATCAACTATATCACAGAATTTACATTATTACATTAGCTTTTCGATACCTAGCTTATGTCAATGCAATAAGTACATTCTTTAATTTTTTTATCATCGTTATCGTAGGTCGAAGCTGTAGGTTCGAACCCAAACAGGCGCTTTACTTTGTGTTAATTATTTCATCACCACTGTTCTCAAAACGGTGAAAGAAAATATCGTGAGGAAACAGGTATGTCCTAGAATAAAAAAATCTAAGACACATCTGCCAACCCGCACCGGGCCCGCGTGGTGGATTACGGCTCACTCACTCACAGAGAGGAGGCCTGTGTCCCAGCAGTGGGAAAATTATATACTGATTATGATCAATCATCAAAACTTTATATAAAGTATTCTGACATAGTTCCTTGTTACTCGTTTTAGCGATAGGAAGTGACGTCATCGCGTATTACACTGTTGCGCATAATAATCAGCTGCATAGTCATAATAATATTTTTAATGTAATACGATACTCCTTGATTATCTAGATATTATACTAACGGTATAGAATCGGTATCGTTTTTCAAAGTTTGTTTAGTCTGGTTCAAAAAAGTACAATCAGAGTATCAGAGGGCAACTGACAATCGCTTCGAAAGCGTTTCGTATTTCTACAACGTCTCTTTTAAAGTCCAGACATAATCTTGGTCAGGCCATATGAGGACCATGTAGATTATCGTATGAAATGGTCTTTTGAGGAAAGAACCACACAGATTTGAGTGGACCTGTCCAGTCAGTAGGTAATAGTGGAGCTCAACTCAGAACTTATTTTACTTGTCAATTTTCGTAATGGTTTAGGTACACTTGTAGCCCCAATTATTCACATTAACGCGGAACGGAATGGAAGAGAATTTTAGGAACGAAATTGTGTAAAGCATAATTAACTTTATGCCAATTGTAAATCAATCTGTCTAGTCTTTTCCCAAATTTGTTGGGGTCGTTTTCCAGTCTAAACGGATGCAGCTGGATACCAGTATTTTACATGGAGCGACCGCCTATCTGACCTCCACAACCCAGTTACTGGGTAATACGATACCCCTTGATAAGACTGGTTATCAGACTCAGGCTTCTGACGACCCGTAACGACTGTCAAAGATCAACGAATGACAACCGGGACCAACGGTGTAACATGCTTTTCCGAGGCACGGAGGAGTCTCGGAATGTAAAGATGGTCATTGGTCACCCATCCACGGACCAACCCCAGCAAGTGTAGCTTAAGCTTATGGATCGACACGTGCGGCTGTGCCGGCTGTTAGTCTTATTACCTAGCCACGTAACATACAAACTATATGAATTCGAGCTGCTAGCTGCGGGAATTGTCGAGAATGCGCGAGATTTCCCCGAAATTCGTAGGATCTGTTTTAATATCTACTTAGTTGGTAAAGGCAGGTGTCCCTCTATCAGGGGGGTAAGTTTACTAATTTACAAACGTGTCAGTGGTCTCACAATGATCAGTATTTGACAGATATGCCGTACAAAATCTGTCAAAAACTGATCATTGTGAGACCACTGACACGTTTGTAAACTAGTAGACTTGACCCCCAGGAGGGCCGACATCTTATCTTTCCTTATTTCTTTGAACCAACTCTCACTTGAAGCATATACAAACAATCTAAAACGGATGTGTTTAAATAAAACTGTTTATAATAACAGAAAGTTAACGGTCAGTGTTTACATAACTTGAGTGCTCGCGCCGGGAATCGAACCCTGTACTCGACTAGTTTAGACGATTAGTTGGTGGTAAACATTGTTTCTTGGGAGAGTATTTCAAACATTGTATGGTGTTTTTCTCCGTAAGTGTTTAGTGCTAAATAAAGGTTTAGTAATTAGCCTTACGAGTTCCGTGGCTAAATAAAAATATCGGGTTGGGGCCTAAAACGGCCACATTAGCAATTCCTCTAAAAGCAATTCATTTCCTGAATTCCCAGCTGCCATTAGCAATTCTTCTAATTAAACCTCAGACCAACAAAAAAGGAAAGACAGATCACGCCGTACATCAAAAATGAAGCCACAAAACCACGCTCCTGCAAGTAAACACACAGGCTCACGCACACACACACACCTACACTAAAACCAAGCTCATCGCTCCAAGTACGTCACGAGTCGTCGTCTAGCTAACATCACCAAAACAAATATAATTATGCCTTCCTGTGTAGTGAAAACGTGTAAAAACAATACTAAATCACAGAAAAAGTCTCACGGAATCACTTTTCACTTGTGAGTACTTAAAATAACATCGTTTTTTAATTTAGATAACTATGAATTTTAGGTTATTTGGAACAAAAAACCTGAACGAATGAACGAACGAAAACAGTGACATTTAAAGAGCGAGGGTTGCCATAATATGATTTCAAATTTCCCCATTCGATATTTTTTACTTCGAGTTATTATATGTCTGTTTTTTTATGCATTTAATATTTTAGATTTCCAAGTAATACTGAAAATAAAAATAAATGGATAGTAGCTATAAGAAACAGTCGGAATGATCCAGAATGGCTGCCATCGAAAAGCAGTGTGGTTTGTTCTGATCATTTGGATAATAATGACCTTTATTCAACTAATCGTCGACTTCGCCGTGTGATCAAAAGCGGATATCCTAAAAAGGTATATACAATTTGAAAAACAAAAATGAGATTTTCAGCAACACAGTAATTAAACATAGACTGTATTTTATTTTAGTTAGTTTCTCAGCTTAGACTAGCTAATTTAAATACTACTGTCCCAAATTTTATTTTTTAGATGTTATTTCCATCGTCCAATGAAATTGCTCAAAACTCGGTGTCACAAAGTTCAGGCTCTACGTTTATTCAAGTATGTACTAATTCTTCATTTATCTTCCTAAGGTTTTAATCAAAAGCTGCCATTACTCTTTTAATTTTTTTTTGTAGGACTTACCATACTTGCCTCATGTAGCCATTGACGATAGGACATTACTTATTATTTTTGAATTTAATAAAGTTGATTAAAAATATAATTAAGTACCTATTTTATTTCAAAACAATTTACTTAAAGACTCATTCATACCCACGACGATGATATGATTTACGCTTCAACTACCTTATAACTTATAGTTTAATTTCTGTATGCATGGTTATTGGAAGAAGCTGTATTACGCTCATTCATTTATATACAGATTGATTTTTCTTTAATTTACTAACCTATTTATATATATACATATTTTTTTTTAACACACAATTGAAAATTAATGGATAATTCTAAGTGAAAGAGCGGAGTCTCCTAACACAAGCAATTCTTGCATAAAAGGTGATCTCCTAAATGCACTTTGTAATTTTATTTTGCGATGTAAAAAAAAATGTTTTTGTTTCGGAATCCTTCCTTACAATTGAGGTATAATACCATACTCAACAATATCTTTCTCGTACAATATTAGCCTACCCAAAATATTATTCCCCAAGTTATAGGGAAAAACTTTAACATCTGACAACCCTTTTTATACACACATAGATAAAAAGGTGGCTTCACTTTTGCTGTACGGCGTGATCTGTCTTTCCTTTTTTGTTGGTCTGAGAATTAAACATAAAAGCAATTCATAATTTGTGGACCATTTTACGAATCTCCATAGAAAACTGTCAAACAGATGAATTATTTCGTTATATGAGTTCCACGCAGGTCATAATTATTATGAGTTATCAGTTTGTGAAATTTTAAGTCGATTCATAATATTTTCCTTTTATGATCCTGCCAAAGTGGCCACTTTAAGCCGCGGGGTTAGCGCGAGCGGTTCGGGATGTGTGACCATCGAAACACGGGGGTTCCTGAGGGCCTAGACAAGTGACAGTCGCTTCGAAAGCGTTTGATATTTCTGCAACGACTTTCAACAGGATTTACTTAAGCTTTGCGATAGCTTAGGCCAGTCCTATACATTTTTGCCTTTTTCTTTAGAGGTTACACGTTGTTTCTAAACTTCGCAACGGATTTGGATGCGGTTGTTACCATGATTTAGAGTATTTATTTCGGAAGGTTTGTGTGTTTATTACCTACAATAATATTTCGGATAATCAGCCTAAAATTTTCATATTAACTGGGCTGGGACACAGGCCTCCTATCTTAGAGAAGGAGTGGGAGTACGCTATAATCTACCACGCGGGCCCACTGCGGGTAGATAGACATCACATTTTTTGGTTCTAGGACATGCCGGTTACCTCACGATGTTTTCCTCCACCGTTTTGAAAGCATTGGAGATGAAAATATTTACACAAAGTAAAGCGCCTGTCAGGGTTCGAACCCACGACCTACAACTCGTAATTCGGGGCCGTTACCATTAATAATAAATTTATTTATAGACCTACCTACACAGGTACATAGGTAATTCGAAGCTACCTACCCACTGCTCCCGGTCAGCATACACTGGAAATGTATAGCTTGTGTGTACATAAGTTATTTCATTATCCGTACGTGCACACTGCGTACAATATTGATGCCTCACTAAATATCTTTGAAGGTATATGGATGTCCTGGGTTACGTACTCCGGCTGTTTTATATCCCTAGGATCTGGAGGTACTCTGAGTAAGTACCTATTTACCTAACTTACTATACCATCGTACGAGCGTTAACTTGTGGTATAACACCTAAGGGCTTCTATGTACTTCTTGCCAGCTTTTTAGGGTTCCGTAGTTTCGCCACGTCTGTCTGTTTGTCCGCGGCTTAGCTCAGAGACTGTTAGTACTACTTATTTATACTTACTAGCTGTGAAGTCGTTACGGGTCCTGAGAAGCCCGAAAACCTGACAACCAGTCTTACCAAGGGGTAACGTATTACCCAGCAACTGCATTGTGGAGGTCAGATAGGCAGTCGCTCCATGTAAGGTTTAGGTACTGGTATTCAGCTACATCCGGTTAGACTGGAAGCCGACCCCAACATAGTTGGGAAAAGGCTAGCAGATGATATAAGTACTAGCTGTGGCTGGGGCCCGCGACTTCGTCTACTTCAGAATCCAGTCAGTACTTAACAATTTGGCTAACTAGCTTAAAATTTTACCGGAGCATGAATAAATTAGCTGTGACAGACGGATATGCAGACACACGAGTGTTCCGTTTTTTTTTCCTTTTGATGTACGGAACCCGAAAAAGAAAGAAAATACATTTATTTAGTACAGACTAAAATGCAAACAGCACAGCACAGCATAATGTTCTGCATGCACTGATTTTTGTGGCACCCCTGCAGTGTCAATGTCAGAAGGTTAGCCAGCCCTCCCTACGTAACATGCGCACCCATAAACATACTCGCAGCAGGCCTGTCTGAAGTTCGCACATACATCTCTGTCGCAAAAAAACTTGTGCTACACAACTTCTAACGGGCCTGAAGTTCGCAATAATATGGTAGTTTTGTTGCTTCGAATTCTTAAAGGGTTGGTTGGAAATATAGGTTAGCTTGGTCGAGGGTACGTGGGAATAAAGCGTGTCGAAATTAAAATAGTGTATCAGTATTTTTACTAATTAAGTAGTTAAAGTAATCTGTTCGATTAATACCCTAACACTTGTGACTCCGGATTTTTAATTTTTCTGTCTGTGATGTCTTGTTTATACCTTTTTAGTTGATTGACTTTTTTTTCGTAGTTGGGTTTTAGTATTATAACTTTTATTTTATTTTAGTGCACTGCTGGCCCAGTGGTAACGGCACCGACTTACGAGTTGTGGGTCGTGGACTCGAACCCAGACAGGCGCTTTACTTTGTATAAATAATTACATCACCACTGCTCTCGAAACAGTGAAGTATTACAGCCCTGCCAGTGTTCCAGCAGTGGGAACATTACAGGCTGATTATGTTAAAAAAAGCAAACAAAAAATTACAGGAATATAAGACATTTCAAAAGTTTTTTTCTACCCTCTTGGTGTGATCTTTCTGTGTTTCGGGTGTATTGAAACATTGAGTGGCATGCCTCGAATAGTATATCAAGCCCCGCTACCACCTTGCTGGCTGGATAGTCTTTTTAAAAAGGCATGAGCTGTTCTTCATCTGCATCTGGTTAGACTGGAAGCCGACCCCAACATAGTTGGGACAAGTCTCGGTAGATGATGGTGAGGTTGTGACGAAGTCCTTCTCATCCATACTCATCCATACTCATCCTATCATTTATTACTGGCAATCCTTTATGGCTGGCCACATCATCTTTCCATTTTCAATTTGAATTCAGAACGCCACAAACTCCCGTGCAGTATTTTTCCAGTCTTCGACACTTCATCTTTGGACTTGACCGAGCGTGTTACTGTCTGCAATTTTTATATAACCAATATTCTAAATACTGTCATAATAATTATTACTATACTTATAATCGTGTGTGTCGTGTTAATAAACCGTTCCTCCTATCGTCTACTGTGTACCTCATTATTCAACGTTGTCCGGTGAGACCCTCACTAAGCGAGCTAGCAGAGGGCAGAGGGGTCTCCCGGTACAAGGTTTTCTTCTATAGGACGTGGTGATAAGACCGATGAAGTACATTTACAATCAGCACGCGTAGCATGACCACCGTAAAAACGGGTTTTGCCGACGGAATAATAGACAAAATGACGGGTTGTGATTGTTTATCGAGTGATTCGTCAACACGTCCTCCATGCTACGGCCCATTTGGGATTGATGTGTGATTCATAGATGGGTGGCTCATAAATAGTGTATAACTAACAAAAAGTACTAGGCTTGCATGAATTCGAGATAGTAAAATCGTTAGTACCTATTGTAATTTGGCAGCATTGTTATTATCTTGTCTTAAGGCTCTTACATACTGGCGCGATTCGCCGCGCGACGCGAATTTTAACAAAACAATTTCTGAGAAAACTTCACGGCGAACAATGCGGCGGTGTCGCGTCACGCGGCGAATCGCGCCAGTATGTAAGAGCCTTTACTGACTGTACCAAACGTTGATAAAGTTTAAAGTTCCACACAAAAAGAAACGTGAAATAAATAATAATGAATATATAATATGAGAATGAGAAGTCGTCCTAAATGGGCCGTAAACATGTAGGACGAGTTGACGAATCACTCTGTTTATCTGTCATTTTGTTTATTCTTCCGTTGACAAAACCCGTTGCGCGTGCTGGAGGGGCATTCCCCATTCATAACAAAATGATATTCTAAGCTTCCAGGCCACGTATTTACTACCAGGAGGTTCATTCTCAAACTTATTACGTTAAATAAAATCTAGGCTTCTAGGCCACGAAAAGGTCTCAGTAATATTAAAAGTAGCGCCCCCAGTAATCAGTGCATGCTAATAAATAATTCCGCGCCGACGCAATGACCCGACGGTAATGGAATTAACGTCAACCGCTGGGGAAGCCCTTAGTTTACTGAAATTTTAAAACGGAGACATACTGCGACATACGACAGTTAAATGGCGCGGACACGCGACGATTTTGTTGTGGTTCGACGAAATCACTTGTCATATTACAACTAGAATGTAAGGTGAAGAGTTTTTTGCGGTAATTTACCGCAAAAAACCCTTCACCCTTTACCCGTAAACGAAAAACAATTAGACAACTGTCAAAGATCTAAGAATGATAACAGGGAGGGACCAACGGCTTAACGTGTTTTCCGAGGCACGGAGTAGTCTCGGTATGTAAAGATGGTCACCCATCTACGGACCAGCCCCGGCAAGCGTAGCTTAACCTGATGGATCGACCCGTGCGGTTGTTATTACTTAGCTACGAGCTCCTCGCTCCTTGTATTCAGTCATATCATATCATAGAGTAGGGAATTAACTTTGAATCTAAGTTGAGTGGCTCGGGGAGTTCTTAGTTTGCTCTATGACGTGAAAACATACGTTTTTAAATATGTAGCGGACACGCTACTGTTATTTAGATTTGTGTGACATGTATTATGAGAGTGAGAAAGGATTTCGTTAAGAGACATTTTGACAGTTGTCTTATTATGAAATTAATTAATTTAAGCCTTAAATGCTATTTTGATATTCATAAAAAAATATAAACATTGGGTGGGTAAAGTTATGATACCAAATCAACTAAAAAACTAAAAGTAACTATACCAATAACTGGAAAAACAAAAGGACAAGGGCACCAAAAAAAAGGCCTTTCCGTTTTATTTATGTAACACAGGTGTGTTTTACTAATAACATAATACTAATTTATAATATAAGTAAATACTAAAAAAAAATTTTTTTTTTATTAGAAGTTTATTAAGATGAACGAAAAAATTATAAATTGAATCACAAAATCATCGACTTATTATAAACTAAAAAGTTTGCACCAAAATCAAGATTATTCTGACTACCACATTTCGTTTAGTGAATTAGGTCTTCGCAGACAAAATTATTCTAATTAACCCTTCGACGGACAGCTGTCAAAATAAGTCTCGATAAAAGTCTGACTTTCGGCCTATTTCGGCCTCACGGCGCCACCCCAACTCACTCGACACTCTGTAATTATTGTAAGAATGTATAAAAAACTTTATCCCCTTAAAAAAAACATGCGTAAGAAAGTCGGCCCCTCACAAAACACCGTCCCTTATATCCCAAAGTTATCCCAACACTAAATCCTGGTATCAAATTAGACATGCAAATAACATTTTGATGATCATAGTAAGCGATATACCATTGAGTTGTGCTAAGTGATTGTGGACTTAAGACCTCCCCTCCCTCCCTCCCTGAGGGACCTGTGATTAGAGGTAGTTTAGAGGAAGTACCTTGGAAGATGAGGTTTGAAGCGTTTTGAGTTTTAGATAAGTTATTATTTTGTATTTTTTTGGGGTGTATTAAAATGGCGCTTCGAAGGGCCAGTCCTGGTCAATCCTGGTCAGATGATCTCGCTACAATCTTGCTGTTTGTCTTATATTTTACCACAATACGTTCTATTTTTTCAGTTCGTCCTTCACGCTTCATTGCAACAACTGAACAACTTTCATTATGTGACCAACGAGCTATGGGAACATAAATGTAGGGAACAGCTGATTTTGTTTTTGCGATTTCTGTGTTGTTCCCATAGTGAAAGAAGAATGATGAGTACAATGACCCCTTAAGAGATTTCGTGCATGAAAAGATGGAGATAAGTGTACCCTATATGTACCTATATCCACAAGCCTACTTGAACATTATACCTACAATTCTACGTCTATTTTCTAGATAGTCTACCGATCGGCCGCACGCATTTACACCGTGGTAGGATGGATTAGTAATCGGACGTGAAAGTAGGCCCTACTTCTTGCGTCAGCTAAGAATATCAGATATTAGGTAACTAATATACGGTCATTGATTCCGTAGTGCTTTTAGGTTTGCTACTATTTATGCATGGAAAACCGATACTAGCCTCGTTGGTCCAGTGGTCGCTAGGGCTACTGCAGAGTCTGTCAGATCATTTCCGTGGATGGGAAGACTCCTTCGTGCCTTGGAAAGCACGCTAATAAATAAGCTCCCATGGAACAACACCCACGAGAGTAAGATGACTATTTTTAGCCTCATCAAACACAAATACAGCTTCCATTAAAGCTCATATTAAAACACACAATACCGTTAATCTAACAGATGAGTAAGACGGATGTGTTTGAGTACATTTTAGCAACTCTTTTATAAACCTTCACATAGCTATACAGCATGGAGGCATAAAAAGAAATGCAGAAGGGTCACTCCTTGCTATATCGAACAGCCAGTCGCTATGTAAAATACAACACAGTTGGGAAAAGGCCAGGCAGATGAACTTTAGAGAGACACAGAACAAAGAAATAAGACAAATGAAAAATGACATAATAAACAACACTGAAAATGATATAGGTAATAAGCAACACTGAAAATGATATAGATAAACAACACTGAAAATGATATGGGTAATAAACAATACTGAACATGACATAATAAACAACACAGAAAATACAAAAATGCAATGCAATAAGATAGAATTCCTTGAGTTGTACAATGCAAGAAATGTTTTCAGCCACTGAACTAATTTGGTCAAATGGGTAGACAATGACCCGGCTTAGGATTAGGACATAGGATACTTTTTATCCCGATATTCCCACGGGATAGAGACTTATGCGGGTGAAACCGCGCGGCGCAGCTAGTATAAGATAATGTCAGAAGTTGTGAGCCTTCTCTTCTCGTCTCTGCAGTGGTCTCCACAAGTACATAAGTAGTGAGTACAAATAATACTGAATGTGAGTGTTAATGAGTGTTATCCGTTGCCTTATGAACTGTTATTAGTGCTTTTAATTCACTGTTAGGGCTCGGTTTGTTTTACGCTGAACGTGAGTGATGTTTGCTTGTAATATTTAGATAATGTGACGCAATTAATGAAAAAAAATAAAAATTGTTATTCATTGTTCAGATATTTTATTGACAATGGCTCAAAGCTTCCTGCGAAAGCAAAGAGGTTAGTCGTTATTCGTAAGATTAATCTAAACGCGTCTAACTATTAACGTAAGATTTGACTAGAGCTAAAATAATAATAAGATTAGAAATATAGTTAATTAGTCATTTGGAACATAAAATATATATAACGCTAAAATAAACAATCTTCATAGCCATAGACGTGATACACTAATAATCAAATGGATTTGTTAATCATTTTACTCAAATCAAATTATTTTATTTCACTTAACATAAACTTACGTGGGCAATTATGAAACGACAGAAGCTAGGTGCACGGTTCCAATTGCTCGTTTGCTATGGAGAAGAGTCCTTGAAAACAGAGGATGAATAAATAATACTCCACGGGCCTCCAGAGGAAACTCCTCGGTTACTCTTTTAAAAAGAAGTGGCTTTTACAATGTTTTCAAATTACAGTGTTATTAGGTATGGGAGGATAGTGTAGGCGTGTCAACAATTACCAGGTACTTAACATCTTTTCTTCAAAAGACCATCTCGGACATTGATCTGCATGGTCCTCACATTATGGCCTAACCAAGATTATATCTGGAGTTTGTTGCGCCAGTTTAAATCACTAGGAAGTGGTGAATGGTGGTTTTGGGGGACTATCTTATGTAATTTTGACACTCAAAAGGCCTGATTCACAGCCTAGTTTGAATGAATGACTTTTTAAAAAGTGGTTTGCCTCTGAATTTGTCTCAGTTTTTTTGTCAGAGTAGTCGAATAGGAAAGAGCGAACCCTAATCTATTTTTGACGTTTAAATGTGTTTTTTTAAACAAATTTACAGTAATAAAAATCACTTAATGCGGGTTCAGCTTACACTGGTCATGAATAGCTTCATTTGTCGCTGAGTGTACGTCTAAGACGAATTTTACGAGTAAAACGACGTTAAGAGAGTTATAATAAAATGTCTTTGTATTCGCGAACGATGCATAAAAGCGAGTATAAGAAAATATTAAAGTTCGGGTGATCGCATAAAAGAATTACTGCCTTTATGGTCAGTCATAGCTGCTCAACCAAGTATGGGATGTGAGGGATAAAAATAAACAATAGCGTTTATTTCTATGGTTTATGGAGAGAATAAAATATGGTGTAGTAGATATGTCATGTCTCGTGGCTTATTAATAACATCCGCACGGGTCGATCCATCAGATTAAGCTACGCTTGCCGGGGTTGGTCCGTGGATGGGTGACCATCTTTACATACCTAAACTCCTCCGTGCTTTGGAAAGCATGTTAAGCCGTTGGTCCCGGCTGTCATTCAAGGATCTTTGTCAGTTGTTACGGGTCGTCAGAAGCCCGAAAGTCCAGCCAGCCTTACCAAGGGGTATTGTATTACCCAGTCATAAATTTGCGTCGTGCAGGTATTGAAGTTTTCTATGGGACAGTTGATAATTTTTTCGCGATTACGACGTTGGTTGGTTTCATGGAGAATTTCTTGTTCAGTTTGATGTTCTGTATCACACCCTTTAATTTGACCACACCTTTCTGGTACACCATGTGTACTGTATATAGGAACCTACTACGCTTTGCAACTAACTTCTAATGGGCAACTAGCTTCTGCATCTTTCTGACTAACCGACCCCTCGACAATTCAAAAGTGCCTGTAATTGGTTTATCTTCTATACATATAATAAATCTGTAGACGAGGCGTTTCTGTACAATGAAAAAAAAAAAAAAAAATTGGTTGGTTGTCCAAGAATAACCAACAGATTCCATTTCTACCATTTTTGGAATTTTTGTCTGTTTGTCTGTTTGTCTGTTTGTCTGTCTGTCTGTTTGTATGTTGTTTAGTTTGATTGTTCCACTATCACGTAAAAAGTACGAAATCAATATGGTTAACTTTTATACTCAAATATTGTGTGTAACTCGATGTTTCAATTAGTTTTTGTTTCATCGCAATCGCTTCAAAATATCAAAAGATATATGAATTTAAAGTGTTCAAGAAGGAATTTTCATTACGTAATGTACATCCACGTAACGACATCTATTGACGCGAAATGATACTTACTTCTTAATTACTAGGTTTGTGAGATCGTGTGTTGTTATATGACCGTCATTTTCTTTGCGCGGAAACTTAACGCGATACATTGTGTATTTGTGTATAGAATATAACTCTAAAGTTAGATTAATTAAAATTTTCCAGATGCGTTGTTTATTTATTAGTTTAGTATTAGTGCGATAGGTGGCGCTACCTATCTTTCAAATCTTGATAATCATGAAAGAATAGTGACAAATGTTAATTTCTTAAAAAATATAGGTATTTATTCTTTAATTTTTCACTTTTCTACATAGTTTATTTAGCTTACAGAGTGTTCGAACGTTTTCCCATATATTTTGACAGTATCATTTCGTGCTCGATAGATGGCGTTGTTCGTTTAATGTCATTTTCTGAATCGCGGTGTTAAGACTCTCCGTCGAAGAATGACTTTCGCACAGATATTCCAAATAATTTTTAGTATAGGTATCTTTGTTTTTGACTTCTTTAGTGTCGATAATATAATAATATAATATAATAAATAAATAATAAATTGTTGGTTGGGTTGGGTTGTCATTCGTTGAAAGTATTGATCTTAGAGATGGGTTGTAACAGGTGAAACACGATATCTGTGATCACTGTGACTGTGACAAAAAATAACAGATCCAAATATCTGTTATTAAATCACAGCCTGTGATTTTTGATAAATACGTATCTCAATCGAATATCATCTTTATTTCTTTTGATTTAAAGTCGAAAATCGTATCTATCTGTTATAAAATCACAGCCTGTGATTTTTGTACAGACGATAAATACGTATTGACTCAATTGAATATCTTCTTTATTTCTTTTCGTTAAAGTCGAAAATCGTATCCGAAGTTTTAACAGTAACAGTCTTGAGGATCTGTGATTTTAAGTAACAGATATTTTTTATCGTTAGGAGCAATTGCTATCTGCTATTTTATAATATCTGTGATTTCTATCTGTGATGATAAATACGCCTCACTCCTAATTGATCTGATTGGTTTTGATTTGGTATTTTGGTTGGTTTCGTTCATTAGGTTCAAATTAAGAAGTCAAGAAACGAGTCGTTACAGATCGATTCAAACTTAATGGCGGCTCGGAAGTTAGCTTTTAGCTGCGCAGTACCCCACCTCTCACCCCCGCTGTCACATGAAATTGTTACTGCGCAGCGACTCGCCTCATGTTCCGAGCCGCCATTAAGTTTGAATCGAACTGTACTATACTTCGTAATTTTTTCGTATGATTCGTGACCGCCGCTCATTCGATTCGATCGTTGTTGGCGTGTGTAAGGCCTCGGCCTTGAATCTTGCGGGCAGCGGGGCGGATGGCGGCTCGGAAGTTAACTTTTAGCTGCGCAGTACCCCACCCCTCACCCCCGCTGTCACATGAAATTGTTACTGCGCAGCGACTCGCCTCATGTTCCGAGCCGCCATTAAGTTTGAATCGAACTGTATTATACTTCGTAATTTGTTCGTATGATTCGTGACCATCGCTCATTCGATTCGATCGTTGTTGGCATGTGTAAGGCCTCGGCCTCGAATCTTGGGGGCAGCGGGGCGGCGGCGGCGACGGCGCGGGAGCGGGGCGGGCATCAAAGACCCGTTCTCGAAACTAGCGGGCAGATCGCGCGTCACTATAGCCGCGTAGTGTTGTGTTCACGATTTTGTCGTCGAGATATTTGTTTTTATTCGCGAAAGAAATGGCTGAACAATGGCGGCAAAATCTTTTTGATTCAAATTTATTCCTAACGCTCAATTTATTGTGGGCAACAACACTGCAATGCAGACGCGCGGGCGGTCACCGCTTGAATGGAGTGCACCGCTCGCTGCTCGCCGCCTCGCCGCTGCCGCCCCGCTGTTTTCGAGAACCGGTCCATTTGATTTTACGCATAAGATCCTGCTGCGCCCGCGCCGCCGCCGCCGCCGCCGCCGCCCCGCTGCCCGCAAGGTTCGAGGCAGAGGCCTTATGGTTGATTCGATTTGTTCGACTATCGGACAGCAATAAATACACAAATATTGGCACATGTTTCTGGGGAAAGTCAACAATATACATCGATAAATACGGTTCCCGAAGAAGAAGATGCCACACACTATCCAGTAGAGTTCTTAGAATCCCTTAACACACCCGGTCTTTCAGCACACAAAATTTGTTTAAAAGTCGGAGTGCCAATAATTCTTCTCAGAAATTTAAGTCCTCCCAAACTTTGCAACGGCACTCGGCTCATAGTCACCAATCACCAACAAAACGTCATCGAAGCCGAAATCTTAACAGGTTGCGGCGCCGGTGATGTTGTTTTTATTCCAAGAATTCCTCTCATTCCCAATAATTTCCCGTTTAGTTTTAACCGTGTGCAATTCCCCGTCAGCCTGTGTTACGCCATGACCATTAACAAAGCTCAGGGCCAGACATTATCCGTTGCGGGGGTGGATCTTAGTATTGGTTGCTTTTCCCACGGCCAACTTTATGTAGCTCTTTCGCGTGTGAGCAACCCTAGCAACTTTTTTGTGTACGCTCCAGGTGGTTCCACCGCTAATATTTTATAAAGAGAAGCATTTTCTTAAATAAAAACACAAGTTTTTTGGCAGTTTCTTACTAGGAAAAATCACCAGGCCTGGTCGAAAGATTCCCCCTTTTTAAATGAAGGTACAACTTTTCTAAGCGACATATTATTGTTTTCCGACATCCATGCGAACGAAGTCGCGGGCACAGCTAGTTTGAAATAAATGCTTTGAGTTTGAGTTTAGATCTAAGTCCTAGATTCAGTTTTTTTTCTCTTACAAGCAACAATGTAGTGCACATTCACAAGATGTTTATCGGACTATATTCTCATATATTTTAACTTAACATCCACCTCTTTCAAGTAATATAATAACACACAATCTTTGAAGTCTCTCAACCAGTTTCACAACATTCATGAGAAGACATGATTCATCTCGCTTCACTACTGTATCTTCACTGTTGTGACTGTTTTGTTGACTCATCGGTCACTATATAGCTAACTTTGTCCTAGTTTCCAAGGTATTGGTTTAGTCACAAAACACTGAGATAATCTGTGGTTATTACTTGATTACTTCTTCTGTAAAGTTCACTTGGAACCTCACTCAAGTTAGTGTTCAGAATTCGAAAGCGAACTCATTTGTTTCTAAGAGGGAATAGGGTGAGGTATTTTCTCCATACAAAAAGTCATAATTCGAGGTTCGGCTCTCGTCTATTTCCTTCTCCAATATCGGACCAATTCGAAAGATATTTTATAAATTGAATAAGAGGGATATTTACTGTGCCTCTATGTTTTTCTTTAATAGTTGTCAAATTTGTACAATGGGCAGAGGCCCATTGTACAAATTTGACAAAATCATCAGAGGATGACAGCGGTCTGAACAGGCAATTTTGAGCATTTTCTGAGGGTTCTAGTGCTTCTACAGATAATGTATTATCAAAAAGGAAAACATAGGGACTATCCTTCTTATTCAATTATAAAATATCTTTCAAATTGGTCCAATATAGGAGGAGGAAATAGACGAGAGCCGAACCTCGAATTATGACTTTTTGTATGGAGAAAAGACCTCACCCTATTTCCTCTTAAAGTAAATCATCGCGGATTCACGAGACATTGAATTTCGAAGTGATGTTTAGGGAGTCTTTGAACAATAAAAGGACTGGCCAGCCAGCTAGGTTGGTAATTGGTTTCATATGTGGAGTTTCTTTTGAAGTATTCCAGAATTGATTGAAGATCTTTTTACCCGACTTCCAAAAAGGAGGTTTTATGTTCGACTTTATGTATGGTTGGTTTTTCTTCGGTCCGAAGCACGAAGTGCTCTACATTATGGAAGATTGATCACCCATCTGGGTCGATCTATGAGGTAGTATATCCTATAGTTCTTCATTCAGAAAGTACTTACACATTCAAATTACTTGTGACAAAAGTTACCATGAATACATCATTACCAATTACTTCTTGCAATTCAAATTGAACCCTTAAAAAACCGACAAAACGAATTAAATATAATGTTTATTGTAAATATAATTGCGTATGATATATTGCTGGCAGCCCCATTCCAATCTTATGATGGTTCACAATGAAAGGATAGGGTTACAAGACTAAAAAATTAGGGGACCATGTGACAACATTGAAAGTTGAAACCGCTACTTATAATTTATTTATGTTCACGCTTTTTTTTTTCAATTACGGAGTGTGTTGGGCAAGTGGTATCCGATTTATTTACCAGTTACCACTTAGAATCAATCTTCTGGAGCTGGCTAAGTAATAACAGCAGCAAGGGTCGATCCAACCGGTTAAGCTACGCTTGCCGAAGTTGGTCCGTGGATGGGTGAACATCTTTACATACCGAGACTCCTCCGTGCCTCGGAAAGCACGATAAGCCGTTGGTCCCGGCTGTCTATTAAGTCTTTATAAAACAACAAGCAAAGACAAGAGGGATACACAGGGACGTCAAAAATCTGAACCAAATTGACGTAAGCTGTCATACGACCTGTCAATATTAAACCGTATGTCATCTCATTACATGAATGCATTATACTTTTGTGGCATCATGACCTAGAGCCAAAGGTGCCTTTAGTAAGCTAAGTGGACTAAAATATGATTAATAAACTAAGTAATAGTTAAATATGAATGAAGCTCTTATTTTATTAATGCAGTGTACTCAAACTAAAATGAAGCAGACTGCAATTTATATTCCACAGTATTCAATTAGTAAAACAAATTACTGATGCGAAAAATAATAATTCGAAGTGATCCCAGCCCTAAGCTAGTGACGTGACAAATTTAATTACAAATCGATTAGCCTGTCTAGTGATGGGAAATCAATATTTTTTTATTGCTTTTACACGATGAAAGTGATCAATTCGATTGGAATTTGAATAAGTGCTGTGCCCAAATTGATTGCGTTGATATACGTGCCCGGTAGAATTACTGAGGGCGTGTGACAAACATTATACATTCATACGTCATAGTCGATAGCCTAACCTAGCGCGGTTCGGATTACACAATTCCGTTTATTAGTGATGGGATTGATGTCGATAAAAAAACATTTTGTTTGATTGATTTTTGTTCAGCTGAATATTTTTTATTATTGTGGTGTATTGTATTGTGGGATTTTACAGACTACAAAAGAGTAGTCAGTATTCCAGAATCTATAGTAGTATTGAAACAGAACAGACGCCAAAAATTTTTCACGGCTCGAGATTTGTTTATTTCATGTTAAGGCTCCCGCAAACAGGCGCGACGCGACTAACAAAACAATTTCTGACATAATTTCACGGTAGAACAATTACCGGTGTCGCATCGCGCGATAAGTCGCGGCAGTCTGCACAAGCCTATAAAGTGTAGTTTGAAAATTTTACTTACAGACTTGACATGAAGGCTCTTCCAAAATTCACCCCTTTTGTGACTGGCTTGAAATAAATATTACATTTTATATTTGTAAAAAAGATGCCTTCGTCTCGGAATGGTGAATACGGCTCCATACGACGTTACTAACATAACATACGCATCACGCCTGTAATCTCCGAAGGGTTAAGCAGAGTTGGACGCCCACATTTCGCCAGTTATGTTTAAGCCAAGTTTGTAAGGGGCGAGCCTATTGCTATCAACCGGGCACAAGTCCAGACTGTTACTAAGAACTTCCGGAAAAATCCAATAACCTCTCTACTGTACCCCCGCGCGTTGACGCGCGGCTATGGATCTGTCATACATACTTCTGGGTGACAGTCAAAAGGATAAAGGCTCTTACATACTGGCGCGATTCGCCGTGCGACGCGACGCCGCCGCATTGTTCGCTGTGAAGTTTTCTCAGAAATTGTTTTGTTAAAATTCGCGTCGCGCGGCGAATCGCGTCAGTATGTAAGAGCCTTAACACTGCCCGACCTGGGAATGGATAGGACCTCATGCTCAGTACCGCTTGCAACCACATGACCAACGCGGCAGTCGACGTAAGTAAGTTAATTCAATTTAACTTCATATAGCAAAACAAATAATCTTAAATAAATAATACGGAATGAGTTTCATGGAAACCTCACCCAAGTCAAATATACGTTTGTAAAGTAATTATGTGAGAAACTTTTTTATTGTTTCAGGTGTCAAAATACTGAAAATTTCTCTTCGAAGTTAGCGAATTATTATTTTGTTTGACTCCAAGCAAATATGGAAGTTTAACTATAGGAATGTTTATCTTTAAATATATTTGAGGTTATTTTTCTTTTGGGGTTTAATTTGTAGAAAGTAATAGAAAGAAACTGCTGTAAGTTTCAGAAGTAAAGAGTTTTTGTTATTTTTTTTTTCTGTTAAATATAATGTGATTGAATGTGTGACAGTATTTACCATGTTCAAACTCAAACCATTTATTTCAAACTAGCTTCCGCCCGCGGCTTCGCCCGCGTGGTTTGTCGATAAAAAGTAGCCAATGTCCTTCCTTAAGGTGCTATCTATCTGCTTGCCACATTTTTCGAAATTTGTTTAGTGTTTTAGGCGTGAAAAGATAACATACAGAGAAACAGATAGTTACTTTCGAATTTATAATATTAGTATGGAATATGGATAAAGCAATTACAGGCACATGTCTTAGAAAAGAAGTAATATATATATAGGTATATATATTATGTATAATGTATATATGTATATATTTTTTTTGTTTTATTTTTTCCCAAACTGAATTAAGCCTCGTGAATACTGGAGCGACGCGACACCGATAATTGTTATACCGTGAAGTTTTCATAGAAATTCGCGCTGTCGCATCGCGCCCGTCTGCGTGGCTTTAAATTATGTATTTAACTTACTTAATTTACATTTTTCTTCTCCATAGGTATACCTATACTACGCTTTGGAATGGGCAACTAGCTTCATCTTTCTGACCCACCCCTTGACATTTCCAAAGTGCCTGTAATTGGTTTATTTGAAATAAATTCTCATGAGTTTTGAGTTTCAACTTGTAAATACTGTCACAAAGTAACAACACTACCGTATTCTCCATTAACTTAAAACATCAAATTCAAATTTAAAAAGTTGCACCGCTTAATTAATTTATTCAACCCTTAAAAACCTGTCTGATTAGGTACATCAATCAGTCACCGCACTATCGCGCTATCTCAATTTATCGATAAGAGCACAACACTACGCTGTCCATTATAATAGGCGTTTTGTTTACAATGCCAACTGAAGGGGAATCCAGACCCCAACTCAATAACACAATGACTTAAATCATACCGCAATACTCACACAAAATGTACTTTAACTCCATCAAAACAAAGCTGATTTTCCTTTCAAGCAGCATGGAATAAACTTAGAGTGATGTTAAATGCAAATGGGAATAAGTGACATTTTGTATCAATGTAAAAGGAACTGTATTACGAGAGTGTTAAAGTTGTTCTTGGAATGTAGTTTGCGGTGTAGATAAATGGGTTATGTCATGCCGCTGTCGGCAGAAGAAATCGATAACAGAAAATTGCGTTTCCGTCACCTATTCCCCGTAGTAAGTCGTGTTTTTTAGTATGTTACGATGTTTTGTAGTGACATATTGCTCTAATGGTGGTAAGAAGGTTCGTGAGACTTTCTCAGTAGCAGCCCGGAGCCCGGAGTCGAGATTTGTGCCCGGTCGATGGCAATAGGCTCGCTATTACATGGTTCATAACGGCCTACCCTACCTCAAATTGATTAAATATATTTTAAAGCTGAGGATTCATGCTAGGTCCTATGTTTCACGAAAACACGATTACTTACATACAATTTTCTCTATAGGAAAAAAATCCAAAGTACCGAACTATAAACCACTAAAAAAATAAAACACAAATTAGATCAAGAAACTTTGAAAAATAATAACTGAACTAACTATAACACTATAAACTAGAAATAAAAACTTTTTACAAAAAAAAACAGCCGACTTAAAAAAAAACACAAAAAAAGTGAAAAATAAAAACTTTTTACAAAAAAAAACAGCCGACTTAAAAAAAAACACAAAAAAAGTGAAAAATAACTTTAATTTCGGAAGTCGGTGGCAAAAAACGAAAATTAAAAAGCAGAGACACCGACTTCCGAAATTAAAGTTATTTTTCACTTTTTTTTAAAGTAAAATAATCATCGCGGCTATGTTCGAATTTCGAAATGATGTTTTTCAATGTAACACTAAGATTATGGGCCGTTTTTATGACTCAGAGTGTACTGAAACACTTCGAGTCATAAAAACCAGCCTCTAATGTGTACCGTAAAGAAAGCAGCTGCCATTTTGAATGACCATGTATGAAGTTAAACAGCTGTTGCACATTTTGCAAGGTATGTCCACTGACCGTCTGCCGGTAGTCTGAACAATACACTCCGAAACAATGGGGTCATTAACCGCGGCCGCCATGTTGTTTTTTTTTTGTAAAATTAAAACAACTCTTTTATTCTGTGGGTCGACTCGTAGAGCAGGGAAAGGGGTAGAGGGCTTTTTTTTCATTGTTTTTTTTATTGCTCTGGGTATTATAGAGCTTCGCATTTTTTGTAGGTGGTGGAAGAAATTTCTAACTTCTCGCTCGCACCATACTACTCGCGGCCTGAGTGAGACCGAGATGGAGTGGGGCGCTGGTGGCTCCAAGCCTCGAATAGTTTAGTTAATTACTTTTTGCGGTGAAAATAATGATAAGTAAAAAAAAAAACCTAAGACCTGCTTTATAGTTAGTTCAATTATTATGCAAAGTTTCATGATCTATTTGAAGTATTTTTTGAATACCAGCGGTTTATAGTTCGGTTTAGAGGTAAAGGCTCGCACATAAAGGTACGTCTCGGCGCACGAAGCGAATTATTACAAAAAAAAATCTGAGAAAACTTCACGGCGAACAATGCGGCGCGCGGCGAATCGCGCCAGTATGTAAGAGCCTTTTTATTTTGGAATTTTGGTATTTTTTCTATCGAGAAAATTTTATGTGATCATGTTTACCTCAAACATAGGACCTAGCATCAATCCTCATAGAATTATATCTTTCGTTAACCTTTCGCCCAAACATGGTAGTTTCCAACTCCCCCAAGTTTGGCGTTCCAGGTGTCTATAGTTGGTAAATTGGTACCATCCTAATTGCGTAAGTGCTAGGCGACACGACGCCGACGCCGCGCCGCCGGCGCCGCCACAACGCTAGTATTGTTTAAACTTTTTTTTATGCCATCGCCGGCTGCTTGCAAAAGTGCACGCGCTTTATAGGTAATACTTTAATTAAGGGCGCACCCTACCTCAAATTGCTTAGCATGATCCTCCGTTATGCCGAAAATACTGCAACATTGATTTTGAAATATATATATGTTAAAGTTGAGGATTGATGCTAGGTCCTATGTTTGGCGAAAACACGATTACATAAAATTTTCCCGATAGAAAAAAAATCCAAAGTTACCTCTAAACAGAACCATAAACCGCTGGTATTAAAAAAATACTTCAAATTAGATCATGAAACTTTGCATAATAACTGAACTATCTATAAAGCAGGTCTAATGCTTTTTTATTTTTTTTAAATTACCATTATTTTCACCGTAAAAAGCAATTACCTAAACTGTTCCACGCTTTAGAGCCGCTAGCGCCCCACTCCGTCTCGTTCTCACTCAGGTCACGAGTAGTATGGTTCGAGCGGGATAAAATCTGAGGTAGGGTGCGTCCTTAATCAAGTGGAACGGCAGCGGCGCGGTGGCAGCGCGGCGGAGGCGCGGCGTCGCGTCGTGTCGCCGGGGTAGCAGCGCGGCGGCGGCGCGTGTCGCCGAGCACTAATGCACGATCGGTCCGAATCGGAATCGGTTTGAAACAAATATCTAATCCATTGCTTCATAAGTACGAAAAAAATCTGCTCAACAACGTAACTTGCGAACTGTGTATTACGTGAGTCACGTAAGTGCAGTTAATACTTTCCATATTGTGGAACTACAGACAATCCGTCTGTTTGCCAACCTATCACATAAAACCTCAAACAACAACGTTTTAATGGAAACGCAGCCTCTGTGCCACACTACTCTGTGCGGTAGTTAAATCGAGTTTGAAATTGGTGCGGCCGCCCTAACCCAACTTTGTATTGAAACAAGCTTTTTGCGTTATATCTACATGTACAAATAAACTAATATGTTTGGTTCGCGTTTTTGCTGTTCGTTGTCAATTTTTTTTTGTTATTAATTTGTGAACCATTTTTTTATTACCTACTTAGTACTTAAAGTCTGTTTTTTAATCTCGTAGACTACTAATTTGACAGGTGCAAATGTCAAACTATATATTTTGACTGCGTAAATTGTCTATGAAATAGCATATTTTTATTTTTTTAAACACGAAAATTTTCTACGTCTCGGAGTCTAAAATTCATGGTTACAGTTTGCGTGTCGATGGCTGCCTTATTTTAAAGTTATAAGCTGTATTATTTTTTCAGTTGACCAAACTATTGTTGCAACAACTTCCAGGCTTCAACCCCAATACCTCGACATTTCCCCAACCACACAATGAAAGTTGGACTAATCGACTTCCTTTGTAAACTAAACCAAACTACATTTTTCTAAATTAATTTCCAACGTTCGCGTTAATTACAATTTAATTGATCACGCGACTGTTCGCAGATTGTTCCTTTGTAAACTATTAACTATTAAACTACATATTAGCTTTTGCTTCTAAGTTAGTTATTCATTCATGGAGTTCAGACTATCGTATTCAGCTTTGGTACTACGGGGTCTTGGTTTTGAATTTTTCGGTTTTTGCCACCGACTTCAGAAATTCAATTTATTTTTCACCTTTTAATGTTTTTTTTGGAAGTCGGTTGTTTTTTTGTTGTCTGTAAAAAGTTTTTATTTTTCACTTTTTAGTCGCGGTGCCTACCCAACACAAATTCGGGTACCACTACTTGATTAGTAAATATAACAGTGACGGGAACTTAAAACATCATCCATGTAGACCAAGTGGGAAAATACGTATAAGGTATTTAAACTTACCCAATAAACAACAAAGACTGCTTCAAGAGAAAAGAAACTTGGGTAAAGTAAATATAATAAAATATACTTATATACGATCACCGCGCAAGCTTGCTCTACCAAATGGAAACAGATTTTTGAAAATCGGTCTACAATTGACGAATCGATGAACATAGAACCTCCTCCATTTTGGAAGTCGGTTAAAAAGATCCAAAGACAGCAGTCACAGTCTTCTCCTTGTTCTCTTCTTCAGAGACTCTTTTTTTGAGAGACTGCTCCAAATGAAAGCTTACTAATTAGTAAGCTGAAGCTTTTTAACCGGCTTCTATTGAAGTTATGAATTAATAACTTCAATGGCACCTCATGACACCAGCGGATTATGTTAATACCTACTCGTTTTCCAATCCACGTGTCATCTAAACAAAGCAACACATCACACGCATGAAACCTATGAAACAGTGCGAAAACAATCAAAAGTTCCGTCCCCGAGCTGACCAACTTCCTTCATTATTGAACAACACATGGATTGACCACGTTACTATGGAGATTGGAATCAGTATAATAATTTGTATTAGTTTATACTCACGTGGCTGTTGTGTGAGCTTTTATTTTAGATTACATTGGGCAAATTCCCTTTGGTCTTTCAAGTAGAAACTAAGAAGAATCTCAGACCAAATGAAAATCCAAGACAGAGCGCTGCGAATAATAAAGTGAAGCATGCCAAAACTACACCTCCGCTATGTGCAATACACTCACACGCACACATTTACAATCAAACTACACCTCACTAAAGCACGAAAACGGCCTCACGTCACTGTTGACAGCGCTCTGTCTTGGTTTTCAATTTGGTGTGAGGTAAGAACCTGAGGCCCTAGACAAAGTGACATTCTATCAGCGATAACGATGATGGAAAAGACAAAAATGTATAGGACTGACATAAGCTATCGACAAGCTAATGTCAATCCTGTTGAAAGATGACGTTGTAGAAAAATACGAAAATTTTTCGAAGCGATTGTCACTTGTCTAAGCCCTCAGTTGGGTCGGTTTTGATGGAGATACAATCTGGTAGAGAAGGCCTGTTGCTGCACCCAGTATCTTCTTCATGACCTAGTACGTTTACGTTACGTACCGTGACGTTTCGTACCATATGTGATAGGAATAAAACATAATCGAAAAGTGAAAAGGCCAAGAAAATCATCAATGTTTTTTAGTTTCATGCGCACTTGATCCTCACTTTCTTAAGAGAAAATGAGGAAAAGGTGCTGTTAGTGGAAGAGCTTAAGTGCGGTTCGGACAAGTGCTGTTGAAATCAGTGCTAAGAGTGGAATTCCTAAAAATAATAAATAAATTATATTTATCGTAACAATAATTTGTCATCATAACTTAAGTTTTTAATGCGCTGCTGCAGACTTTTATTGTATCTATACATATTATAAATTAAGCGTCGCTTTTCGTGTTTGTATGTCCGCGTTGTTCTTCTAAACCACGCAACAGATTTTGATGTGGTTTTCACCATCGTTTAGAGAATTTATTTAGGTTTACTAAAAGTAAGTAGTCGTAAAAACCTTGCGAAACGGGAGCGGGTTGCTAGTTAATTATAATACAACTCTAGGAAACATAACCTACCCTTTTACTCAATGTTATTAAAAAAGATTAACAGTGACACCACGAACATTGTATCTACCCTCAATAATAATTATTTGTTTCTTCTTCCCCAGGTAAGCATCTTTGAACAAGTACTTCAGTTTCTACCAGACGTACTACGCACCCACTCGAAAGTAATCGGCTTATATAAACTGGTAATGAGAGTTTTTTTTATATTTAAATATTTGTGAAGGAGATTTCGCATTTGCCACCAGTGAAATGATATATTTAATTAATCTTCTTATTAACATAACATCAAGCCCGTGTTGCCCCAAGAGGTAGGCATTTTAATCTCACGAAGCGACTCGCGTTTTACTTGTGGTAACCAAGTGTACAAACTCGCTGTGAATGTGTGCGTGAAGACTAGCGTCTACACACACACTTCCGACTTCGCGATTGTCTCGCACGATACCTAGAGCCTAGAGCTCCTGCTCTTGCACACCAATGACTCCTAAAGGCTCCCACAAACAGACGCGATATCACGGGCGCGACAACGGTTGCGCTGCCTGTCGCGCCCGCGATGTCGCGCCAGTTTGCACGAGACTACCGGACTTGTAGTTAGAATCCTGCATTGTAAAATTAGACGAATTCCATTTGTTCTTTCAAGTTAAAACTAAGTATCAGTAAGAACTTAGGCCAAATAAAAATCCAAAATCCATACACACACACACATTCATAGCGTGTTTGTAAACTCGGTTAATTATAAGTAGGTATGCACGCGTCGCTTTCACGAAGCGACGCGTGCTTTACCTACTTGTAACTAACTTCGTGAGATAAAATTATAGTACTATAGTACACCCACATTTAGACAGTTATGTCTAAGTGCCATCAAGGATGGGGCAAGTCATTAACCGGCCTTAAAGTCAGTCTATAATGTTCCCACTACTGGGACACAGGCCTTCTCTTTGCGAGAGGGAGTGGGCCATAATCCACAACGCGGGCACAGCGCGGGTTGGTGGATGTCACAACATGTCCTCAAATACACATGCCAAACCAACGTACAACTTTCAAGTCAGGGCCGTTACCACTGGGCCACGGCTACTCTAACCGAACGTTCTAATTGAAAAACCTAATAACACTTAGTCTGACACGGAAATCTCAGCTAGTATTGGTCTGTTTTTTTTCATGTGCATACTATTTTAAATATTTGTAAAGTTTTAAACATAAACCTTATTACCACAAAACCTTGTTTAGCCTAAACACCTTTTAAACACGACATTTCAGTATGGAGTTGTGACATAAAACTGACGTTAGACACGCGTTGAACGAGTGTCTTAGTTTTCTTGGTAAGGCCCTAATTCTCCAAAGTTCATCTCAGGCCCAATGTCCTCTAAAGAGTGACATCCCCTGAATTGTTAATGAGTACATAAAACAGTCGTTTTTCATAAAGAAATGTACAAAAGAAATAGATTTAGTCTGGCTAGCATGTACTCACTGTCTCCGCCAAATAAAATTACTTAAGAAATGATTTGATACAGTGGCTGTCAAGGTTTTGTACTCTGCTAATTATTTAACTCTTGTTATTTAAGGCTTGTGGCTAACTAATAACAGCCGCACTAGTCGATCGATCAGGTTAAGCTACGCTTGCCGCGGTTGTTCCGTGGATGGGTGACTATCTTTACATACCAAGACCCCTCCTTGCTCGGAAAGCACGTTAAGCCCAACCCGGCTGGGATTCGTAGATCTTTGACAGTTGTTACGGGTCGTCAGAAGCTCGAAAGTCTGACAACCAGTATTACTCACTCATTGGGTTGTGAGGGTCCGATAGGCAGTCGCTCCATGTGAAATACTGGTATTCAGCTGCATCCGATTAGACTGGATACCCTAAGACAGATGGGAAAAGGCTAGGCACTTGATGAGTATAATTCGTGGGGGCTTTGTTCAAACTTTTAGGCATAATGAGGCATCTTTCAGAACAAAAATTCGAAGACATGATCTGATGTCCACCAACCCGAACAGCGGGCCAAGGCTACTAATTTACAAACATGTCAGTGGTTTCACAATGATCAGTTTTTGACAGATATGCCATACAAAATCTGTCAAAAACTCATCATTGCGAGACCACTGACACGTTTGTAAATTAGTAGACTTGGCTCGCGTGGTGAATTATGACTCACTTACTCTCGTTGAGAGGTCTGTGTCAAAGCAGGTGGGTGCGGCGCGCTCTGGTAGAGCAGTTTCCATGAAGTTTTTTTCATAGAAATTATTATACGAGAGTCGCGTCGCGCTGTCGTGTCGCGCCTGTCTGCGGGAGGCTTTAAATTCGTCGATCCATGTAGCATACCCATCTAAGTATTTTTTCAGCTACCTACTTTATCTTACACATGTATTATAAGTATAGGACAAGTAATAATAATTATAATATACCTGTTCCCGATACCGGTGGGTTACTATTTTTTATATTTTTTATTCTAATATTTAAAAATATAATTAATGTGTATTAAAAATGAAATAATTTTTTTTTAATATTATTATAGATAGAGAATAGAGTCGCGTCCGCCTGTTTGTGGAAGCCTTAAGCCTCGTGCTGACTGGCGCGACGGTAATTGTTATACCGTGAAGTTCTCTTAGAAATTGTTTTGTGAAATTCGCGTCGCGTCAGTGAGGTGTTATTGTCTGCACTTAACCATTAGGTAATTAAATAAACACGTTATATTCCAATAGCGGTCAACAAGTCAAAGTTTGAGAAACACTGCCACTCGGGTGGTAGGGAGTAGGGCACGTGGATGAAATTAAGGAACAAGAGAGTAGGGGGGAAAACGGGGGGCGTAAATTATGAATTTGTGAATAATTCACACGAACCATCAAAATACTAATGTTAGAAGATGGCAGGAAAAGCCCGGCACACGGGTCATGTTTTGTATGAATTTGTATTTTCTTTTCATTATATTTCATACATTATGTATAGGTACTTATTTTTATTTTACGTACTGAAGGCTATTCAATTGGATTTGTATTCATGAGATTTTTTTAAACATACAAATACAGTATAAATTAGTAACAGTATTATGTCTTAGAAAACGGCCGAAATAACGCGCTTCGAAATCTCAGTGTATTTCTCTTAAATGCACATAAGTTACGCATGGACGCGGAAGGTTTATCTACCGAGCGACCTGTATTTCTTATACTGTGAATACTGTGATACAACCGTTTAAAAAATAATATAGGCACATGCAACTTATTTTCTTTGCCTTTGCAATAAATAACACTAATAAAGCAATTTATAAAAACAAAATCCTTTAGCTGACTCACAAAAATATATTATCATTATGACGACACAAAAGTTATTCCGAATCCAAGGGTAAAATGCGTAAAGACGTGTAATGAAATAACTACATTGTAGCCCAAAGAAAGGTATACAACAATCAATCATACATTTGTGGCGAACACTGGACCTTTTATTGTGGCACCGAGTGTACAACAATAGTTTAAAAGTGGCTTTATGTGTACTGTCAAAAGGGCAATACAAGAAATCGGGAAAGTCACTTTATTCATGACGTGATACGGTGATATTCGGAAATATTTTTTGTGGGAGGAAATCCTTTGTTCAGCTTGACCAAGAAGTGACGTTATTTTCTGAACATCACTTCGAAATTCGAACGATGTCTCGTTGTGAATCCGCGATGATTTACTTTAAAAACTCGAATTGTGTGTACTCACTCGTTTAGTTGAGTTAGCTTCAATATTACGTATTTTTCCCACTTATTATAATAATTATGTAGACGATATTCGAAGTGACTCCATCACTGTTATTTACATAGCCAGGTATGGTAGTGGTATTCGAATTTAAGGAGTAGGTACCGCAACTAAAAAGTGAAAAGATTTTTCTTTTCACTTTTTAGTTGCGGTACCTACTCCTTTATTTGTTAAAAAACAAAGTCTTTATTTGTGGGCGAATCAACAAATCCAGAAATACGTATTACACATTAACAACCATCAGCTCAGTCTATCGAAGTCCACTGCTGGACATGGGCCTGTCCGACGCTGCGCCACAACACCCTGGGCTCCGCCTTCCGCATCCAGACTGCCCCAGCTATCTTTTTTAAGGCTACCACAGACAAGCGCGACACGATGACGGAGCGACGCGATTCTGTTAGAATAATTTCCATGAAGTTTTCAAGGAAATTGTTATACTACAGTCGCGTCGCGCTGTCGTGTCGCACCTGTCTGCGGGAGCCTTTAAATTCGTCGATCCATGTAGCATATCCACCTAAGTATTTTTTTTAGCTACTTTCTCTTACATGCAATAAATATAGGACAAGTAATAATATAAATTGATAATCGCGTAGTGGTCGATGTCGTATCATTAATCACTGGCGGGGCAGAGAGCTGGGGTCCAATAATTTGATGCGGCGACATATTGTCGCTGGACACGGCTACGGGTTTGGGGTACCGTGAGAAGTGAAGGAAAACGGTGGAGCTTGTGTAGGTCGCGGTAAAGTTTGAGAATGACATTTAAAACATCCTAATACATACAACTTTTTTTTTTTACCCAAAATACGTACGTTTATGGCCGTATATACATGCTCATGTGATACAGAAGAAATCTTAGTTTGGACCAAGAGAACCCCATGGTGGATTATTAAAACCGAAAATAGCAAGACGGCCATCTATAATTTTACAAAACAATAAAAAAGTAGGTAAATAAGTCGTTTCAGATACTACTCCATTTAAAATTTTTTTAAGAATATAGGCGGAAAATAACATCATCAGAGGGGAAATTCCAGTATTTTTTACGAACGTTCGCATTCGCATCTCATTCGCAATCTGTCAAAAATACAATCAATTTACCAACATTTTTGTCAATTTTGTCAGATTTCGACTCGAACGTGAAAGTTTTTAAGTATGAGAACTGGCCCTCTGGCCATTTTTTACAATAAAATATAATACAAGATAGTAATATAAAGAACCCACTCAAAATAAAACCAACTGGCATCCCAGCATCCTGATCTATAAACATAGAGGCATCCCTATTTACGGTGATGCGTGAGACATGCCATTACATAACGGTATCCCCAAGGACACTCTGAGGTACGGAACCCTCCCGTAAGAAAAATTACTACCTTTTTAAATAGTCGGGAAACACGACACGTTGCTTTATGAGGGAGACCTAAAAATGGAAGTGTTTTTTCTTTCTTTTATTTGTGTATTTCTGTATTTTGTATAACTTGTTGTCATCATCTGCCTAGCCTTTTCCCAACTATGTTGGGGTCGGCTTCCAGTCTAACCGGATGCAGCTGAATACCAGTATTTTACATGGAGCGACTGCCTATCTGACCTCAACAACCCAGTAACTGGGTAATACTATACCCCTTGGTTAGACTAGTTGTCAGACTTTCGTGCTTCTGACGACTCGTAACGACTGTCAAAGATCCACAAATGACAGCCGGGACCAACGGCTTAACGTGCTTTCCGAGGCACGGAGGAGTCTCGATATGTGAAAATGGTCATCCATCCACGGACCAACTCCGGCAAGCGTAGCTTAACCTGATGGATCGGCCCGAGCGGCTGCTATTACTTAGCCACGAGCTCCTCTGTCCTCTGTTGTCTGTGACTTATTTATTATGTATACAATATGTTATCTAACGAAGGGCGTTCCCGTTAACCTGCAATAATATAGCGTCTATACATGCTAAAAAATATTAACATTACAAAAAAATACATTTTTTTATTTTTTATAGTAAAATAATATTCACAAAAAATATTAAATTGATACGAAAAAGAAACACACACTCTGTACACGCACACTTGTAACAAGTGTGCGTGTACAGAGTGTTTCTTTTACGTATCAATATAATAGTTTTGTGAATATTTCACTAATTATTAAAAAAAAAATTGCGATGGAACGCACCTTGCGCTAATAAATACTAAATAGCCCAATGACTAATAAATCCTATGGACTTGGCATACCTACAAGAAAAACGTGTATACCTACGCTCTACTGAGAGGATAAAATGGCGGTTACTAGAGCAGCCCTTATCGATACTTCTTTAAAATAACATCGATAAAAGATTGTGAAATGTTTTCATAATGTCACGGTACAATATGTACGGGTAAAAATACCCCAAGTTCTTTAACATGCATGAGTCTTTCATTTAACCGATAGAGTACCGTGCCGTTAAGTTGTTTGTTGGATCGTCCTTCTTTCCAGGCTAAAACGTAGAACTGGAGGACAGATATACGCTGCTTTATATCGACGTAGTATTCTATAACGGATTTCACTCCATTGTGTATACAATGGAGTGAAATCCGTTATAATAGTACAATCGACCTAATACAGAGCTGCAATTTGCAAAAAATGTATGAAAATTTGAATTTCACGGATAACCAGTGAAAAACTTTTTTTTAAATGGTTTTATTCACCATAATTCATATTTTTGATGCTAAGTTTCTAAAAGTAAAATGATCGAGGGTTAATTATTTAATTAAAAATCAACAATAATTATAATAAAGTTATATTAAAGAAATCAATTTTATTCATTTCTGAACAATACAATTTAGTTTGGGTAATTTCTATGGGATATTCCCTCAGTAGATTTCTTCCCATAATATTTGTATCTGAAATTCATGTATACCTCTATTACACTTTTAATTAATAAATATTATTATATCCTTTAAAATCTTTGATAATATTACTAAAATGAGCAATTTCTTTCGTCTGTCTTCTAACTTTCTCCGTCTCTTTATCTTCTTGGACTGTTTTTGACATTTGTCCTTTAATTTCTTTATCATTTTAAAAAAATGTGTGTACCTGAAATCAAATAAAATTAAGCTTTAATAGATATTGAAGACAAGAAGCGAGAGATATCTCCCAGCCAGTCTCAATTCAATCAATGAGATGTTATCAATTAGATTAAAAAAAACGGAACTGGTCATACCGGTAAATCTGGCGTAGCGGAGGTGCTAGCAGCTAAATCTGGCGCAACGTAGGTGCTAGCAGCTAAATGTAGCGCAACGGAGACTAAATCTAGTGTAGCGGATGTGCTAGGGGCTAAATCTATGCCACTCCTCTTATACTTAAAAATTTTATGACTTTTCAAAACAGTAATGATCCTACTGTTTATAATTAAAAAAATCAATTACCGTATTAGGAGCACCACATCCAGATATTGATTGTGAGTTCGTCTGATTTTGATCATTCTCAATTAAAATGCCAGACATATTTGTTCGAATCTTAGGCTGTAAACAAGCAATAAAATGATGAGTATTCTTGATATTTCTTGATTTTATTAATAGGATTTTTAATTAATATTAATTCTTCCAACACATTCTTTACATCACTCTTTGTGTACATTAGACAACTGTTGCAATTGAGGACATCACCATAATTTATCAGCCACTACACAATCATGTTGGAAAAATTTATAACATGCAATGTTACTTACCAATAAGGTTCGTGATAGTAAAGCATCGTCACGTAATGTTACTTTATTCAGTGTCCAAAACATGATTCTTCAAAGTGAAGAGAACAAAATATGTGAATTGTTTTTGTTGACATCTTTAAATTTTCAACACTGATTGTTTCCAGCCAAATTTTCTTTTTCGTTCATCAGGCAGCCTTGAAAATAAAACATAAAACCAATAAAGAATCATAAAATAGCATTATCGATAAATATAAAAATGTCTAAATGCACTACTCTATCCCTTCAATCACAAGAAAATCATTTCATGTTGAAAAACTATTAAAAATAAAGGCAAAAGGGAAAATAAGAATGCTTTACTGTTAAAGCTCTTCAACAAATGCAGAATCTTTTGTTTATCATATAAATCTTAAGATATTTCAGCTGAAATTATGTACGTACTGGTGCAAAGTTATGTTCGGGAGATTTCCGCTTCTTTTGATGCCACATCCGATTATATTGCAATTGGGCATCTTGCTATTGACGATTTCTACTAGAGGACCGAGTTTAAACGCATTATCACTGCAAATTACTCCAAAATTTACAATTTTATCCACAGCTCAAGAGCATTTGACCATAGACTACTATATATACTACATTTGACAGTTGACGTACTCAAGTTTGGTACCAAACAGCGAGAGGATAAAATGGCGACTCGGCCGCAAATAGGTATTCAATGACTCTAGAAATGTAGGGTTGCCAATAAAGTAACTGTCAAAAACACTATTGTCCTTTTTCACTTACACAAAATTATGAAAGTTAAAAAGAGATGGTAATATTTTTATGATTTTGGCGTCGATATGCCTCATATTTGTATAACTGTTTTTTCTATAGTCAAACATTTCAAGTCCATATGATTTATAAGTCAATGAAATAGCCTGCCTAGCTGCGAACAGCTTAGAAGTGGCGCTCGCCGGTCGCTGACGCGGCAGCGGCAACGCTCGCATCGCTTGCTCGGCTAGCGCGCTAACCTAACCAATTTCAACCAGTTACAATTTTGGAACAGTTTATAATGTAACGGAAATAATACAGATAGATTATAAACTAATTAACGGTTCTCACAATCTTACGATGACACATATTCAAACCTACATGCGATTAGGCTTTTAGAAGCCCACCTACGTTTAGAGACTCTTAAGTCATTACTCTGAAGGCAAGGCAGCACTGTCCTCGAGTAGCCTATTTTGTAAAGTTCACTTGGAACCTCACTCAAGTGAGCGCACACAATTCGAAAGCGAAGTCATTTGTTTTTAAAGTAAATCATCGTGGATTCACAACGAGACAGCGTTCGAATTTAGAAGTTCTTCAGAAAAGATTATTTTCCCTGGAATCGCAGAAAAAATACATTACAGTAAAATCACATACATCATCCTAGTGCTTATCCAGTTCTTTAGTTACAGCACTTATAATGGAAAGTACATCGCCGGGTAATCGAACCGGGGGACCCTTGCCGTCAAAAATTACGTACAAGCCAAACAGCTCAATCAATTATCCGGCTAACTATTGTGACTGCGCGTTTTTGACCCCTTTCTGCTAGGTATTAGAAAACGTTGTTATTTTATTTGGTGGACGCACTGGGTTGTCGAAACGTCGCGTTTTGAAAGCGTTTTTTTTTTAGCTAAAGGTAAATTGTGCTGTTGTATGTCAGCGTTTTACTACTGGCAAAGCATAAATATGCTTATTTTGACGCTTCTAAAGGCCGCGCGACAGACAAGGGGCTAATTTCTTTCCTTATTTTTTTTGCGTAAGCGCTGTGCTACTTGCAAATAACGAGTTGTGTCCCTTTTCTTCCTTGAGTTTTGTAATAGACGACAAATATCAGAGGGATTAACTGCAGCATCTTCCTACAGTGGGTGTGTGAGACACTCATCTCAGAAACAAACTGGAACTAAATGTCTTATACTGTACAAATATATATTTTTCGTGCGGCAATAGTAACCGCAACGTAGCGTAGCACTCAATGATATATCTATAGATAGAGATAGATAGTCACCCGAAAGGCAATGGAGAGGGCTATGATTGGAGTTTCCCTATGTGATCGAATCAGAAATGAAGAGTTCCGCAGGAGAACCAGGGTAACTAACATAGCCCGAAGTATTGCCAAACGTGGGCAGGGCACATTGCTCGCAGAATAGATGGCCGATGGGGCCGAAAGGTTCTGGAGTGGCGACCGTGTTGCGGAAGACGTAGCGTTGAATGGCCCCCACAAGGCGGACCGATGCCCCGGTGAAGGCCGCGGGAATGCGCTGGATGCGAGAAGCACAGAACCGATCGAAGTGGCGGTGCTGGGGGAGGCCTATGTCCAGCAGTGGACGTCTTTCGGCTGAAATGATGATGATCGTGATGAATATATAAGTCAATAGTAGCACCCTCACTTACTCTAGACGCTGGCACCAACCAACCGTTGGTTGCATACCGTGAATAACTTAAAAGTAATAATAAGTAGTAATTAGTAGTACTATCAAAATATTTTAAATGTAGAAAAATCTTTTACCAGTCGGGAGTTTTTGATTCGCTGAAACAGTTACATAGCACAGTTCATCTTTGTAGCCGTAGATCATTATCCAACTAGGACACAAACAGTGACGTTTTATAAACCCAGTGCGTTCCTGAACTAGTTAGCGACACATGGCAACACTGTGACCGCTCGTCCCCACAGTTTATTCCAAGCTACTCGCAAGTCATCTAATTGATTGACTATTTCTTTGTTTGGCGGTTACAATGTTTAGATTTTGATGTTATCGTTGAAATATTCGATAAACTGAAAGCATGTCTTCGGCTTTTAGCATCATGGTCGTTGACAAAGGCTTCGCTCGTGTGCGATAGTAGTCTAGCTTGCTCAAAATTCGAGTAAATCAATCTTTACTCGAATTTTACGGATTCGGAGTCCTTAGCAAAGTCTGTTAAGTATTTGTTTTTAAATTGGGTCACTTTTTAAGGTTCCATACCTGAAGGGTGCCAAACGGAATCCTTTTAATAAGTCTCCGCAGTCCGTCCGTCCGTCTGTGTGTCAGCGGGCAGTATCTCAAAAACTGTAATAGGTAGACAGTTGAAATTTTCACAAAGAGTGTTGTATTGATGATTTTTTATTATTATAGTTCTATGAAGAAATATTTGATACGACCGCGAATTATATTTAGAACAAGATACAACCTGAAAATTCCAAAAAACCTAAGATTTGAATTTTGCAGGCTACCCTGGCGCTTTCGCCTTAATGAACTAGAAAAGATGACTTATAAGTTAGAACAGAGAACACTAGAGAACAGATTAATTAGAAGATTTAATATCCGGATCTTTTATATTTAAGTACTTCATGAAACACATCTTTTATTTTATAAAAAGAAAAGCATAAAACAGTAAAACACCTCAGATAGAAATTAAGATATGCCTTAGCGACACACAGCACATTTATTTTTCTCCAAAACCGTAGTCAAGTAATAAACAGTTATAATTATGCAGCGGCACATCAAAGCCTAGGCGTGTCGCGGTGAAACTCGTAAATCAGAGCTTCCGTTAAACGTCCGCCTCGCGAGTTGTGTCGATATAAATCTTTGCGCTGTTTACTCGTAAATCCTTTGCTTCATCGCGGAGAGATATGATTGGAGGAGTTGTGGTTTGTGACACAATTGGTTGTTTCATATAAAAATGTTGCAAAAAAAACATCGGTGAAGAAACTAAAATTTACCTAATGAAAAAAATAAAGTTATTCAACAAACTGCCGCAGCAGCACAGCTGTCTGTTCAGTTAGATCTTGATTCTATACTATAGTATGCATAGTAATTAACATTAAGAAACACAAAACATTACATTAAATTATTTGCCATATGTCAACTAGTTCACGCCAATATACCAATAAAAACGTTGACATTCTCTCTTACATGAAAGCTATTACATGTCCTATGACAATACATAATCATAGAAAATAAACGTTAAACATTACCTATATTGTTCGTTTTTATTAATTTTTTATAAAATTAACTATATTTTCATTTTAAACAATCCCACACCCCATATAATTTTATTTTCTATTTCGAAAGAATATCATGCATTATTAGTGGCAGTTAAATCGCCCTGGCTAGTAATATAAAGAACATGGCAGAAGAGTAAATTCCTTCTTCACTCCCCAGCAATCAAACTTAAAAGAGCGTGAAAATGAAACACTTAAAATATATAATTTATTCACACATCAAAAAGCTATCTTATGTCGTGGTGCAACTCATAAATCTGACTTTATACCAAACGTCCGGTTCCGTCGCTAAAATGGCAGAGTTCGCTGTTTTTGACGTTTTAACGTTAGTGACGTGACAGGGGTAAGTTATGGCTATTGTCTGCATTGGCCGGGTGTTTTAATTACTAGTAGTTCTACCACGCTTTATGGGTTAGATGCGGCGAATTCAATTTAGGGATGTTTCTAGATTAATTGGAAGCCACAAGCTTGTCTGTGAAATTGCTGCCAACATAACTATACCAATATTTTTGTCTCTGATCATATTCACAGTCATAATTATTTAGTGCTGCAAGATCAACCAGTTATAAAAATAAAAAAAAACAGAAAGTACAAATTATTTAAAGCCCATTTGGTCGTACTTGTAGCTCAATTTACCTCTCCTATACCGCGTATGTTGATGATGCCCAACGTGCTTGTGGAAACCTAATCTAGCCTGGACTCGTTCGCTGATGAATGGAAGACGATAATGATAAAATGTTCCCAGTTCTGTGAGAAGACAGTATGATACTTAGCATTGAATTACCCAGGATTTTGTAATACCTTTGTGGCGGCAACTACATCTCCACATGGGAACTACGCGTAAAAAACCTGACGCCACACAAAATCATGACGTCTCTTAAAATCCTGCATCGCGCAATTAGAGTTTACCGCGCGATGGACATATATAGATCCCGACATCAATCGTTGGGCAGTTGCCTGCCAGACACGACACCCATCTTGTCGGAGGATCCTCCCTTTTCTATAGAGGATGAGTGAACGTTACACCCTGTTCCTCATACCTGTAAATCTTTATTTAAAAGAGTGCTCTTGGATTTTCTTGCCCGTTCTTCTCCATAGAGACCTACGTTTTGGAATGGGCAACTAGCTGCAACTTTCTGACTAACTGACCGACTCTTCGACAGTTTAAAATTGCATGTAAATGGTTTAATTGAAATAAATGCTTTGAGTTTAGTATTAATGACTAATTAGCTGCTCTAAATATACATATAAGTTAAAAAACAAATAAGTTCAAAAAAAACAAGTTAACACTAGGTTTACCTACAATTTAATACTCTCTAATCCTGTTATAAATCCAAACTTCCAAAGGATAATAAATTAAAAATAATTCGCTTTGAAGTCCCAATAAATGATATATCCTGAATGACTTTGAACTTTTGAGTGAACGAAACGAATCCATTCGGTCTGGTCTCACCAGATGTTAGTAACGTCGAGTCACCGTGTTTATTCGTGTTTTTTTTTGTTTGACCGCGAATCAAATGTTTTTGAGCCATGGCGGCCGTGATTTCGCATTTATAGCAGTTGTTGTTTTTTTGGAGGGTCTCTCTCTCGGCCAAATAATAACAGCCGCACGGGTCAATCGTAGGTTAAGCTACCCTTGCCGCAGTTGCTACATAGATGGGTGACCATCCATAACATATCGAGACTCCCGTGTGTCGGACTCGGAATGCATAGTAAGTCGTTGGTCCCTGGCTATCATTCTTAAATCCTTGACAATCGTTATGGGTAGTCAGAAACGCAAAAGTCTGACGCCCAGTCTAAAACTGACTAAAACATAATTACATATTGGTACGTATTTTATTTAAATATGAACAAAATACTAGTTCTCTTAAAATTCGTAAGACAATTTTCTCTAAATATTTTCGCGAGCTGTTTTACCTACGCGACGAGTCCTTCCCGAAATGAAATGAAATGAAATGAAAATGAAATTAAATGTAAATGAAAAATGAAATGAAATGTATGTAAGGACACGGGATGCCCTAAATACGATATAGGCCCAACGTGACCCATAAATAAAATTCTTAAATGATAATACATCAAACCGTTATAAAATGCACTTCGCGTTACGTCATGTTACGGTGAAACTCGTAAACCGGGCGAACGCGAACACGTCCAATAGTAAATTATAATATATGCCTGAAGGCTTTTTTATGGGTCACCACCATTTGAAGATTGGCAAAAAGATATTGCCTGGTTGATACTGAACTGAGTACATGTATGTAGATGTACCTACTTATTTTAAGTAACTAGTAAAATTCGTTGTCCCACTCTGGAGCAAAGGCCTCCCTCCACTGCTTCCATGTTTCGCCACCCCGCGCGTCCTACCTCCAGTTTTGACGGAACTTATCCAGCTCGTCCTACCATCTCCTACTTGGTCTGCCGCGACTCCGTCTCACTGTGTCAGGGCACCAGTTCTGTGCTATTTGGGCCCACAGTTTGTCCAGCATGCGGCAGACGCGTCCTGCCCAGTCCCATTTAAGTAGGGCAGCCTTTTGAGCAACTACATACGGCGGACGACGGCTATTTGCTGGGGACTAAGCAAATCAGGTAACCGAAAATTAGTCATTTTCGATTAGGAAGCCCGGTCGAATGGTTTTGAAATGCTATGCAGGGCTCCTAAAATGTAATGAAGGAGTGTCAGACTAACGGCCAGTAACAGCCAAAGTAACAGTCAAATGTTCTTTTGCACTGTTGTATTTTCAATCCTCGGCGCTGAGGCGAGGGTTGTAAATCCAACAGTGCGAAAGAACAGTTGACTGTTTACTTTGGCTGTTACTTTTGATAACGAAACTGGCCGTTAGTCGCCAATGATAGATTATTATATTGTAAAGACGAAAATACCTTTAAAACTGCGAAAAAGGCGAGTGTTCCTAAGTTTTTTTTTTAACAAAAACTGCTATAAAATAAAATAAAAATCCCTCCCTCTCAATGTCTACATCGTCCTCAAGGCCATCGGTAAGGAAATGCCCCAGATATTTAAATTATGACTAAAACTATGATTATGTATTAATTATGTTTAAAACTATGAGTGGAAGCCTTCTTGTAACAGTCATGACGTGCAGCTGCCAACTATTTATCTTTATCCGCGTGATCTCATATTTGTATTTAGATCTATTTTGTTTAATATTACTGATTACTGTTATCTTTTTGTATGCACGTGTTTCTGTGACAAATAAACCTATTTTTCTTTCTTTCTATTTTCTTTTTCTATTGTTATAATCTCGGGTTATACTAACATGTTTTTGTCCATTTTTCCGGTGGTTCCTCTCTGCGGGGTACTATTCTCCCCCTCATTCAGTCAGACTGGAGCCAGCCTGTTGAAAATGTGACGTATTTTAAAGGAACTATGTAACTCGTCTACATAGCCCGACAAACATAACTCACTGCATGGTCTCTCATCCGACACAGAACGGAATTAATACATTGTTTACCTGTATTCATATACAGGCTGCTTTAAATCCCGGTAGTACTTTCCTGAAGGATATTTTTCGATATCCATGCGAGCGCAGCCGCGACAAAAGCTAGTGTCCAATAAAACTGACTCAACACAACTAAGGTTGACAGTTGACACTATTTAAAACCCCTGACTGTAGTCATACCGCTAAATGCAGCACAATATCCTACCCTCAAATCGCTTGAAAAAACATTTGTATGCAAAAACGTTAGTATCTGGCCGACCGTGAAGGGCGATGGTGCTCAGCAAAATATACAAATTCTCTTCAGTTCATATTTATATAAGGACTCTTAGTTTATTTACCGTTTATTTGGTTTTAAATTAATTTGGGATTCGATGCTTGACAATAACTGAACTATGAACCTTTTCGAGAAGGTGTGTTAGTAGGTTGAGAGTATATCTACTAGTTGACCGAGCGAGCGAAGCGTCTGCTTCAAGTCTGGCAAAATTTGCTTTCCTCCATCAGTTTGTTGGTACGTATTTTACAACAGATCTGGACGCAACTTAGTATAAGTACAAGTTTAAGATTTTATTTTGAAGATCTAATGAGGATCATCGCAGTTATGAGCTTAATAGCTCCTCAAAATGCAGTAAATTGCTCACTTTTAGATTTCTACCAATGGAATCGGCCCTTTTACTACTAGGTAGGAATTGGAGCACCTGGGACCTGCTCGCGAGGTCTACTGTTCGCTCAATGACTAGTAATAAATAAAAACATTCTGATGTTTATGTAGAAGATGTTAGAATAAGACGGGCTGGTTGAACCACCGTTTTAGAAGGACCAGACGCCCAGTTAACCTATATATTAGGTCTTTACCTATGAAATTGTCGTTTTGTATGAAAAAATTTAAACGAATTTTTTTCATGTATTTTTTATTTGTATTAATCGAAGTAATCACCCATGCAATCAATGCATCTTTGCCAACGCAGTGGCAGTTTATTGATGCCCTTCTTAAAGAAATCAGCTGGACGGGAGGCAACAAATTCTTCAAAGGCGTTTTGTACTGCCTCTCGGTTATTGAATTTTTTTCCCGCCAAGAAGTTATCCAAATTCTGGAAAAAGTAGTAGTCTGTAGGCGCAAGGTCTGGTGAGTAGGGCGGATGACGGAGAGCTTCCAACCCCAGTTCTTGCAACTTGGAGACCGTCTGCTGTGCAGTATGAGGTCGCGCGTTGTCGTGCAGGAGCAGCGGAGACGAGCGATTGACCAATGCTGGTTGGAGATGTGCCAGCTTCTCCATCATTGTGTTCAGTTCTTCACAGTACACATCTGCAGTAATGCTCACCCCGTTTGGTAAGAATGTGTGATGAATCACACCGGCGCTAGACCACCAAACAGTGACCATCACTTTTCTAGGGGTAAGTTTTCGTTTAGAGCATTGTTTAGATACTGAAACAGGATCCAACCAACTTGCTGAGCGCTTGCGGTTATCAAACAGAATCCATTTTTCATCGCAGGTAACAATGCGGTTCAAAATTCCTTCATTTGTGTGTCTGTTGAGCAGTGCAAGACACGCCTCGACGCGTACTTCGCGCTGGCGATCATTGAGTTCGTGGGGCACCCATTTGTCAAGCTTTTTTATCTTTCCAATTTGACGCAAATGAACCAATATTGTTTTGACGTAACGTCGAAAGCTGCTGCTAATTCAGCCGTAGATTGTGTATCATCAGCTTCCACAATCGCCTTTAATTCGTCATTGTCGACCAAAGTCTTCGGACGACCGCTAGGTTCATTTTTCAGGTCGAAATTTCCAGAATGGAAGCGAGCAAACCAATAACAGGTGGTGCGTTGGTTTGTAGTGTTAGCTCCGTAAACGTCGTTGATGTTGCGTGCCGCTTGTGCCGCGTTGCTGCCACGACGGTACTCATATTCCATAATTACTCGAATTTTTAACGTATCCATGATGACGAAAAAGATTGAAATGCGATGAAAATGTAACACTAATCATTAAAAAAATGACTTCTTTTGAAAAAAGAATTCCATGTTTTTAAAATAAAATTAATTTGAAATTAGAATTCTTAGCCAAACAAAAATTATTTTGATTTGAAATGGCCAGTACTGCAGAACGGCAATTTCATAGGTAAAGACCTATTAGAAGACCATTTCATGCACCTTATGTTCCCTTTTTGAATGCATGTAGAAGTAGTGCCTAACCGGAATTCCAGACATAAGTAGTAAAACAAGCCCATGGGCAAGACATCGCTATATCATTCATTAAAAAAACTCGAAGAAATCAAGCATGAATATGTGTACAAGTCCACTTAAATATCCTTAACATCACAACAAAAACCGCCTGTCTTGTAGTGCGGTCGATGCGAATCCCGCACCCCGGGATTAAAGGATTAAACGCGGGACCGTGTCGATACAATCTACCACAATGGCGCTCGCCAACTGCGTTTGTGATCAACAACAAAGCGTTGCTTAAATAAATAAAATTGTGACCAAAAGATTTGGGAATTTGTACAGGAAAAAGATATTTTGGTAATAAGGAAGTTGAGAGAGGAAAATCTTATTATTTGTTCGTAGAACCTTAGAAGACAGTTGAACTCTAATACTTATCGGAGAATATGACACAATGGGACTTCGCAATCTTTTCTGCGTTATCTTTTGATCGTATAATATTCCAAAATACTGCGAATACGAACAGATCGGATTTTATCGAGATGTTAGTCTTTGTGATATTTATAAGATAACTAATTATTTATTTATAAACAAATTGGTCCAGCCATTCCTAAGTAATTCAAGAACATAATTAATACCCACCCACGGGCCGTCTAAATATAGCAGATCCTCTTTCGTAAATCACCGAGATCAATTAGATATGGCATGTCAATCGAAAAGCCAGTACAATTCGGACCAAAACCACGGAAATAAATAAATGACAAACTAATTCGCAAATTAAACAGGAATCCGACTGTCCCCTGGCAAACACTAATTTGTCTCGAAAGATAGCTGAATCCCGAAACCGCGCGACCCGGTCTAATCCCGGGGCAGTGCGTGCGACCGCATATAATCCCGGGATTATATCGATAAATAATTCACTTCACTTGTCGTAAATGATTTTGGACGACGAATTAGCTCGTTGCTACTCTAGGTTTTGTAAAATGGAGGATACTTAGCAAAATTATGTGATGGAAGTTTGTGATCTTACTGAATGGTTTTCAACGTTTTACAGATGTATTTAAAAACTTTTTACAAAAAGAAGTCGTTGGCAAAAAACGAAAATTGAAAACCAAAGACACCGACTTCTGAAATTAAAGTTATTTTTCCTTTTACTGTTTTTTTTGGAAGTCAGTTGTTTTTTTTTTTTTTGAAAATTGTTTTTATCTTTTACAATGCTCCGTCAAACTCGAAACGTCAAGCCAAGCCGCTCATCCAACCCGTAATCCTCAGAAAATACACAGCTCTATCTAAAGTAAATTAAAACATAACGGGTATTGGAAGGTGTCACTATCAATAAACTGTGAGATATTACGTACCTAAGAGATTAGTATTTTCTGCGGTGCATCTGTGCCCTAGGCTAGCACTAAATATTAGTTATTGGACATTTTATAGTTGGTTATAGAAGATGGATAGATGAACTGTAGTAATTAGTGGCGGGGATGGGTAATAACAGCCGCACGGGTCGATCCATCAGGTTAAGCTACGCTTGCCGGAGTTGGTCCGTGGATGGGTCACCATATTTACATACCGAGACTAAGAGCACGTTAAGCCGTTGGTCGCGGCTGTCATTTGTGGATCTTTGACAGTCGTTACGGGTCTATATATGTCAGTTAATGTATAATATAAACAAGTATGGATGAAACACAGAGTATCCAAAGCTAGCATTCGAAAAACACGTTACGAAAACATTGCGTTGGGTAGTTCTTGTCTACTCCTAGGGGGAAAATGCGTGTTTTCAAACGATTTTTTTATGTACAAATGTAAGTATGTCTCTCCCATAACCCTATGACTGCTCAGCTACAGTCCCCACAGTGATTCATGCATGTTTAACCCGCCACTCGCCGCTCGTCTAGACTCAAGACGTTTTTATGGTTATAGGGGACGCCCACCAATTGGGAAAGTGTCGCAAATATAAATATAACTTACGTTTAAAAGCCTGGGGTGAGTAGCAAATGTTTTGAATGTATATCCATGTGGTTGCTATTTAGGTTTCATCAATCTCTAAGGGTGAATTTCACCGATGAAACTGAACGCGATCAACACATCTAAGCTGCGTTCAAGAGCTGTCCGCGTTATTATTATTGGGGAATATTGACACTGACAGCTATTGAACGCAGTTTCCCTTTGAAATTCGAACGCTGTCTCGTTGTGAATCCGCGATGATTTACTTTAAAAACAAATGAGTTCGCTTTCGAATTGTGTGCGCTCACTTGAGTGAGGTTCCAAGAGAACTTTACAAAACAGTACAAGGAATTACACAAGCCCCTTTTATCGAACTCCCTTGTGATTGACGATAGGCTAAAAAGACCCTTAATCAGTCGTCGACAATTACTATAAAAGGCGAAGTGTGTGTCGAACTACGCACAGTGAAGGGTTCCGTAGTTGGGATGAATGTTTAAGTACCTACGCATATACAGTATTGATTTTATCGACAGCAAAAATAACTTGTTTTTTTTAGTAGTTCTTAAAGAAACTGAAAACAAAGTTATTTCTGCGGCTGTAACCGAAAACATCTCACAAACTATTGACTTAAATAAAAAAGTCACTTAGAAACATCATAATCTTTTTAATTGTGGGATTCAAGAATACCCCACGTTTATGTATATTAAATTTTTCATCCCTTGATTAAATCTATGGGGAATGCTACCCCAAATATTTTTTTCGTAATTTCACTACACCATTGTACACGGCGGCGCACAGAATAAAGGCACCCACAAACAGGCGCGATGTCGCGGGCGCGACAAGGGTTGCGCTGCCTGTCGCGCCCGGGATATCGCGCCAGTTTGCACGAGGGTTAATACACCTTTCTAATTTTCTACGAAATAGTAGTGTCCGATTAAAACGGCCGTGTGACATCCGGACGGACGTGACAATATTATAGCGTCTCCATTTTTCCATGGGGCTACGGAACCCTAAAAAACGTCTTGTGTCTAGACTGGCGAGTTAGACACGCATGAATTATTTAGTGGTACTGAGCGTATGCCGTGCTGTGAGGGGTGAGTAAGATATGGGGCTGAATAGGTAAGAAAGAAGCGAGTTTTAAAAAAACATCACGCCTGTCATCCCCGAAGGGTTAGGCAGAGATGTACCTGTTAGTAATATACACCCACATTTTGCCAGTTATGTTTCCCATATAATAGGGGGCGAGCCTATTGCCATCAACCGGGCACAAATCCAGACTACAGGCTACTAAGAGAACCTCACGGAAAACCCAATAACACTTGGCCCGACCTTTTTTTTTTTTTTGAGGGTGGGAAGCCTTCCAATGACTTCTCCCGCTCTGGGCGGAGCGGAAGGGCGTGTCAGACTTTTACTGACTAAAACCCACCCGTGTTCCTTCAGTTGCCTGTTGCTAAGGTCCCGGTATCCCTTTCGGACTAACCCGCAACCCTGGCAGGCATCGGTCCTAGCGGACCCCGCCAATTGTGCTGACATCTCTTAGAGGCGCGCGTGGAACACGACGCGCCATCGACCCGGGCCTGGTCCTAATCGGACGGCGAGCTACCCATTGCTCGCCGTCCGCAAGCCCGCGCCTATGGTGGCCGGGAATCCGCCTGGGATTCCCGACGCCGAGGGCGTCTCCAACGGCGGCGGTTAGGGGCGTGAGGGCGCAAACTTTGCCCGGCCCGACCTGCGAATCGAACCGAGCCCCAGCATCAAATGTGTAATCCATTGCTTTGTATGTTCGAAAAATAAAATCTGCTCAAAAACGTAAATAACGCAATGAATTTTGTTGAACTGTCAAAATGAAACGAATTAGTCTCAATCGGTTACGAAAATATAATACGCAGCTAGCTGGGCCTCATGTTCAGCAGTACCGTTTGCTACCACTAGATGAAGTAGGTGATGCAGTTTTTCATGTACCTATGGGGCAAAATTGCCATCATAATAGTTCCTCTAATATGATGGCAATTTTGCCCCATAGGTATTCAGAATACTAAAAAAATCTGGCCACTTACAAATTAAAAGTTATACTTATCGATTATTTTAACTTAATTCCCGATACTAAGTGCGGCTTAAATCTAATTACTGTACAAATAGTGCTCTTAATTAAAACATTGCTTAGAAAATACATTAAAACATTAAGTAAGCGAGAGATACCTTTGAAATCACTTTATATTGAAAAGGATCGATTTCTCTGAGACCCGTCTGTTTATAATTTGTAACCTTAGAAGTTTTCGCCAATTAAAAATTTAGATTCGCTAAGACTAAATTATTAGTGAAATTATTTTGATGCGCAGGACGCGAGGTGATTTGTTTGAGTTAGATTTCTGAGAATTATTATTATTCCAGCTTTTTAGTACATCTACAGGCTCTAATTCAATTAGCTAGCTAAATTCCACGTTTTTATGGTTTTTTTTTTAACATTGTTCGCTGGTAGATTCAGTAGAATGAGGAGCTCGTGGCTTAGTAATAATAGCCGCACGGGTCGATCCATCAGGTTAAGCTACGCTTGCCGGGGTTGGTCCGTGGATGGGTGACCATCTTTACATATTGTCTTAATATGTAAAGATGGTCACCCATCCTCCTACTCAAAACTTTCTTCACGACATTTTCCTGATTTCGACATAAAGAAATTAATTAACTATTAGTAAATGTTGGAATAACATGATTCAATTAATTTTATTAATTGAAAAATCATCGACGAAAATGGAGGTTACCAAAATTAACCATAAGTGTCAAATGAAAAACATATTTAAGATGATTTTAAATTAGAATTTCGGGTTCAGTATTGAAATAATCAAATCAAAGAACTCAATTTGTACATGTTACTAAAAATTGTCATCTACAGCACCTATACCCAGTGTTAGTGAGAGACGGAGCTATACAAGGCCGCTAGCACCATCCTTTTTTCACAGTGTAATAATGATGGCATTAATACTTCGTAGTCAGCCCCCCGGGGGCCAAGTCTACTAATTTACAAACGTGTAGTGGTCTTACAATGATCAGTTTTTGACAGATTTTGTATGGCATATCTGTCAAAATCTGATCATTGTGAGACCACTGACACGTTTGTAAATTAGTAGGCTTGGCCCCCTAGTCGGTTTTCTGGTCCATTTGTTTACATTTTCAACAAATACTTTTAGAACGAACCATACTCCTTTCGCTTCGCCTCCACATTACATTGTATGGTTTATCATTAACGTCACCCATTCGAATCTAGACGAACATTTTCCAGTCTAGCTATCCAGACTGAGTGACAGAGACAAATTCCTAGATCAGCGTCGTAACAGACTTGTAAGTGCTTTCGACTAGAAATGTAGCTTTAAGGCACTTACAATTACAAAAAAGTAGGTTTCGAGTCTGTAATGGCAATCATGTTATTTGGTTTAAATAGCTTTTTATTTTTATTATCTTACTAGTCGATGCCCGCGGCTTCGCCCTCGTGGACGTCGGTTATTACTTATTTATTATACAGTATGCAAGGGTAAACACCGTTGTCACTCAAACCATGGGTAGTTGACTATATAAAAATAAATGACCCAGTAACAACAAAAAACAAAACCTTATTTTCATTGAAAGATTTTTAAAAGTAAATATCCGTCACTGTCCCGATTCTCATGGATACGCGTTTGAAAGAGCTGCGAAACAGCTGACGGCCGGTCAAGTAAGGTCCCGCGCGCCCCGCCCGCCCCCGCCAACCGCCGGCCGCGGCCGGTCGTTGCCCTTGCGTGTAGGGTGAAATATTCTTGTGGAATAATGTAGATTTTCTTTAAAAAAATAAAGTTGTATTTTTCCATTGATTTTACGTTCTATAAATGAATCCAAACCACTGGTTTCAAGGACAACGGTGTTTACACTAACACCCTGTATACTAAAACCTTCCTCGAGAACCACTATAACCATTGGTGAAAACAGCATGAAAATCGGTGCAGTAGTTAAAATATATTGATTTGATATAATACCTAAAATTGCTTAGCATAATCCTCCGTTATACCGAAAATACGGTGTGTCGGGTTGGGGTCGGCTTCCAGTCTAACCGGATGCAGCTGAATACTAGTATTTTACATGTAGCGACAGCCTGTCTGACCGTTACAGGCTGAACTATACGCTCTATACATATTATAAATTAAAGTCGCTTTTCGTGTCTGTTTGTGTGACCGCGTTGTTCTTCTAAACTGCACAACGGATTTTGATGCGGTTTTCACCATCATTTAGAGAATTTATTCCGGAAGATTTTTATGTGTATTACTACTGCCAACCAACCCGCACTGGGCCCGCGTGGCGGATTACGGCCCACTCCCTCTCACAGAGAGGAGGCCTGTGTCCCAGCAGTGGGAACATTATAAGGCTGATTATGCTTATAAATTACTATTAAACTTATAAGGTAGTAAAGAAATCTCCCGGTTTGTCAAGCCGTTTAAACCGAGCGAAGCAGGGGCGTGTAACTAGTTATTTTATCATGTTTTAGCCATGCAACTATCAACAGAGCCCTTTAAAAATTCGTGTCGTGTATATGGTACACGCAAAACACTATGGTTAAATTCATTGGTTCAACAAAGCACGAATCAGAATCGTGTCGCTTGTCTATCCACTCATATTTTTATTATTTCTGCCTACCCCTAAGTGTATTGTATTGTTCAGAATTATTTGTGACCACTGAAGCGGTTTTTCATTACGGGTTTATTATTATAAAAATGTAGGGGAGCCATGTTTTTCTTAACCGAATTTAAATAAAAAACGGGTTTTGTGTTTTTATTAGGGAGTCGTTTTGGATATTGTGTAATTTTTTGGGTTTCGGTGGAAAAATAGACTCATCATAGAAATATAACGCTGTTTGTTTTTCACCGTCTTTCTCAGAGACGGTTGGAGGTACTTGTACTTAGCAAGTTTAGCAGTCCTATTCAGTAAAATTCACTTGGAACCTCACTCAAGTGAGCGCATACAATTCAAAAGCGAACTCATTTGTTTTTAAAGTAAATCATCGCGGATTCACAACGAGACACCGTTCGAAATTCGAAGTGATGTTTAAAAATAAAACTACTCTACCATTTTTAGAGGGCAATTGATTGATGTGCCATCTAAAATGATGTAAGTACCCTCTCTAAATGAGTGACGGCAAGTCAAATTGATAGGTAAGGTTGCACGGTAATAGTTCAAAATCGCTTGATACTTAGAATTATAATCGCTATTCGTCTAATATTGACCTGCAATAAGAATGTATGTTAATGTGAACCACCATTTCCATATTTTCTCACTCCCGTATAACAGCGTCCACCAATAACTTGCATTCTCCTGTACAGCCCCGAGCGCAAGTCTCGCTGACAGCTCAATTTGTTTGCTCAACAATAGATGCACAATTTAGTGGCTCGGTGTACTGAGCTGGATGCCTTGCTAATTTTAATTACCGATGTATTTGTGCGAAGTGGTTATTCAAACTGTTTTAATTATAGAAGCCTGCTTTTGGCACTTTGCTGAGCAAGTTTTTTGTAAAGTATATTATTAAAGGTTATTCAGTAAGTAAAGTTCACTTAGAACCTTACTCAAGTGAGCGCACACAATTGGAAAGTGAACTCATTTGTTTTGAAAGTAAATCATCGCGGATTCACAACGAGACACCGTTCGAATTTCAAAGTGATTTTTAGAGAAGTTCTTTCAAAACATATAACTAATCAATATCGCCGTAATCGTGTGGCCATCTACGTAATAATTCATTTTCATATTCGAGATATGAAAACTGTGGAAGTTGAAGCTTTTGGAAAGTGTAAAAAGTTCTGCCACCTACTTGTATGTTTGTCATTCTACCTTTTTTTTTGCCAGCCTGAAGCCAGGTTCTGTACCTAAAGAAACAAGCACTCATTAGCGAACTTTTGAACTGCGTCCTTGTTCACGGCTTGATACTTTTTTAGTTGTCTTTGTAAGTTACACTGCTACTCTAAAATAAAGACAGATTTTAAATAACAAAAAATAATGTTACGTACGAAGTAAATAGTTTATTGTAAGCCAAACTGAAGTGTCATTCTCTAAACATCATTTTGAAATTCGAACAGTGTCTCTGTGTGAATCCGCGATGATTTACTTTAAAAACAAATGAGTTCTCTTTCGAATTGTGTGCGCTCACTTGAGTGAGGTTCCAAGTGACAACCGAGTTTCTGTATCGAATGATTGAGATCAAAACAAGACGTATCTGCGTCCACCCGTCCAGCGCTCGGTGGGGCAACACGTCGTGTTCTGGTTTGCGACTGGTCAATCGTCATCCTGAGGATGCCTCGTTGAGAGGTGAAACACGTGTCGATTTCTTATAGGGTTTTTTATGACTCTTGGAGAATAGTTATGCGGAATAGGTTACTAAATATATCTACGTCTATTGTATTTTATAATGGATTTCCGCAAAGTCACGCTTGAATCAATAACCTATATCAAAATAAGGGTTAGATGTTAGATTTTGTTTCTTTTACGCAAACATCTTAACATTTAATTATATTCCTGTTCTTTGATATATAAAACACAAGGGTGACTGATTGACTGATCTGTCAACGCACAGCTCAAACCGCTGAACGGATTGGGCCGAAATTATTAGTTAATGACGTAGATTAGTTATTATGACGTAGGCGCGCACTAAGAACGGGTTTTTGGAAATTCGACTTTTAAGGGGGTGAAAAGGGGGGATTTCGTTTGTATGTAAAATCTTATTCCTTGAGTTAATAGACTTGAAACTTGCCACGAATACTTATCTAAGTAAATGATAATGTTTGTCATTTTTAGCTATTCTATATACTACCCCCTAAACGGTGATTGGGAGGTGTCAAAGTTTGGGGTGGAGGGGTTCGAAGTTTATAGAGGAAAGCACAAAATCCACGAGGACGAAGTCGCGGGCATAGTGCTAGTAGAAAATAAACATGATATTTGTTTTATGTCATAACATAACCTTATTCTAACGTGTATAATATTGTTGGCAGGGAGACTGAGAATAAATATCTAATATTGTTTCATATTTTAAGGTTATAAACGCTGCCAAGACCGACTGGTCTTCATAGAAATATGGTTGGTTAACTACGATTTGCTTTATGTTAGTTCTATTCGAACCTAGGATAACATAATATATTCTGTTAGTGCGCTTAAAACTCGAGAATCACTTATCCGATTTATGTGAGTTTTCTGTTCTAGGAAAAGTTTTTTTTTAGATTTGTACGGTATATGTTAAGTGCAAAATGACCTATGATTTTTTCCCCTCTTTTTTAAATACATGTGGTTCAAGGGTACATACATAATCAGCCTATAATGTTCCCACTGCTAGGACACAGGCCTCCTCTCGGTGAGAGGCACTGGGCCGCAATCCACCATGCGGGCCCAGTGCGATTTGGTAGATGTCACATGCATGACTTCGAATTTTTTGGTTCTAGAGCATGCCGGTTTCCTCACGATGTTTTCCTTCACCGTTTTTGAGAGCAGTGGTTCAGGGGTATATTAGTTTAAGTCTGCAAGGTCAAATTCAATTAGCCGGCTAAAGTTCACAGACGTTATGCATATTATATCTACAGGGTGTTAGGGTAAACACCGTTATCCTTGCAACTAGTGGTTTGATCACATGTATAGAACGTAAAATCAATGGAAAATTACAACTTCAAAAAAAAAAAATTATATCTAAATGACATGACCAGTGGGACTATGGGCGCCGGCATAGGTGTCGAAATCAATGTGCAGCAAATATTGTTTTATTTTTGCAATTGTTGTATTCTACAGTCTCCAGACAAAAAAGTTTCACGAGTCTAAAAGATCAGGAAACTGAGAAAAATAAAGATAAGTATTCATTAAATAACTCTGGTTTTCGATATGAGATGGCGCTAGGCGTTGTGGTAATCGAGTTTTTGACAATAATTGTCGCTGAGATGAGATTGCGACTTGAATTTGAACGTTTTTAGATACGGGAATTAGGCAATCACCGCCGCCCATAGCAGTGTTTTTGCTGATGCATTGCCACTCTTTCCCCAAATAAACGCTGCTTTATTAAGTTTTGCTGGCTCACATGCAATCGAACCGCTATGTCAGATTTTATACCTTCAGTCTTATTGTTATATAGTAGGTATTGTTCCAATGTAGTTTAAGTACATACCTGATTATTCAACCACCGGGCAAGTCTCGCTTGCAGGGGTAAGGTTAGCATTGACATAATATGCCTTTGAACCCGCCTTACGAAATATACCACAGTTTATGCATCTCATCATAATATCCATTTAATCGAATCGTAGAGCAAAACCGAAGAATCCTTTTTATATAGCAATGGTAATCAGGCTTTGAAGATAATTATCAGTTCGTAACTCAGTTCGTAAATAATAGCAATGGTCGTTAGAAATAGAACACAATAATCGCACAGTACACAACGAATATGTAAACACAACGTGACGCCAAGATCGGATGGATCGGTAGGGATGGTGAATGGCGATCTTAGATCGATAAATGATACTCGATTTTTTCTCGAACTTAGAACACTAAAATCGAAATCATTTGATTGCCTCGTTGGTCTAGTGGTCCCAAGCGCTGTAGCGCTGTGCCGGGGAATCGCACCCAGGACCTCATGCTCAGCTACACCTGAGCATTAGGTCCTGGGTGCGATTCCCTGTTCAGGCAAAGTGTTATTGGGTTTGTTCATCTGGAATATCTCAGTAGCAAGTGGAGTCCGGATTTGCGCCCGGTTGATGGCAATAGGCTCGCCCCCTAATGCACGAGACTTACAACACAACTAGCAAAATGAGGGTGTATAGGTACATCTCTCCCTTCAGGCATTAGAAGCGAGATGTTATGTTATGTTATTATTAATCAAACACAGTTATAAAAATATTTTTGAATTGATATATTTTTCAAAAATATTTTTTTTGTGAATCGATTTCGACTCTAATCGATTAATTGGGGATTTTATGAAAAAGATTCCTACATTGTGCCTTTGGTCCCGCCACTAATGTCAGATGCACTGATGCATTGTCAAAGAAATAACAGTCCTTTATACACCAAATGTCAATAAAAACCTAACCTGTAGGCGTGCAAACTTAGATTATAAAATGTAAATTAATCAAAAACAAAACATGCATTATAATATATTATTCCATGTCATTTATTCTCTTGATCGAAAATAACTCGTTCTTATTTTATTTTTCCCCATACTGTTTAGCTTATTATGGTTACCGGATGATTATGGATACAATGGAACGTCAAAATCGGAAAGTACTTATAGAGTGCTTTTCATCAATAAAGTTCCTATGCCGTAATGTTGGCACTTTAACAACGGACCTATTAGGTGGCGCCGTAACGTACAAAATTCGTCATACAACAGGGAAACCAACACTACGGCATAGGATGCAACGCACTCTAAAAGAATAGCGGAAGCAATTAAACTACTGTTTTTGCAGATATTTTAACCTTGGCTTTATTCGGTATAATTTATCCATGATAAATTAGATCTTAACTTTTAAATCAAAGTGTAAACACTGTAATCCTGCACAAGTTCCTGAATTCGAGTGCAGGAACTGGTCATGTCCTTTTACCACAAGAGACGAAAGTTCGTTGCCCTATGCCCTAGGGCAACGAACTTGCGTCTCAACACGGGCGGGGGGTACGGGATGTGACCTGACCGGCAGCGAGCGCGATCACTCCCTTAGTCAGTCAGCTGCTTCGCTAGCTAGCAAGCACGGTGTCAGATAGAAACTTTTTAAAATCTTTTAATGAAAATAACGTTTTTTTTTTGTTGTGTCCGGTCATTTATTTTTAAATTTAAGTCAACTACCCATGGTTTGAATGACAAGAGTGTTTACCCTTACATCCTGTATATCTTAATGACGGAAAATTTCATAATTTTAATAAATTATACTACCAACTGCCGTTGACAGCGTAATCAGCTGTAGTTATGGTTACGGGTCGATCGAAGGTTAAGGTACGCTTGCCGCGGTCGGTCCGTGGATGGGTGACCATCCATAAAATATCGAGACCTCACCGTGGTTCGAAGCACGTTAAGCCGTTGGTCCCGGCTGTCATTCATAGATCTTTGACAGTCGATAAGGGTAGTCAGGACAGGAGTCCAAATGTCTGACAACCAATCTAACCATGGGGTATCGTGTAACCCAGTAACTGGGTTGTGGAGGTCACATAGGCAGTCGCTCCATGTCAAATACTGGTATTCAGCTGCATCTGGTTAGACTGGAAGCCGACCCCAACATAGTCGGGAAAAGGCTGGCAGTTTGATTACAAAGCTAGGCAATTCAAATAGAGCGTGAAAATGGCTGCACAAAATATAATTCAAAAACTTGAAAAAAAAATATTGATAGAAAGTTCTCATAAACAAACGAGAACCAATCGTCTATGGTAATAGAATTACAAAACATATTTCATGATTGGTAGGATCCATCGGCATTTGATTATCACGCGCGAGCAGAACGGAGAGGGGACAGCGAAAAATTCACTACTAATAAAACGAGTAAAGTTGTCTGTTCGTCCCTAGTTTGGGGGGTGAGATTAGATGCAGATCACAGTATTAATAAGTAACAGTATTATATCTCGGCAGTGAGCTTGAAAGAATTATCTACGGCCGCTCGGTAGATAAGTCTTCCGCGTCCTCGCGTAATTGCCGCGTACTCGATACTTTTGCGTACTGATATAGTCCGATTGGACGGCAATCCGAAACGGATCGGAGAGAGATCAGGCGCAGGGTCAACGGCTTAAGGTGCTTTCCGCGGCTCGGGGGTATCACACCGCCAATTTCCAAACTCCGGGCTGTTACTAAGAAATTCCTAATGGAAAAACGGAATAGGGTACTAAATATATCTACGTCTATTGTATGTTATATTGGATTTTCGCAAAGTCACGCGTGAGTCAATTAACTTGTCTACTTTTGTTAAATCCCTATAAAACGAATTTTAAAACAGAGGTTTGATAGTTCAATAATTAATTTAAAGAAAAAAAGTAGGCCAAAAGAAAAGATATCAGAAACAAAACATCTACCTTCTAATTAACCCTACAATAAACTTATTCCCATTTACTGAAAGTTCATTTGCAATCCAGGTCGAATCGACCGGCCGTGTCGGGAATACTCAGCGAACGGAGGGTTGAGAAATTTTAATTTATAACTAATCAGAACGCAGCAGTGTTGCCAATGTTTATATGAACGTGAACATTGGAGGGTTAAAGTTGAATAAAGTGGCTTTTAGTGTTTTTACACGATTAGGTTAGAGGGATTATGTGTTGGCAGTTTATGTTTGATAAGCCAAGCCAAAATTGGCCTTGAATTTGAGTAAGTATGTATTTTTTAATAGCAAACAAACAGGCTGGTCACCAAATGATTGTAATCAACGCTTCCTAATGAATTCTGCAATACCAAAATCAAGGCGTGTTGCCATCCCAGAGACACAGTATATATAAGTAACAGTATTCTATCTTCATAGAAAACGGCCGAAACGACGCGCTCAGTGTATATCAGTACGCAACAGTATAGAGTGCGTGGCAGTTACGCGCGGCCGCGGAAGGTTTACCTACCGAGCGGCCGCAGATAATTAATTCAAGGTCACTGCCGAGACACGATACTGTTACTTTATTATACTGTGTCAAATAACCTGAAATGTCTCATGAAATGTCACTTTTGTGGATAAGAACGGACTACTCTGAGAAGAAAGATCGAAAAAAACTCAAAGGTCACAGTCTCTTTTATACCACCATGACCATGTAGATTAGTGTCTGAGATGGTCATTCAAGGAAACAACCACACAGGTTTGAGTGGACCTCGCATTTGTCAGTAATAAAACATCAATAACCAAACTTAAAACCAACTCCAAATAGCATTTTTATTTTTTTTTGAGGGTGGGAAATCATCCAATGACTTTTCCCGCTCTGGGCGGAGCGGAAGGGCGTGTCAGACTTACTGACTAAAACCCACCCGTGTTCCTTCAGTTGCCTGTTGCCAATGTCCCGGTATCCCTTTCGGACTAACCCGCAACCCTGGCAGGAACTCCAAATAGCCTAACATATTAAAAACATTACCGAATTCAAGCAATTTTGATCAAATTCAAAAATACAATATAACCTGTATTGAACAATTTCCCGCTCCTATTGGATAATGGCCGACGGAAATGGCGTCGCGATGACGTCACAGCACTTCCGGGAGACACAGCCTACCCAGGCAATCTGGAGTTCAGCCTGCCAATATGTTTCTATGTTAGTGGGAAATTATGAGAAATTGCTTGGAAGTATTTGTATGCCGTGTTGTGTGAGATGTTTTATCTAGTCCTACCTATTTATTTACATATAATAATAATACAGGGTGTTTGGAAGCTGGATGCAGAGCCATAAGGGGATAACAGTTGACAACATTTGGTGCATTTTGAGCATGTTTTTAAAAAGGTTTGAACGACTGAGGATTTTGTTTTTTTTATGTCAAACTACGCAATATTTTAAAATTTTATAAGTAGTTAGTGTCTAGTATTTTTTTCAACTTTAACTGGGACACTTGGCAATTATCAGTCAGAAATTGGTTATTTACAAAAATTACTAATTTCAATTCAACCTAACAAAAAAAGCGTACTTCTTCTAAATATGGCTCAAAATGCTCTAAATGATTTGAACTATCGCCCCTTTAAGACTTTGCACCTAGCTTCGAAACATTCTGTATAATAAAGCTGAAGAGTTTGTTTGTTTGTTTGAACGCGGTAATCTCTGGAACAAGCGGTCGGATTTGAAAAATTCTTTTTGCATTTTCATAGACCAATTCTTGAGGAAGGTTATAGGCTAGTTAACAGCCTTAGGAGTCGCACAAAAATTGAGAATGTTGAGATGGATGTGTGAGTGACGAAAATGCATAAAGTAAATGAGTATTTATGGGGAAGTTTAAAAGTGGCGCCAGTAACAGAAAAGATGAAAGTAATCTTTTGGCCTGGTATGGGCATGTGATGCAATAAACGCATGTGACTAAACGAGTGATGAATATAAATGTAATGATGGATGGAGTGGGAGCGGAAGGCCAAAGAAAAGATGGATGGATTGTGTGAGGAATAATATGAAAGAGAAGGGAGCGAGCGTGACGGTTGACAGGGGAGAGTGGAAAAAGAAAACGTGTTGCGCCGACCCCAAGTGACATGAGACAAGGGCAGGAAGATGATGAGGAGTCGAACAAAAGAACTCTAAGCGAAACCGAAGTAATAGCGCGGGTTGGCGATGCGATGCAACGCGGTGAGTCGGTGAACAAGAAATTTTACACTGAAGACAATGTCGTGGGAAAGAATCAGTAATGATTGGAACAGAATTTTGTTTGGTTTTTGAAAGCTCACAAGCGATTTGATTGGCGCTTTTTATTTCGGCCAGCCAGTCGCAATAGCTAACATATGATTCCATAGCAGATTTAGGTCCTGAACTGGCTTTTTTCGTCGAGTAGAAAAATCATTATATGAATTCACGAAGTAAAATACAATGGACGTAGGTATATTTAGTAACCTATTCCGCTTGCCTATTCTATTCTTCAAGACTCATAAAAATCCTGTAAGAAATAGACACGTGTTTCACCTCTCAACGACGCATCCTCAGGATGACGATTGATCAATTGCAAACTAAAACGCGACGTGTTATCACACCGAGCGGTGGACGCAAAATACTTTGCGTCCAGCGCTCGGTGTGATAGCACGTGTCGATTTCGTACAGGGTTTTTATGAGTCTTGAAGAATAGTCAAGCGGAATAGGTTACTAACTATATCTACGTCTATTGTATTTAAAATGGATTTCCGCAAAACCACGGCTGAATCCCTTTACTCATTGATGAATCATTCACTAAGTAATTTTTCTTTTATGTTTTTCAGGTAAGTTCCAGAGTACAAAAATACGAGTTGAAGACGCAGGTATTAATTTGACTACTCATAATTATATAATTTACTCCGTTAAGCCTATTTCAACATTAAATAAATGAAGGCTGAAATCAGTGACAAAAAAAAACTGGGCATAAATCTAAACAAAAAAATGAATGCACTTCTGTAAATTTTTTTTTTTTTGTTGTAGCTTTTCTATAGTTTTTTTTTTAACCGGTTTTTTAATTCTTTGTCGGTACAGCTAAAATTAGAACCCCTTATCGTATTTTAGGTTGCACATCCAGTAGACGCGATGTAGTCCTAGCTATTGTATATCTAGAAAGCGAATTTGTGACTTGGACCGTCTTAATGTTAATGTAAAGGCTGCCTGTCCACTGCGGTGTAGGTACCAAGTATTATTCTTTACTTTACGTTCCTTTTTCGTAGCACGAGCTTTACGAAAGCAGGTATAGAAAAATTCCAATTTACTTCGAATTGGTACCTCACTCAAGTGAGCGCACTCAATCCGAGAGCGAACTCATTTGTTTTTAAAGTGGAACATCGCGGATTCACAACGTTCACATAATCAAATTTTAAGACAATAGCACTACTGCACGCTTAGCATGACCACAATAGAAACGGGTTTTGTCAACGAAAGAATAGACAAAATGACAGATAAACAATTCACAATCTGTCGAAAAAATCCGTAGAAAACCCGTTTCCACCGTTCTCATGCGACACGTGCTGAAAGACTAATTTGCATGGCGTAAAAACAAACGAGCATCATTTATTTTTATAAATGTCACAAGACTTTACTATTCAATATTGCACCTCAAGAATTGACCAGCCCACGTTACACCCCAGTGGTTAGCAACACTAACCGGTCACTATTCTCGTTGGCAGTGTTTCAGGGCATAAATTGGCACACGCGATAAAACTGGTGGCTCGGTCAGCGACACGACTGGCTAGAATTGTGTAAGATTGTGCCTTCTTATTTTATTAGAGGTCGTGTATGCTTTGGCTGGGTTGGGACGTTATTTTTGTAAGTGAATCAGACGGTTTAGGAGGAGGTTTTTCGCGTGCGAAAATTGGTATGGTCTGTTCTGTACCTGTGGATGATAAGTTGTATGCTGTCCTGTACCATACAATTTAGAACAGTAGGGTATTGAACTATAGTATGGAACAGCAGTGTTTTTCCGCGATTACAAGTTGGTCCCATAGTAAAAGTTATTCAGTTCGATGGTCGAAAGCACCTCTTAAAGTGTAAAGTTATTTTTTTATCACCTTTTAGTTGTTCTTCTTTACCATTGATTCTATCTCAATAGAGTTGCAGTGGTTCAGAGATAGCGTGGCTGCTATGTTCCAGAGTATCATGGATTTTTGAGTAGGGGCAGTAAAGGTACCTTAACCAATGTAGCTACAGCACGCGTAGCATGACCACCGTTGAAACGGGTTTTGTCGACGGAAGATTAGAAAAAATGACAGATAAACGATCAGAATCTGTCATTTTATCTATTCTTCTGTCGACAAAACCCGTTTCTATTACGGTCACGCTACATGTGTAGCTGGCGTAGCATGGCGCTTTCTATCTCTACGAAGAATAGACAGCTTTTTCTATATAAAGTGACAGTTCGTTTCTTCATTTTTGACATCCACCGTAGAAATGTTTCTACAATCTGTCATTTTGTCTTTCATTTCTAACGATATTTGTCTACGTCTTTTTGTAGGTAGACTATTTCGGAAGAAAGTTTTCTATCCTTACTGTCAAAATCACGCTGACAACCGATAAATCCTATGACAAAACCGACAAAACAACGAATTCTGAGTTGAATTATGTAAAAGAGTGAATTTCGTAACAAGTGCAGTTGACTCTTTCTACTTTGCGACAGTCGTACTGTCTACAAGAAACGTAATTTTTGTCTACTCTTCCGTCGACAAAACGGTGCTCATGCTCCGCCTGCAGGAAAACATTCTTAGAAGACTGTCCCTAACTTTTCGAGTAATTACTAACTGCATTCACAGATTTTGGAAAAATCTGTATACATCTTAACCCTTACCACGATTTATTACGAATTGTTTTAATTTATAATTTAGTGTAAAATTTCGATACAATGTAAAAATTGTTACTGAAATAAATAAATGAAATGAAAAATATTCGAATTGTAAGAACTGCTCACTAACAAAGACTTAGGTTAGCTAACTCTTAGTTACCTGTACGCAAAGTTTCAGTAAGTTAGTTTCAAGTTCAGTGAGCAGTAGCACGGTTACAATAACCGTTGTTATTATCTATTCAGGCAGGGTCGGGCCAGTTAATTTGTTTTCTTCGAGGCGCGGATCGATGGCAGTCCGCGCGTGATGCTAGTCGACATTGTTGTAAGGTACGGCTTTTTGGTGTGAAAGAAAATAGATAAGATAGATAAGTAGATTACTCTTTATCGTGTACATAAAGTAGAAAATAACGTACGATGATGCAATAGGCATCGCTAAAACAGATAAGAGCAATAAAAACACTGTCCTTTTTGTCCTAAAATACAATAGACGCGGATATATTTTAGGAACCTATTCCGCTTAACTATTCTTCAAGAGTCATAAAAAACCCTGTAAGAAATCGACACGTGTTTCACCTCTCAACGAGGCATCCTCATGAAGACGATTGACCAGTCGCAAACCAGAACACTACGTGTTGCCACACCGAGCGCTGGACGCAGAGTGAACGTGTGTGTGTGTGTTACTCTGCGTCCAGCGCTCGGTGTGGCAACACGTCGTGTTCTGGTTTGCGACTGGTCAATTGTAATCCTACTATATTACTATATTTTAAATGCGAAAGTTTGTATGTTTGTTATCTAATCACGCTTTCACGGCTGAACGGATATGAGTGATATTTCGCACATAGTTATAAGTAAACATATTAATTTAATCCGGGTTAGTGCTAATTTCCATAATTATTATGATTTTTGTGTAACTTATCGTACTTATTTTCTTAGCTTGATCAATGCAAAGACACGTTATTTGGTAGAACTATATTCGACTGATCTTTACGACAATATACCTACATATAACTGATTTAAGTTTTGGAGAAACTATATTTTTCCCGTGTTACCATCCATATATTCGTATAATCCTTTCAATGTTTTTACGCACGAAAAATTAAATCAGCCAAAACAGAGAACAAACGGTAAAAAAAAAACTTTTCATAAAAAAACATCCCCCTTTACAAATTAACCCCCCAACTCGTCCCGTGCTACAACGCAACCCAACCCTAGCGTGTCTACGTGTCCTTAACCCTAACGCTTGTAATTCAGAGCGCCGCGCAATTGTGTTACCGAACACTGTTTCATCTACTGCGGACACCCCTTATTGGCACTCCGCGTTTTAGGGTTCCGTGGGGCGAAAAATGTAATGATAAGAGGTGTGTGATTGTTTTATTTGGTGATAGGTAATTGATATATGGGTTGGACGAAGTGGCGGTCGCCTAGCGGTGAAATAGGGAGGCAGGCGTCCTTGTTGTGATGGTTCCTCTCGGGAGTCGAATTCGGGTGAGATTGGCTCAGGAGCATGGTGAAGGCTATGAGGGGCCTTGGCCCATGCCTGCAGGGCTGCAGCGAAGTAAAGTCAAAATACAAACGCATTTAGCGAAGTTGACGAGATAATAAAAAAAAAACAAGGGAAGCTAACAGTAGTCGCATTATGATGTGTAACATCTGATATCTTGGATGACGTATATTTATGGTATAAACAATATTCTGTCCGTCCGTTAGTCTGGACTTTAAAAGAGACTCTGACCACTGATTTTGTTTCGGCCTTTCTTCTCAGAGTAGTGAGATAGGAAACGCCGACCTCATCTAGTTTTAAAAATGTGATGAACGTGTAAAAGTCTTTGTACAAACCAACTTACAGAAATGAATCATTTATCATTCATCTTCATCATCTTGTTTACAACCTCTCGGAAAATTGGTTGGACCATCTGACGGCCAACCACTATGCATAAAATTGTGGTAAATACTAAGTTTTAAATCCTCATAAACCATTGTAGTCAGCAACAGTTCTAACCTGGTAGTAGTCTCAAAATATCACTTCGAAATTCGAACGATGTCTCGTTGTGAATCCGCGATGATTTACTTTAAAAACAAATGAGTTCGCTTTTGAATTGTGTGCGTTCACTTGAGTGAGGTTCCAAGTGAACTTTACAGAATAGCAGTACTGATTAGTATTTATTACACACACGTGTAACATCGCGATTTTTTGTAGATATAGATATTAAAAATATATTTTTTCAATAGAACTATTTCACCTCATCTTTGGCAACACAGGAATGTCACAGACGAACTTCTGTTTATGACATAACTCAATCAATCTACCTTGCCTTTTCCCAACCATGTTGGGGTCGGCTTCCAGTCTAACCGGATGCAGCTGAATAACTAGTATTTTACATGGAGTGATTGCCTATCTGATATCCACAACCCAGTAATTTGGTAATTCGATACCCCTTGGTAAAACTGGTTGTCAGACTTTCCGGCTTCTGACGACCCGTAACGACTGTCAAAGATCCACGAATGACAGTCGGGACCAACGGCTTAACGTGATTTCCGAGGCACAGAGCAGTCTCGGTGTTGTAAACTTGGTCACCCATCCACGGACCAACCCCGGCAAGCGTAGCTTAACCTGATGGATCGACCCGTGCGGCTGTTATTACTTAGCCACGAGCTCCTCAAGGGGTCGAATAGTCTTTATCATAACTATAATATTATTATAGTATGAAAGTTACCATATGCGGAACCCGCCCCATACAAAGGTATACGCCAAAAATTCGCCAGATTACAGACGCATTGAATGAAGCACCTCTACAGCTCTCGATTAACTGTTTCATCCCATGGAACCCCCCTCTTTTATCCTCTTTCAGGGTTCTGTGTTGAAAAACCCCAGTTTTAGAGCATTGATTGTGTCCATCTGAGTGAAAGGGGAGCCGTGGCGTGAAAAATCGAGATCTGTTCGTTTGTGGACTCAAAAGTGTGTGATGGAGAAGAATTTTGATGAAATGGCATTGTTTTTGACTGGCTATGTAGTGTTTACTTTCTTTTATAGCATTTTTTATTTGGGTATTTGCAGTTACAAAAGGGTTTATCTATGTATGCATGTTCTGTTGGTATAAGGCCATATGGTAAGTCTCAGTATAAACTTAAAATAACGCATGTTGACCTGGAAGAGGTAGGCAGAGCATAACATCACGGCTCTAGTAACCCGAAGAGTTAGGGAGAGGTGTACCTATGGTACATCCACATTTCGCCAGTTATGTTTAAGTCCCATGTAACGGGGAGCGAGCGTATTGCGATGAACCGGGCATAAATCCAGACTCCGGGCTGCTACTGAGCAATTCCAGATGGATAAATCCAATAACACTTTGTCAGTAGCGTTTGCGATCACTAGACCAACGAGGCAGTGTATAGTAAAATATTCAATTTTGTATTACCCAGTGACGGGTTGTGGAAGTCAGATAGGCAGTCGTTCCATGTAAAATACTGGTATTCGGATGCATCCGGTTAGATTGGAAGCCGACCCTAACATAGTTGGGAAAATGCTGGGCAGATTGATTGTCAATTTCCAGTTTATGCAGATGTACGTATTTGTTATGGAGTGTATAAAAAGAAGCGGTAATCCTAACTTGCGAAAGTGAGTTTTTTTGTTTTTTACGCTTTCACGCTAAAATGACTGAACCGATTTGGATGAAATTTGGCACAGCTGTAGACCATGACCTGGAGAAGGACATAAGATACTTTTTATCCCGATATTCCCACGGGATTCAGACTTTTGCGGGTGAAAGAGTGAGACACAGCTAGTTAAAAAAATAAAAATAATCCGCATCTGTTCAGAAGCTGATCTTGCAATTATCTTAGTTCTCCACTCACCGCTAAACACAAAAACAGCGTGAATATAAGTAAAGGCAAACACATAATGACGTCAGCGTGGGCGGAGGGCACACGATCGTTCCCATGACGACACTAAACTCCAGCCTTGTGTACTCGGCCTAATGATATTGTGGCTTTGCAAATATTGTGCGGAAAAAATACATTTGGACTCTGTCGATGTATGTTCTTGGTAGTTAATGTTTAGATTAGGAAAATCCTTGTGGAGGAGACTTTCCGGGAAAATATTTCCACCGTACTTGTATACTACGTCACCAAGCTTTTTTTGTGACACGATCAATCAGAATCTGAATTGGTTTGAAACAAATTGCTAAACCATTGCTTTACAAGCTCGAAAAAAAAATTTGCTGAATAACGTAAATAACGCAATTAATGTTGTTGAACTGTCAAATGAAACAAATTAGTCTTAATCGGTTACGAAAAAAAGTTACGCACATAGATAGCTGGTAATATTTAAGAAACTGAGCTACACACCATGACACGTTTCAGTCTCAAAATACAATAGTGGGGCACATCCTATGTTAAGGGCGCACCCTACCCCAGGTTTTATCCCGCTCGTACCATACTACTCGCGACCTCAGTGAAAACGAGACGGAGTGGGGCGCTAGCGGCTCTAAAGCGTCTAAAAGTTTAGGTAATTGCTTTTTACGTTGAAAATAATGGTAATTTAAAAAAAATGACACATATGACCTGCTTTATAGTTAGTTCAGTTATCATGCAAAGTTTCATGATCGAATTTGAAGTATTTTTTGAATACCAGCGGTTTATAATTCTGTGCAGAGGTAACTTTGGAATTTTTTCTATCGAGAAAATTGTATGTAATCGTGTTTTCGCCTCACATAAGACCTAGCATCAATCCTCAACTTTAACATATATATAAGCAAATTGTGATTGGGTGCGCCCTAACTGAACTAACTATAAAGCAGGTCTTATGTGTCATTTTTTTTAAATAACCATTATTTTCAACGTAAAAAGCAATTACCTATACTTTTCGACGGTTTAGAGCCGCTAGCGCCCCACTCCGTCTCGTTCTCACTCAGTTCGCGAGTAGTATGGTGCGAACGGGATAAAATCTGAGGTAGGGTGCGCCCTTAACGTTGTTGTTCTATATATGTATTGCAGTTAAGGTAGTGGTAAAAGAATATTGTGTAAACCTCACTCCAGTGAGCGCACACAAGTCAAAAGCGAACTCATTTGTTTTTAAAAAGTAAATCATCGCGGATTCACAACGAGACAACAACGTTCGAATTTCGAAGTGATGTCCATAGCAGTTCAGTCAGAAAACTACTTCAATGATTTTATTAGTATGTGACTTTTCCAGTCCGGCCGTCCAGAGAATGTGTTCATGACACCTGTCAGTTGGACAAATCTCTAGTAGGTAGTTATAAGGAGCAAATTCGCAAAATGCATATTCGTTGAAACTGGTGTCAAGAACGCATTCTCTGACGGCTGGACTGTAGAAACTAGTAGCACAGTAGCGATTTATTATGAGTATTTTCAAATAGTTTTTCAAAGTGTTCGAAAAATCTCTATCTACCCGCAAATAAAATCTCCGTGGTTGCACTAGACGCAAGTAGGTCGCTGAGCTTGCCTGACTGCGTCCTACCCTCACATTTTATTGCTGACTGCAAATATGAACGTAGGTGCTGACGCTTGCTTATCTTTTCATATATCTTTCTTTTCTGTCATTACCTTTGTGCATTCGTGTTTGCTTGCAGAAAGATCTGCAACTGCTGCATCTTACATCTTGGGGAAACGTATTTGTGATTGCAGAGATATTTGCTGTTTATTTCTCGGTTAGGAAGCTATATCGATATTCGGAATGACTCGTAACCCGTAATCACCATGATAGAAATTTTTGAATGACAACGTGGGCGGCATAAGGATAGGGATGGATACGAAGCGGTCTTGATGTGAATAAAACTAAAACCCAACTACGACAAAAAGTCAATTAAAAAGATGAAAACATAACATCACAGACAGACAAATTAAAAATCCGGGGATGCATACGTTGTAGGGCATAATACAATCAAATACCTAGGTATATTAGTAAACGGTTCATAGTCAATTCAACTCCTAAAGGAGCCAGTTGACATACATAAGATGGCCATGTGACCCAGATGCGTCAAGTACCAGGTACGACAATTTTATGGCCAATCTATTTAGGTATGTATCGATGTTTGAGGCTAAACTTCCAATTTCTTAAGGCGATATATGCTCGCAACGTACTTTCAGTTGTGCTAGTCTGTAAAGTTCACATAATTATAACCTCACTCAAATGAGCGCACACAATTCGAAAGCGCACTCATTTGTTTTTAAAATCATCGCGGATTCACAAGGAGACATCGTTCGAATTTCGCAGTGATGTTTAGAGAGACGGAGAACCGTACTCAAAACGTCACTTTGAAATTTTTGCTATTCTTTTGTCATTTATTACATGACATATCAAATTCTAGTTATTTCCTGTCTTTTTCCGTCTACATAACATTCCTGTCTAGATGTCACATGACTTCGAATTTTTAGTCCTAAGACATGTTTCACACGGTTTCCTCACGAAGTTTTCCTTCACCGTTTGAGAACAGTGGTGATTAAATTATTTACACAAAGTAAAGCGACTGCCTTTTTTTTTTTTTTTTGAGTTTGTGAAATCATCCGATGACTTCTCCCGCTCTAGGCGGAGCCTGCCTGGGTTCGAAACCACGACCTACGAGTTGCACTCGTAAGTCGGACTCGTATGTAGGTTTATTATGTGTTTTTTTTAATGTGTTTCGTATTTCTATAACGACTTTCAACAGGATTGACATAAGGTTTTCGTTAGCCTAAGTCAATCCAATTCATTTTTGTCACATCCATCATCGTTAGCGCTGGGAGAATGTCACTTTGTTTAGGCCCTCAGTACTCTTGCCGTAACATTCAAACCGAAACTTGATGGCAGAAATAGGAATCGAGCTCCTTCACAACATCACGCCCGTATTCCCGAGGGGTTGGGCAGACGTGTACCTATAGTACACCCACATTTCGCTAGTTATGATTAAGTTCCATGTAGGAGGGGGCGAGCCTATTGCCATCAACCGGGCAAAAATCCAGACTCCGGGCTACTACTGAGAAATTCCTGATGGAAAAACCCACTAACAGTTTATCTGACCCAGGACCACTTGCTCAGCACTAGCGCTTCCGTCCAATAGACCAACGAGGCAGTCAAGCGAACGTAGCGAGCTCTACTTCATCATTACTTATCTACTTACTCACTCTTCTATATTCCGATAAAGAATGTATGTTCGCTATACAATTCCTAAAGGAATCGCTGCATATGGTCACAGCACACTGACCCAGATGTGTCACGAGCCAGGTACCGACCATTTTATGGTGAATTTATTTACGTACCAGTTTGGGAGGCGCAGAGCTCGGTGCATGCGATCGTTCTAAGCAAATACTGCAAAAATATTGATGTTATTGGGTCTTCTGCATAACATAACATCATGCTTATACTCCCTGAAGAGGTAGGCAGAGGAATGGTACCCCTACGCTTCCAGTTCCATTAGAACTCGGGTATGCAAGTGTAAATTTAACTTAAAAACGTGACTTTTTCAATTGACCATCTTGCATTGACCACTAACTAAGTACTTCACGTGGAGTGCTATTCTGTGAAGTTCTTTTGGAAGTGTAATCTCACTCAAGTGAGCGCACACAATTTGGAAAGCGAACTCATTTGTTTTTAACCGACTTCTATTAACTTTGCTTGCGTAGGTTTTGAGTTAACTTTAATATTACGTATTTTTCCTACTTTGTATATCTGGACGATGTTCTAAGTGACTCCGTCACTGTTATTTACGTAGCTGATAGTGGTATTCGAATTTGTGTGGGGTGGGTAACAAACTAAAAAGTAAAAATAAAAAAAAACAGCCGACTTCCAAAAAAAAACACTAAAAAAGTGTGGAAGTCGGTTGTTTTTTTTTTTAATTTTTCACTTTTAAAATAAAACATCACGGATTCATAACGAGACATCGTTCGAATTTCGAAGTGATGTTTAGAGAACAACACTACTGATTGACATGTCATATTTGCGCTGCAGTAGCCGATATTATTACAAGACCTTAATTCAAATTCAGACTAGCTATTCTACCAAACCGCAGAAATTATCCCCATACATATAATTTAAGTTAATTCTCCCCTTGTTAAACCCGTGCCGCGTATTTCGCTCATCCTACTTGTTTATTAAGGTATAAACACAATGAGAGCTACGCTTGCGGAATGTTAACAAGGCCTAATCATTTGCTACGTGATACTAAAGTACATGTAATTGATTTTGAATATGAATATTATCTTATATGATATTCGTTTGTCGCTGTTGTGGGTGTGATTAGAGACAATTGTTGTTTGTTTATCCTGCTGTTACATAATGATGCCTTGCCGTCAAAATAAACATGGGGATTGATAGAGGTGTAATAAAAGAGCCTCCTCGAGTAATAATGATCAGGGAAATTAATAGTTCAAGCGAATAATGGGACGCAGAGACCAGCAGAGAGAGCCTGTGCGTCCAGCGCTCAGTGTGGCAACACGTCGTGTTCTGGATATTAGTTGTTTATTTGTACAGTTAGTTTTATTTAATATTAGTTAGAAACACATGTATAATTTCTCGTGAAGGAGGAGCTCGTGGCTAAGTAATAACAGCCGCTCGGGTCGATCCATCAGGTTAAGCTACGCTTGCCGGGGTTGGTCCTTGGATAGGTGACCATTTTCACATATCGAGACTCCTCCGTGCCTCGGAAAGCACGTTAAGCCGTTGGTCACGGCTGTCGTTTGTGGATCTTTGACAGTCGTTACGAGTCGTCAGAAGCACGAAAGTCTGACAACCAGTCTAACCAAGGGGTATCGTATTACCCAGTTACTGGGTTGTGGAGGTCAGATAGGCAGTCGCTCCATGTAAAATACTGGTATTCAGCTGCATCCGGTTAGACTGGAAGCCGACCCCAACATAGTTCAACATAGTTGGGAAAAGGCTAGGCAGATGATGAGAAACACATGTATAATTTCAACATGAATGATGTAACCCATATATTGTAACAATATTTTGATTTAAAAGAGTGTCCGTGGAGTTTCTTGCCCGTTCTTCTCCATAGGTACCTACTACGCTTTGGAATGGGCAACCATCTTCATATTTCTGACTGACCGAATCCTTGACAATTCAAAAGTGCCTGTAAATGGTTTAATTGAAATAAATGCTTTGAGTTTGAGTTTTTGAGTTTAAAATTGTTTAGGTAGAAATAGCAATGATACAAAAACATCAATAAATAGGAACAGTTGTTTTGACATTGATTTCACATTTGATTTGATAAGGTCTGCGTTCCTTCCTGGTAAGCATGCACCTCGTTTCTTCAATTCAGCTTTTAACTCACATATCCGACATGTCGAATACTAGGCTTTTTGTACAACAGTTCTTTCAATATTATAAAGCGCAGTCAACAAGGGAAGCCAAAACACAACACAAACTTGACAGGTGAAAGCTATGCTAGCGCCATCTATGTAAAGTTTTCACATGCCAACCCCATTGACATCCTGCGTCAAATTGACATTTCATACAACTGCCAAATTCAAATTAAAATCATTTATTACGAGTAGCATAGCTTCATAGAATGAGCAAATAACATTAATGGAAATCGAATTAAATCAAAATTACAATTAAAATTAGAATTAAGTTAAAATAAAATCAAAATCAAAATAAAATAAACATTACAATCAAAATTACAAATAATTTAATTAATTAATTAGCGCGACAAAAAAAATGGCGGCGTAAGAAGTGATTTGAATAAACGGACAATTAAGTTTACCTACTTCACATGAACAACAAAAAATGTTGGCAATTTCTTTAAAGCTTGGTATTGGTATTGCCGTAAATTGCTCAGTGTTGCCAAGCCACAATTGCCATGCGTGTATGTTTTAAGCGTTTTGTCCGGCACACTCTGGCCAGTCATCTACGCTAGGGTTAATCTTGTTACCACGGAATGAACTATTCTAATATATGTACCGTTCGTGCTGATACGAAACAGGAATAGACCTGTCCAATCCGTCAATGTTTGTAAGAGTTCGGTGTGCCCTTTCCAACTTTTTGAGAAGAACATCGGAACAAACTCAAGGTCAAGGTCCTTCAAAGTCCTGTGCTAGTGTACCTATCTATACCTACTCGATGGATTGCGTGAGTGCTTGAGAGCGGTTCCAAGTGAACTTTAAGGCTCTTACATACTGGCGCGATTCGCCGCGCGACGCGAGTTCAAACAAAACAATTTCTGAGAAAACTTCACGGCGAACAATGCGGCGGCGTCGCGTCGCGCGGCGAATTGCGCCAGTATGTAAGAGCCTTTAAAGAATAGAATTTATTGTAGTGTCCAAAAAACTGACTTCTCTCATTTGAACGCCGCGCGCCGAAACAAACTTATAGGTCAAGGTCTTGTTCAAAGTTCTATACCTATATCTACTCGATAGTATGAGGGTTGGTCTCTGTTGGATATGTGCTGTAAGTACACAATGTACGACCGATATTAGGCACTGTTTGCAAGGTTTTACTGCTGCCCATCAATTGGATCCCTTAGCTTAGGGATCGAGGGCGGGCAGAGCGATAACCCGTACCAAGGATTGCCGGAGGTGACACATTGAATTGCCTAAATGCACTTCTGTGCTAATCTCCACACTCAAGTGAGCGCCCCAATCCGAAAGCGAACTCATTTGTTTTTTAAGTAAATCATCGCGGATTGATAACATGACACTGTTTGAATTTCGAAGTGAGCTCCGAAGCTTTAGAGAAAACGTACCTATCTGTTTTTTATTTGCTTTGAGAACACTATTTAGACAAATCTTATAATACAATATTCAATCTTAAGGTGTGTCCAAACATTGAGAGGCAATCGTGCGCGGCAATCCTACCGCGCTGTGTTTGGACGACTGCCGCGCGCGAACGGTTTTGTCTACCTGCCGCGCACAAACATTTCTAGCAAACTTTCGTCAGTAATTGTGTTTGGACGAATTATAAGCGGAGCTACAACACACGCAACCGCTTACATGTCAACTGAAGTGAGTGGCGTATCTCGGATATGCCGCGCACTAGTGCCGCGCAAACATTCGTCGGTTTAGTCCACACTAGAGCGCGGCAGAAATGTGTCCTGCAACGTGCTCTTGCCGCGCAATGTTTGGACACACCTTAATACTTAATTAAATAACTAACTGTACTTCAGAGATTAGACTACTGAAATTGCATTTAAAACAAAAGAAAACTTCCTACGTAGGTATTAAGTATGGTTCCGCGTCAATCATGTCGGTGATAATGCCTAGATTATTTTGCATCAACGATATAAGAGTCTGATCTATTTCCTTGTGTAGAACCACACAGCACTTATTCCAGCTCAATCTTATCCTCCCAGACTACCCACATCTAATAAAAGCAACAAAAAGCCGCCTCACATGTAAGACAAACCGCAAATGTAGTTAAAGGCCTTTCAGACGCGACTGGCGCGTCGCCGCTGCGGTTTGCGCCGAGTGGTCCTCTATTGATGCCTTATTGAATGTTGGGTCACGTTCATATTGGACGTCTTGTCGCTGCTATGGTGGGTTATGATTTTATTATACCTACTTGGATAAGTTTACAGCACGACAACCCTAGCAAGTGGCAAGTTAGCCTGTTAATGAATTTCTAATGGTTCGTAAATTGGTTCTTAATTAAAAAAAATAAAGAACACTTTTACAAATTTTCTCGACCAACAACTCCTGGGTCCAAAAGTTTTTTTTTTGGCAAATAAGGTCACGTTGCAATTCTGAAAAACCAGTTTTATCAACAAAAAAAAAAATACAATGCAGTATTCGTTTTCTCTTTAATTAACAGCTCATAGATCCTATGACACACATTGCTCTTTATATCATAGTTCAGTTTTTACCCCAAGAACCTATCTCAGAAAAAAACCTGTATAAATAACCGTCCAATCTGTCGTCGCCCTTACAAGTAATGCCACAGGCTTGCGACTAACCCAATCACAGCAGTTCCATTTGTACGCGACAGTACTCAATGCGCTACTCACGAGAATTACCAGCGGTACAGTCATGCACGCTGAATTATCAAATAGTTTTGAAAGATTTTGAAGTAAAAAAGTATTCACTGAAATCTTATTAGAAAACTTATCTATGAATAAAAGAAATACTCGCCTAAATCGGATTAGACTCAAGTTAAAAACGCACATAAGATATGTCAAGCGCTCCCTCCATTTTTCGCATTCTTCCCAATAAAAAAGAATTAGTCTAGAGGAATGAGGTAGAATTTGATCTCCGAGTCTTCCTCGTGGTCTTTGGGTACCTACCATTCCTGTGTTCTACGGGTCTTCAGCTCGTTTGGTATGTTGTGGATAGCTCCAATTGTCCTGCCAAAGCTCCCATTTATAGGCAGCATTTCGAGGTACGTTCTTGATAGACGTTTCCATCGCTTTCCATCAGGTGACTTCGAGGTCAAGAGCAGCACCCTTTTTTTTTTTTTTGTGTATGGGAATTCATCCAATGACTTCTCCCGTTCTGGGCGGAGCGGAAGGGCGTGTCAGACTTTTACTGACTAAAACCCACCCGTGTTCCTTCAGTTGCCTGTTGCCAAGGTCCCGGTATCCCTTTCGGACTAACCCGCAACCCTGGCAGGCATCGGTCCCACTGGACCCCGCCAATTGTGCTGACATCTCTTTGAGGCGCGCGTGGAACATGACCCGCCATCGACCCGGGCCTGGTCCTAATCGGACGGCGAGCTAACCATTGCTCGCCATCCGCAAGCCCGCGCCTTTGGTGGCCGGGAATCCGCCTGGGGTTCCCAATGCCCAGGGCGTCTCCAACGGCGGCGGTTAGGGGCGTGAGGGCGCAAACTTTGCCCCTCCCTCACGCGTTCTGCCTCCTCCTTCGCGAGCATTACTGCTTCGCAGAAGGAGGTGACTGCTTCCCATGCCTTCTCGCTCCGTACTATGGCCTGGACCAGGGCCGGACGCGAGAGGTCACCGCCGAAGAGCAGCACCCTAATTGCGAACGATCAGAATTGGAACCGGTTTGAAACAAATGTCTAATCCATTGCTACACAAGTTCGAAAAAAAAACATAACTTACGAAATTATAAAGCAATGAATTAGACATTTGTTTCGAACCGATTCCAATGCTGATTGATCTTGTATTACGCAATTAGGATGCAGGGCTATTTGGTCAATTTAAATATATTGTTTTTGACTTTAGAGCGAAAAAGCTCGAAAACGAGAATGACGAATGATTACGAAGCAAGCAATTTGTCTCTTGACCTTTTCTTTTGCAACAGTAGCTTCATATGCACCATCGCACTTTTCTAAAACACAATTGAATTTGTTAAGTGTATAACATATCGTTAGTTGCGCCACTCTGCGGAAATCGTCAACATAATGGTTCTCGTCTAAGGGGAGCACCCTCACCCTTCTGTGCTCGTCCGAAACAAACTATTAGCGAATGAGACTGTTGATTTACAGTCTTTACTGGAAAATTCGATAGATTACAAGTTTATGGCAGAGATTTTTTGTCAATGCTGCTTATACTTGAACTTTCCCCACTATTTTTATTGGTGTATTGTCCGAGCGATTCACTTCTCTATTTTGCGTTTCTCCTCTTTAATTTGCAGTGCCATAACTATTCAGTAAAGTTCACTGCTCACCTCACTCAAGTGAGCGCCTACAATTCGAAAGCGAACTCATTTGTTTTTAAAGTAAATCATCGTGGAATCACTGTCATTCGTTGATACTTGACAGTCGTTACGGGTCGTCAGAAGCCCGAAAGTCTGACAACCAGTCTTACCAAGTTACTGGGTTGTGGAGGTCAGATAGGCGGTCGCTCCATGTAAAATACTGGTATTCAGCTGTATCCGGATAGACTGGAAGCCGACTCCAACATAGGGTATGGGCAGGCAGAATAATATCGCGGATTCACAACTAGACATCGTTCAAACATATTGTAGAAGACGTAGTTTCATTTAATGTCTTACGAAGCTAATATTTTTCTTACTCGTTTTCCCGGACATCTTACATGTAACCCAAAGGCGAAGCTGACATATGACTGTAATATAAACCAACAATTGACTTTTCTCTTTGATAAATAGTCCGTCCACATGTTTCCTCGTCTGCTAAACAAAACGTTACCTACTTATTCTCCTCCGTCCATCTCGAGCATTTGTCCTTCTGTCTTGTATATAGCTCCAGGGATGTCATGTAGACTGAATAAAACAGGACATAACTAGAATTTGATATGTCATGTAATAAATGACAAAAGAATAGCGGTCACTGTGTGGCTCAAGAATTTCAAAGTGACGTTTTGAGTACGGTTCTCTGTCTCTCTAAACATCACTTCGAAATTCGAACGATGTCTCGTTGTGAATCCGCGATGAATTAATTTAAAAACAAATGAGTTCGTTTTCGAATTGTGTGCGCTCACTTGAGTGAGGTTCCAACTTCCATGTGAACTAAACATACACACAATTAAGTTTTAATTCTCTTAAAGTATAATAGACGCATAATCTATTTAGTAAACTATTCTGCTTAACGCTTCTATTTTATTTTATCATGGATTTCCGCAAAGTTATGTCTGAATCAATGAACTATTGAGTTCTCTTATTTTATTTATCTTTAAGACACAAAATATCCTGATTTTCCGCATAATTCCCGGCAAATGGCAGCCCTGACTACAGCTAAGTAGCCTCGAATACAAATGAAAGACCGCGCTCAGTTGAACATTACGCCTGGATAGCCTAGTTGGAGTCCGATACGATAGTTACAGGTTTCTATTCTAATAGCCAATTTTCTGATCTTGGAATTTCCGAGGTAATGTTCCCGATATGTAGAATTATGTGTAAAATTAAACGATGGATGGACTGTGTGAAAGATGGTATGGCTCTACCAGGGTTGCGGGTCCTACCATGGTTGCGGGAAAGTCCTGCCAGGGTTGGGTTGCGGGAAAGTCCGAACGCGATACCGGGGGCCCTGGCAACAGGCAACTGAAGGAACACGGGTGGGTTTTTGTCAGTAAAAGTCTGACAGGTCCTCCCGCTCCTCACAGAGCGGGAGAAATCATTCGGTGATTTACCACTCCTAAAAGAAAAAAAAATTAAGGGAGTGACTCCTGAGATGACGGCTAATAGAGAACTATGGAAGAAAAAGATATGTTGCGCCGACCACAAAGAAATTGGGATACAGATGAATACAGATGTTTACTGTAATGTACTTACACCGTATTTAACTATGATTTTGTTGTTAAGGCTTTTTTATCACGTTACCACGTCACGTTAGCCTGCTGAAAATGAAATTTATAAGGTGCAGACAGCTGTACTATAGTAGTATGAATAAATTATTGGGAGACACGAATATCTAGACAGCCTCCACCAGCTCGCGTAACATGATGCCCCCAACATGGTGCCCCTTCCAAAAGTTAGTTTTCGAATGGAGAAAAATGGGCAAGAAACTCCACCGGTGATTGATGAGTATAATGTTCTGTTCTATAATGTTCCCACTGCTGGGACACAGACATTTTCTCTGTTAGACAGAGTGGGTAGTATTCCACCACGCAGGCCCAATTCATGTTGATAAGTAAGACAATGTAAAGGTGCCCACGATCACCTAACGATTTTATGAAACCACTAGCTTCCGCCCGCGGCTTCAACCGTGTATGTCGATAAAAAGTAGCCTATGTCCTTCCCCGGGACACCATCTATCAAATCCGTTCAGTGGTTTAGGCGTGAAAAGGTAACATACAGACAGACAGAGTTACTTTCGAATTTATAATAATAATATGGATCAAAGTAAATTACTGTTTTAATAGTTGAAAAAAAACTCTTGCAAAACCTAATGTTTAAATATTACTGCAATGTAATTGGACTATACCACATCAACCATTCGTCATGCCGCCTCCCAATGAATAGTCCGCGCACCGCTGGGCTCATACTAATGCTGGACTAATGTTGGGGTCTGTGACAAGAATACGGATCGCCAGTGGCCTAATATATTTACAGGGTGGAAGCTGGATGAGGCATAAGCGAACAGCGTGTTAAAACGCCTCGTTGGTCTAGTGGTCGCAAGCGCTAAGCTGAGCATGAGATCCTGGGTTCGATTCGGTCGGGAAAAGTGTTATTGGGTTTTTCCAAATGGAAGTTCTCAGTAGCAGCCCGGAGTCTGGAATTGTGGCCGGTTGACGGCAACAGGCTCGCCTTTTATTACGTGAGACTTAAACATAACTGACGAAATGTGGTTGTACGCTACAACTCTGCCTAACCCTTCAGGGAATACAGGCGTGAAATTATTTTAAAACATAAATTGTAATCAAACCTAATTTCAAGGCAATTGGGTAATGAAGGTCTACTTCATCTCGCTACGATTTGGCTGCATAGCGACTAGTAGCAGCATCGCCATTCTAAGATTTCGGAATGCCCACACTAAACTCAACCTCTGCTATAGTTTGACCGAGACCGCTGTACTGCGCCTTAGGTATGTGCGCGGCGAGACGGGGGGGCAGGGCCGCTCATTCGTCAATGCTCACGGCGGCGGCGGCGTTCCGCCGCTCATTCGTCAACGCTGCCTTCGCCGTGCATTCCTAAAGCGCGGTACAGCGACCTCGGTCAAACTATACCGATAAGCAACCAGCATAGCACAGGCTAAGGAAGTTTTTCAAGTCCAAGAAAAGTGATTCAAATGTTTCTGAAAAACCAGGGAATTTGTCAGAAAACGTGGGAGAGTTGATTAATAACAAAAAATGCCACTTAGTTCTACTTCAAGGCATAATCAGCCTATAATGTTCCCACTGCTGGGACACAGGCCTCCTCTCTTCGAAAGGGGTTCAGCTGTAATCTACCACACGGGCCCAGCGCGGGTTGGTAGATGTCACATGTCTTCGAAGTTTTGGTTCTAGGACATGCCGGTTTCCTCACGATGTTTTTCTTCACCGTTTTGAAACCAGTGGTGATGAAACCGTTTACAAAAAGTAAAGCACCTGGCTGGGTTCGAACCAACGACTGACAACTCAGGGCTGTAAGTCAGGGCTGTTACCACTGGGCCACCACTGCTCTATTTCAAGGAGGAGACAGAAAAGTGCTAGGCCTCAGGCAAGATCTGACCCGACCCGATCAGTCGATCCCATAAGTTTAAAAAAATCGCTAACTCTCCTCACTTGGACCACATCCAAGTATAATAAGAAGTCGAGTGGGCTGTAAGGGTGAAGGTTATCGCCTCAATGGACATACATAGGTAGCGCAGTGACCGTTCCGGGTTCAGTTCCCGAGTGAGTGAGGAACATTGTTGATTGGTAATTTAGAAAAGTTTGTCTTCCTGATTTTGTACAAGAAAGGGTCGTACAGTGAGATCCCAGGTCACATTCGAGTGATCTTGTGTCATGCTGAGTTGGAGTACCATTTGGTGCAACGTTGAGACGCACATCGCTTTTGTATGTTTCATTATTGTAAAGTGTGTCATAGAACGAAAATGCAAAGCAAAGACACCGACTTCCGAAATTAAAGTTAGTTCTTTTTAGTGCTTTTTTTGGAAGTCGGTTGTTTTTTTTTTTTTTTTGTAAAAAGTTTTTTGTTTTACAAAGCTCCGTCGAAATCTATACTGTCAAGCCAAGCCGCTCACCCACGCCGTTTATCCTCAGAAAATACACAGCTCTATCTAAAGGAAATTAAAACATAACGGGTAATGGAAGGTGTCGGTTTTAAGTCGGTTATTTTTTTTTTGCCCAGTGTTTCAATAAGAATCTGCTACAACTGACTACAGAAGATAATCGTCTACATAAACACCATTTTACCACGTTATCCTTTACCCAGACAGTTAAAGAACACCCACATTTATCCGCAACGAACCGCACGTGATCGCCCGACACACAGTCAATACAGAAATAAAACATTAAACTATTCCCACAACTCGTGACGACACCGCAACAGTAAACAAAGTTAAAAATGATGAGTTACAGTGGAAACCTCTTAGTAAGTGTAAGTTTATGCGAATGTTAGCAGTTTTTGTCGCCTGTCGCTTATTGTTTGCGGAGAAGTGTAAGTTGGCTTTAAGAAATATGTCCGGGTTAAAGTTTTGAGCGGGAATACTCTGGTGAGCGCGGCCATAGAGTAATAATTTATAGAAGAGACTGAGAGACACTCCTTCGGCTATTAACTTAGAATTTTTTTGACGCCCTATGAGCCCTTCCTTTGTATAATAATTTTTATTTCGCTTTGTGTATAATTTTAGTGTTAGATTGTATATAAAAATGTAAGATTTGAACTTAGAATAGCATGTCATTCTTTTTTTTTTGTAATGTGCGTTTAGTTTGTGCAGAATAAAAAAAAATTCTTTCTTTCTTTATTTTCTTAAATTTTTTCTATCGGAACGTATTTCATATTTTGGGGCGTAAGAAAGGTATAAGTAGACGCTCAGTTTTCGGTTATCAACAAAATTGAAAACCCTGCACCTCCGACCAAATAAATAACCAAGACAGACCGCTGCGAACAATACAGTGAAGCATGCGAGAACTACGCCTCCGCTCTGTGCATACACGCTCACACGCTCACATTTACAATCAAACTGACCTAACAGTAAGTACACACATGTTTACGAAACAAGCCTCTTGTCACTGTTGACAGCGATCTGTCTTGGTTTTTTCTTTGTGCCCTGCACTCTAATTCCTTCCATTTTGACAGATTGGCAATATCCATTGCGTTTTGTTTGCATTCAAGCAGACTTTTTCAAAATATTTAACTTGGTTTAGTATTTTGAAAAAGTATTTTAAGTAATTCGGAATAAAGATCAAAATACAATAACTGGGTCGATGGTTTGGTCTTGAACTGAAGTTAGAAGTCGTTTTGTAATGAGACGGTCAGAGTTTCGGGTCTCTACGTATTTCGTAGTCTATGGTAGTAGTTCTTAGTTGTATTGTTTTGCTACTGTCTGAGAATTTTGTCGTGCGGTCCCAGTGTGGATAGAGTACGTTTTATTCATTGCTCGATGAATGAATTAATATGTGAACGATTTGTTTTGAAGCAGGTATTTTTGGGAAAGATTATTTCAGGTCATTTTTTTCCTGCTGGTTTTATAATTATTAGTATTAGGTAGGAGCTCGAGGCTAAGTAATAACAGCCGCACGGGTCGATCCATCAGGTTAAGCTACGCTTGCCGGGGTTGGTCCGTGGATGGGTGACCATCTTTACATACCGAGACTCCTCCGTGTCTCGGAAAGCACGTTAAGCCTTAGGTCCCGGCTGTCATTTGTGGATCTTTGACAGTCGTTACGGGTCGTCAGAAGCCCGAAAGTCTGACAACCAGTCTTACCAAGGGGTATCGTATTACCCAGTTACTGGGTTGTGGAGGTCAGATAGGCAGTCGCTCCATGTAAAATACTGGTATTCAGCTGCATCCGGTTAGACTGGAAGCCGACCCCAACATAGTTGGGAAAAGGCTAGGAGAAAAGGCTATATAGTATAGTAGGTACTAGGTACAGTTCGATTCAAACTTTATGGCGGCTCGCAAGTTAGTTACTCTCGTAACAAATATGGATTTACAGAATTATTAACATTAGAATCAGCAATACAACTCTCTAAGTTCTAATAATGACGATTTCATGAAATCGTCATTCAATGCACTTAGAGAGTTGTATTGCTGATTCTAATGTTAATAATTCTATATATCCATATTTATTACGACCGCTAATAATATTTAGATCAACATACAACCTGATACTGACCTGCAAATTCCAAAAAAACGTAAGAAAATTTGAATTTCGCGGGCTACCCTAGCGCATCAACCTTAATAATGACAATGTCTCAAAAATAATGCATTACAAAAGAATGTTGTGCTGGCTTTTACAATTACATACACAATATTTCAGTTTCAGTAACTCGGTCAACGCCAAAGTGAAGGTTTAAAAGGTTTTCCTTGTAATATTAATGTTAACTACGAATACTGAGATAATATCGAAAATAAACTCCCCTTCGCAGAACTTGAGTCGTTTGAGGCAGGCAAACAGTTGTAGGCAAACATTTTTGATGTTTATATTATTTGTATTGTAGGAGTTCGGCTAAGTAATAACAGCCGCACAGGTCGATCCATCAGGGGCCAAGTCTACTAATTTACAAACGTGTCAGTGGTCTCACAATGATCAGTTTTTGACAGATATGCCATACAAAATCTGTCAAAAACTGATCATTGTGAGACCCCCTGGTCAAGCTACGCTTGCCAGTGTTGGTCCGTGGATGGGTGACCGTGACGTCTTTACATACCGAGACTCCTCCGTGCCTCGGAAAGCACGTGAAGCCGTTTATCCTGACTGTCATTCGTGGATCTTTGTCAGTCGTTAACGTTATGGGTTGTCAGAAGCCCGAAAGGCTGACAAAACAAGTTTTACCGAGGGGTATCGTATTAACCAGTTACTGGGTGGTGGAGGTCAGATAGGCAGTCGCTTCATGTAAAATACTGGTATTCAGCTGCATACGGTAAGAGGTTGACCCCACCATAGCTGGGAAAAGGCAGGCAGATTGATTTATAATATTTGTATTAATAATATCAGCTTGTGGTCTTCAGTAAAGTTCACTGCTCACCTCACTCAAGTGAGCGCACACAATTCGAAAGCGAACTCATTAGTTTTTAAAGTAAATCATCGCGGATTCATAGTCTAGTGGTCGCAAGCGCTACTGCTGAGCATGCGGTCCTGGGTTCGATTCCCGGGTCGGGCAAAGTGTTATTGGGTTTTTTCATCTGGAATTTCTCAGTAGCAGCCCAGAGTCTGGCTTTGTGCCCGGTTGATGGCAATAGGCTCGCCCCCTATTACATGGGACTTTAACTTTACTGGCGAAATGTGGGTGTGCAATTCAGGCACCTCTGCCCAACCCTTCTGGGAATACAGGCGTGATGTTATGTTTGATGGCGCGTGTGTTGGATCATTAAGTTCCCTTCAAAATGGTTGAGCTGAATGGTGCTGATCCATGCGTCATGTTCGTGAACGGGCGCCGTCAGTTGTGACTGGTCATCTCTTCTTAGCTGCCATGGCTTATTTTAAATGTTTAATTGTTTTTTGATTATATTTTATAATTGCGGACGCTCTTAACGTGCTTTCTACATTGTTGTCACATGTATAATTTCAACATGAATGATGTAACCAATTTTTTGTATCAATTTTTATTTATTTACAAGAGTGTCCGTGGAGTTTCTTGCCCGTTCTTCTCTAAAGGTACCTACTACGCTTTGGAATGGGCAACTAGCTTCACATTTCTGACTGACCGACTCCTTGACAATTCAAAAGTACCTGTAAATGGTTTAATTGAAATAAATGCTTTGAGTTTGAGTTTGTAAGATGTAAAGATTATTAATATTTAATATTTGATTTTTCAGGTAAGTTCCAGCCAAGACAAAGTTTTGCGGTAGATAAAGGTATCAAATTATACTTTTTTGAAGGGCCTTGGCCGTTCAACCAATCATTCGCCATTCTGCGAGCAGAAACAGCGTAAACAATTTTCAAAACAAAAGAGTATTAACATTTTTGAGCTTTAGAAAAAAGAACAGAGGGCCTAGACAAGTGACAATCGCTTCGAAAGCGTTTCGTATTTCTACAACGACTTTCAACAGGATTGACATAAGCTTTTCGATAGCTTATGTCAGTCCTATACATTTTTGCCTTTTCCATCATCGTTATCGCTGATAGAATGTCACTTTGTCTAGGGCCTCTGCTTCATTTCCGCGGATAATTTAAGACCGAACGGTGTGTGCTGGAATTTTGAACAATCATATTTAATCGTCAAAAGTAGTAACCGCTCGTTTCTACAACTAACCTTTAAAGTGGGGCTTACATTATAAAACTAGTGTCGTAAAACATTAACTTGACTATTTTGTTTCGGATTATAGCTAACTATTACCCGGTTTTTGAAAAGCTGATAAATTCAACTAAATCGTTGTCATATGTCATGTTAACTGCTCTGATTAGTTGGCTAAAATAATTGTTATTATTTCTCTAAGTGTTAGTTGAATTTATCTGCTTTTCAAAAACAGGATGTTTGTTAAAGTCTGTTTTTTAATCTCGTAGACTAATTTGACATTTCAAGTGAATGTTGTTTATTTGTCCAATTTGGAGATTGACATTTGTACCTGTCAAATTAGTATACGAGAATAAAAAACAGACTTTAGCTATAGCCCGAAACAACAGTCGAGTTACTGTTTTACGACACTAGTTTTATAATGTAAGACCCGCTCTAACCGTTGACTGACGCTACAAAACTGACAGGGTACTCTTAACGATCAGTTAAACCACGTCAATTTTAGCGACAATCGCACTTGGCGACACATGTCCGGGCCTTGCAAGTAATTGTGTCCGAATTAGTAACAACTCGTCGTTACCAGCAGTGTTTGTGCGATGAAGATATAAATAGAGAGCTATGGTATACGATAAAACGTTTGGAGTTACGTCAATGTAACAATTGTAGAAAATGCATTGACGATTATTCAATGATTACGCTCTGGTTTAGAAGATTTATTCTAGTAACAAATGACTACAGTTCATTGCCAAAAACTGTGACACTGTCTGCCAGCGTCTCCCATTCGAAATTATGCTAAACTGAATCATTCTATTTCCATGAAACGCTATCCTAAATAACCTCGATGTATCAATTTCAAAAGCAAATAAGTTCTATTAATTTGCTGATATCCATTGAAGACTTCGAGTCAATTAACTCAGCCTATCGCAGTCCACTGCTGGACATAGGCCTCTCCAAGGCTGTGCCACAACACCTTGTCCTCCGCCTTCCGCATCCAGTCTGTCCCAGCCACTTTCTTAATGTCGTCCATCTAGCTGAGGGGCGTCCCACGTTACGCTTGCCGATACGTGGTCTTCACTCTAGGACTCGTCTGCTCCACCGGCCATCGTTCCTTCGACAAACATGGTGTCCACTGCCACTTCAGACTTCCAGTATCTAGTTCCAAATGTCTTCACCTGATTTTCATGACATAGAAACATATTACCACATGGCTCAGACCAAATAAAAAATCAAGACGGAGCGCTGTGAACAATACAGTGAAGCATGCCAAAACTACACCTCCGCTCTGTGCATACACGCACACATTTACAACCATTTGCAATCAAACTACACCCCACTAAATGCACATGAAAAAAAAATTGTGAAAAGTTTGTGAAAATGTTTACGAAACCGGCCTCACGACATTGTCGACACAGCCCCTTTTTTTTTTTGTTGTTGGGAAATCATCAAATGACTTCTCCCGCTCTGGGCGGAGCGGAAGGGCGTGTCAAGACCGCCCTGGCTTGGTTTTTTTTATTTGGTCTGAGCCACACGGATGATACATCTAAATCCTTCCTACTAATATTATAAATGTGAAAGTTTGGATGTTTGTTACTCAATCAGGCTAAAACGGCTGAATGGATTTGGATGAAATTTGGCAAACAGATAACCTGGATTAACACATAGGATACTTTTTATCCCGATATTCCCACGGGATCGAGACTTACGCGGGTGAAACCGCGGGGCGCAGCTAGTATCCTTATAAATAGTACACAAATAATCGTTTCATTTGACGGATGTTGGAGCCACAGAAACAAATCCGTCAAATTGACAACCTTCTCCTATTTTGAAGTCAATGAAAAACACAGTACTATTGTACACTTGCACTTGTCCATTGCAACTAATGGCACCGGAATTAGCAACATTGTCGTTACAGCGACGTATTTAGACACACCCGTTTACCGGCTACCGGCTAGCTATCAAATGCAGAGACGGTGCCTATTGGTTCTGTTTCACTGGCACCGGGCTATTCGATCGATCGATTGTCTATGATTCCTTCTCTGTAGTGTCGTTCTCTAAACATCACTTCGAAATTCGAACGGTGTCTCGTTGTGAAGCCGCGATGATTTACTTTAAAAACAAATGCGTTCGCTTTAGAATTGTTTGCGCTCACTTGAGAGGTGAGCAGTGACTTTTACAGAATGTGCTATTCTGTGCTGTAAAGGACTAGTTATAACAAGCGCCCGAGGCGCGTGCTCAGTACGCTGCGTTTTGGGCGCTCAATGGACGCTCGTCAAACGCAACGAGGTTTCTACATTTTGTTGCAACTTTTGAACCCTGAACATGCTCAGTATGACTGTTTCTTTACGACAAGGAAAATAGTAAAAAAGGGACTTGCGTCCACGCGTTGTGAGCTCGCGTTAGATGACGCGCGCCCTTGGACGGCAGCGCTTGATATAATTCGTTACATAGAAATTCATACAATTTTATTGAGCGCTCAAACCGCAGCGTACAAGACGAGAGCGTCTTGGCCGCTTGTTATAACTAGGGTCCAATTGTAATGCGGCGAAAATTCCCAGGTACCTCTGCTGTTTTGTTTTGTGAATAACTACTACATAAATATTTCTTTATACCTAAACGTAATTAGAACAACCTTCAGCTTTTCAAAGGCAGCAGGCAAAGTTGAATGGCGATGTGTGGCGAGACCTTTGCCCAGCAGTGGGACAGTATAGGTTAATAAAAAATAATTTAAAAAAACATGTATATAGTCGTCCCAAGTTCCCAGTTGACTCGATCCCAACTGTGTTCTCCCATACTTACTAACTGCACTTAACCTCATTGTTGAACATGATAAATGACATCTGTCGGTCTGTCCACTTCAGTGTTGATTCAATACTACCCACCGTATTGGTAAATGGTACTCTTTAGCAATCTCCGAGTTCCGGGTTGTGGGAATTTATTGATGTAAACTAGCTGGTAGCCGCGAGTTCGTTTGCATTCAAACGTCGGCGTGTGTCTCGCTGGAGTTTCGCAAAATCCTTTTCGAACTAGGAAAGGATTCTATAATCTAATGACGTTCTCGGTCTACATACAAAAAAATAATTAAATATATCCAATAGTTTAGTTACGATAGCGAGTTAAAGATCGGCAAACCCCATAGTCCGCCCACCACTACTATTTAGTTTGTTTGAACAAAATGACTTTATTAATTTCGATGTTAGGATTTATTTGATAGATCCAAAATACTCTTATACATTAGTATTTTGCCAGTGTTGTCATTTATTGTTGTATTCTCGTCTCCACATGTTATATACCCGAGGAATATTCTTCTTAATTACATGTTTCTGTCTTCAGTGATTTAGACTGAGTTTTCTGGTCAGAAAAATGCAGAGGATAGTAGAGTGACCCGGAAATTTAAGAAGCCGAAACGGAAAATATCGTTAATTCTTTGATCATCAGTACTCTTAATGGTCACAGTGCTGTCATCCGCAAACAGTGACATAGGATGACTTGTTACTTTTGGCAGATCATTTATGTATAATATAAACAGCGGGGGGCCTAAGACCCTGCCCTGGGGTACACCAAATTGGTCTCAAATCGCCAACACGCCATATTAAGCAAGGGTGGTGATCAATGCTCATTCCTCCTCTTTATGAGAAAAAGCCTTTGCACTGTATCCCTTTTTATTATGAAACAACCGCATATTTCACTGAAACTACCCACAAAAGCGGCACAAAACTAACAAGAACTCCAATCCATTACAGCCATCTACTTAACCCTCAAATGACTCCATATTATGAATATTTTTAACACAATCCCAGGCCAAAACCTGTAAAAACAGACGCTGTCAAGGTTGTGGGCAAACGGGTTGTCCCAGGGGCCCAGGCCACTCCCATATAAATGGAAAGGCCTTGTTCTGAGGCCCCAGGAGGCCTCAACGGCGTGTGTTAAAAAATGGACACTGCTCCGACGTTGGCTTTCGTAAAATTAGAATATGGAAAATTGTAAATGGATATTTTTGTGTCCAGAAGGAAACTGCTGTGTCGTGATGTTATTTTGAGAATAGGATAAATGATTTCGCAAGTATGTAAAAGCGTTCTTACGATTGCTTACAATTTCGCCATATTTATTCATAGACTATGTTGTGTAACGAAGGGCGTTCCCGTTAACCTGCAATAGTATAGCGTCTATACATGCTAAAAAAAATATTTGCATTAAAAAAAATATGTTTATTTTATTTTTTTATAGTAAAAAAATCACAAAAAATATTTATTTATTTAATACTTTAAGCACAGAAATATACAGAGGCGGACTTAATGTCATAGGCAAATACGGAAAAAAAAACACTGTACACGCACACTTGTCTTTCTACGTTGAAATACAAAGTGTCGTGTTGTGACTTAACGTGCTTTTCGAGCCACGGAGTAGTCTCGGTATGTAAAGATGGTCACTCATTCAAGGATCAACCGCGTTTAACCTGATCAATCGACCCGTGCAGCTGTCACACAGCAGCTTCTCAGACTGTAAACAAATGTATAATTTTTGTCAAACTTCGGATCACGTTTGACATACAGCGTGTAAAAAAAAAACCCTGTTCGATCCGTGAGGGTGTTGTTAAGAATCATACTGAGAGTCTTACGTATGTGGATTTATTGGAAAAAAGAAAAAAAAATCCCCGATTTTTTTTCAATAGGGAATTATACCGGGTTATTACATGGGGCGCGGGCAGCCGTCATCTAGCGGATGTGTACAAGTCATAACTATAATGAAATTGGGGTAATTTATGTACTAGAAACGTGAATTTTAAATAAGTACCTAGTAAAAAGTTTCTTATTTATACAAAAAAAAAATGAGATGTTGCGGTTTTTAAGCGCCCCCTTTCGGATCCGCCAGGGTTTTTGTTATCTGTATATACGCTGGGGTAAAAGTTAATTGAATACGAATGCGTCGTCAACTCCTGTTAGTTTGCGAGCCAGTTACGTGTAGTGACTAGTGTGCTACTGACAAAGGAAATCCTTTCTTAAGATTTAGCTCTCTACCTTTTGCCGTGATCTGACGGTGCGCCATACGGACGGATACAGACGAGCCCGCACGACGCACCGTGGGAAGGTGTACGTGCGGGGTATCGCAGACATCGGAAGTTCCTCGGTGCACAGTGCGTGGCGGTCTGTTGTCGTCTGCCGTTCGTGTCCGTCCACAAAATCGCGGATCTTCGGATCTCGGCATAAGATAAACGAGCTGCAAAAATATTGTTGAATTATCTAAATGTATATATAGCTTTGGGAATGGGAATGTGTAACGCAGTTACTGCTGTCCGATAATGAATTACAGCCTACTCTCACAGCAAGGAGGCCTGTGTCCCAGCAGTGGGACCGGTATAAACTTATTATGTAAATGGTAATATTTCCAATGCAATTTGCATGGTTACTATATCAATTTCCTCTTAAACTTCAAGATGGCTGATGTGTTCTCAAATAATTTTAATGGTATGGACATAATAATTATGTTAATTTTCTTGACTACAGTCACATAACAGTATAACAGCATCCGCCAAAAAAAACCTTATGCTTTTTTTTTCTTTACATTATTTCTGTCATAACATTCCACTTAAGTATAGATATTGTAAATATAGTTCGGCACAAACAAACGCCAACAAATAATATCGGCAGCTAATATTATTTACGTGGGCACGCGCAACGGGAAGCGGATGTGACCGAATTCGCGATTGAAGGAGCTTCGGCCGCCCGGTAAAGCGATTTGTCAATACGCGGTTGTTCGGCATGCGAAACATTTTGATACTTGCTAGGCTTTTTTTCAATAAAATATAATGTTACACATACTGAAAATTACGTATTATTTAAAATAGACTACGAAACTAAAAGATAACAGAGGGACAATTTCCGGAATTTAAAGAACGTTCGAATTGGAATCTCATTTGCAATCTGTCAAAAATACAATCAATTTGCCAACATTTTTGACAATTAGTTTGACAGATTGCGACTTGAATGTGAACGTTTTTTAATTAAGTACGAGAACTGGCCTTCAGAACCATTTATTCAGAAAAATAAACGTCTGTTAAAATAGTGTAGAAAGACGTGTAATTGGGAGCTAAGAAAGCTTGCAGAGCGTCGCATCGATGGTTGAGTGGCGGCTGTCTTCTGATGAGAGAAGATGATATCAGGGGAGTTGCTGTCGTCACACGTCACCGACGAACTGCTACATTCTGACACAATCCTGATGATATTGAAGCTGGTGAACCACTAATACGATGACCACTTCTGGTAAAGGCTATCCTGCGCCTGTTATATTACTTACTAGCTGCCAGCGGCTTCGCCCGCGTGGATTTTGGTTATTATATACTAAAACCTTCCTCGAGAACCACTCTATCCATTGGTGAAAATAGCATGAAAATCGGTGCAGCAGTTTTGGAGTTTATCGCGAACAGGAAAACAGACAGACGCGGCGAAGGACTTGTTTTATAATATGTAAGTAAAGTATAAGAATTTTATTACTAAACATAGCCATAGAAGTTCTATGAATCCCAAATATTTCTATGAATAAATAATTCATAATGTACCTTGATAGAAAGAGAGACACGTTAACACAGAGACGCGGCCTTTAATATTTGTAAGCATATGAAATAACGATATTCAGAGGTAGCTTCAGGTTTGCAGCCACACGCTGCTGGAATGACCTTCCACCACCAGTGCGTGACCTAAAAACAATACAGTCATTTAAATTTAGGCTCAAAAAGTTACTGTTGCATGTACAACTCTCTGAACAATAAGTTTTAAGTTTCAACTCTCATTAAATCATTCTTCTTTCTTTGCTCACCTCATCCATGTTTATCGCAAAAATTATATTATTCTTTATATTGTTTTTTAATGATCCATTTACAATCTAATTTCAATTTATATTCCAATAATCGTATTATTTACTTTAGTTGTGTTGCCAACATTCAGAGGTAGCTTCAGGGTTGAAGCCATGCGCTGCTGGAACGACCTTCCACCGCCAGTGCAAGACTGAAAACAATAGTCACTTAAATTTCGACTCAAGAAGTTATTGCTGCAATAGAACTTCAATTTATATTCCAATAATTGTATTCACCTTAGTTGTGTTGTTCTTATATGTATCTCTATTTGTGAGTCGGACTGTATTTCGGAGTTTGTTTATCTTATTCTTCTTGCCTTTCCTGTTTTTGGAGCTCCAGAGCTCTATTAATTAAATTATAAGCTATAAGTTGGCATGCCGGTCACCCTCCAGTTTCCAAAGTTTTTGTTTTCTCATTGGGTCCATCTCATCTCATTTCACATTCACTTAAAAACGCATTTTAAATTACTGACACATAACTTTCACAATAACACATTACATCACTGGCCATTTTGTAATATATTACATCATTCATAACTCTTTGGTTTGGTGCATGTTGGGTGTATGTACGTCAAAGAGGACGCTTCAAAATGTTGCCACTACACAAAACGCATCACGGAGGATGATATTCTCGTTTACCCATTTCTTTTATTTATTTTTATTTTTATATATTTTTTTCTTTTATTTTTTTTATACTATTAGATATTAATATAATATATTTTATTTTTTATTACAGTGCGCTGTACCGGTACAGCGTTCTGATAATGGTTTGCCGCACCGATCGACGTCATTACGTCAGCGCCGGCTGTCGCTGAAAACCAGCGCTGGGGCTCTGTTTTGCATAGGGTCGCAGCATAATGCTGAGCGATAGCCGTTTTGCGTGGATGTGACGCATGTTTCCCCCAACCTTTTTTATTTTTAATTTGTTACATTGTTTTTTTGCGTCATATTTACCTGCAAATAAACGTATTTTCTTTCTTTCTTTCTTTCTTTCTTTCTTTCTCATATGAAAGTTTGTAAAGATGTTTATGTTTTTTACTTTGTCACGCCAGAGGAGCTCGTGGCTAAGTAATAACAGCCGCACGGGTCGATCCAACAGGATAAGCTACGCTTACCGGGGTTGGTCTATGGATGGGTGACAATTTTTACATAGCCGTTGGTCCCGGCTGTCATTTGTGGATCTTTGACAGTCGTTACGGGTCGTCAGAAGCCCGAAAGTCTGACAACCAGTCTTGCCAAGGCGTATTGTATTACCTAGTCAGGTTGTGGAGGTCAGAGCAGTCGCTCCATTTAAAATACTGGTATTCAGCTGCATCCGCATGCAGACTGGAAGCAGACCCCAACATAGTTGGGAAAAGGCTAGGCAGATTGATTGACGCATAAACGGCTTTTGTTTTGCTCACAGTTAGAACATTTCCTGGATTAACATGACGTACATAGATTTTATCCGGTAGATAAAAAGGAATTTATGTACGTCATGTGACATGAAGGATTTTTCCCGAGAAAAACCGAGAATCAGAGTCAGTATCACGGAAAATATCCGGTTAGTGACTACGTAAGTGAAGCACAAACAGAACCTAATTTCTTTTACCACCCACGAGACAGCGAAAAATAATATGTAACGACGAATGATTTGAATCAGCAATTTCTACTTACAATTCAGAATCTCGTGTTATTCTATAATTTGTACATTAACATAGAAATTATATTACGTAAAATATGGAATATTTTTTGTATAAAGACTTCTAAGCATAAACAGGGTTTCCATAAAGGAAAAGTAATTTTTAAATTAAATGGAATATGTGAAACGTTTAATGATAACATTCCAGTTTCTTATATTTTGTACGGTGTACCTGAAATTAAAGATAAATACAATTTAATTTGTTTTCCTAAACTTTTCATACGTGATGTGATTTTTCTGGGTTTTATGTTCCCACAAAAATATAATTACAGAAATCAATATACTCTTGTGTTTTCCGGGCTTTTCTTTCGACTATCGCGCTTGTCATTCAGGGGTAACTAGCTCCCGCCCATGGCTTCGCCCGCGTGCTATGTCGATAAAAAGTAGCCTATGTCCTTCTCCACGGTTCATAGTATGCCCATACTAAATTGCATCCAAATCCGTTCAGCCGTTCTAGCATGAAAGCGTAGCAAACTTACTTTCACATTTATAATACTAGCTGTGCCCCGCGGTTTCACCCGCGTAAGTCTCGATCCCGTGGGAATATCGGGATAAAAAGTATCCTGTGTTAATCCAGGTTATAAACTATCTGTTTGCCAAATTACATCCAAATCCATTCAGCCGTTTTTGCGTGATTGAGTAACAAACATCCAAACACACAAACACACAAACTTTCACATTTATGATATTAGTAGGATTAGTTAGGATACTGACAAGTGTGATTAAGTACTTTCCATGTTATTTCTGCAAAAGAACAAATAATAATAATTTTATTATAGTTTTTTTAAACAATTTATCTATTTCTAAAGCTCTTTGTTTATGATTTGAAGGGTGGTAAACGGTTTTACCAGTTTCTCATGCAATCTTAATAGATGTATTTATATAGTGTAGCATTTGCCTATAATATGGGGCATATGAGAGAGTTATACAGGAAGTATAGATCAAATCGCATTGGGGCGTGGGGAAGGTCATTTCCAAACTTCGTAACCCTGAGAATGTCGGTGCCTGTTCGACCAAGCAACCTCATCTAGTGAAAAAAAAATGCGTGTGAAGCCAATTTACTGAAATAAATCATTTCTCAATTGCATACTTTTGTGCAAGTTACAGACATATCTATTGCGTGCTTCGAAGCTAACATAGCGACAAGAAATAAAATTTGAAAGTATCAAAATCAGTTTATCGCGCTACAATTCATTGGCCAGCAAGTTTTGATCGTCGCGGCATTCGCATCGTTAAGTGATTGGCTCTTCAGGTTCGCAGATCGACTGAATGATTTTGTATAAAGACTGTATTGTGTATTATTTTTGAATATATTTTTGTGAATAGTTTTTCGTTGGTCGCCACTCGCCAGTGTAGATTCTAACTTACAGGAGTTGGGAATAGTACCACAAGTAGCGTTATCTATATCTTTAATTATCCTTACATATTATAAAACAAAGTCCTCCGCCGCGTCTGTCTGTCTATTCGCGATAAACTCGTAAACGACTGCACCGAGGTTCATGCTGTTTTCACCAATGGACAGAGTGGTTCTCGAGGAAGGTTTAAATATAATAACGGGCACCCACGCTGGCAAAGCCGCGGGCATCAGCTAGTAATTATTATAATGACGAAAATGTCAATGTTTTGTCAAGTCGTAATAACCGTGCGAACCAGGGCCGTGTTGCTAGTGTTACATAATTATTGTTGTGTCAACACAGTGTTACATAATTATTGACCACATTAACATCAGCGCCTTCCATTTAAGACACACCCTATTCATTAGGAAAACAAAAGAAAGACTAATTAACCATTAAAAAAAATGATATTAAATACAACAGAAGCTTTTCTAGAATAACGACTCGGTCCTTTATTGCCGTAATTTAATTACCTAGAGTCAGGCGTTGATTTATGAAGTGAAAATTATTTTTGACTATTTGACAATATTTTTCTAAGATACTTTATTACATAGACGACAATAAAACATAACATCACGCCTGTATTCCCAGAAGGGTTAGGCAGAGGTGTACCTATAGCACACCCACATTTCGGCAGTTATGTTCAAGTCCCATGTAATAGGGGGCGAGCCTGTTGCCATCAACCGGGCACAAATCCAGCCTCCGGGCTGCTACTGAAAATTTTCATTCCAGATGATAAAAACCAAATAACACTTTGCCCGACACGGGAATCGAACCCAGGACCTCAATGACGAAAATAAACATTTATCTAAAAAAGATTGGACTGAAATTATTTGAAGAATACACCACTTGTAGTGATAATTCACAGTTTTCAGTTTTTCGGTCTCACCAAGGGGTGTCGCATTACCCAGTTACTGGGTTGTGGAGGCCAGATATGCAGTCGCTCCATATAAAATACCAGTATTCCGCTGCATCCGGTTAGACTGGAAGCCGACCCCAACGTAGTTGGGAAAAGGCTTAATAGATTGATTTTGAGTGGTTATTCTCCAAACATCATTTCGAAATTCGAACGCTGTCTCGTTGTGAATCCACGATGATTTACTTTAAAAACAAATGAGTTCACTTTCGAATTGTGTGCGCTCACTTGAGTGAGTTTCCAAGTGAACTTTATAGAATAGCACTACTACATACAGTTAGTTGTGTTCCTAGGAAAAAATCTGACAACTCGACTGAAATCTAGCAAATCATGTTTGTAATTGAAAACGACGATGAAAATCTCATTAGCTTTAACGTCACCCACAGGATAACGTCCAATTCTTCTCAGTTTAAAAATGTATCTAGATATTCAAAACACACGTAATGTATGCGTATATATTCAGTCCTTAACTAAAACACATCAACTAACTGATCATGATATATCTACAACCCTTAATAGAAAAATATGGACCCGTACCTGACGGATCGGCATTGCCTTGCGCGCGAAGCCAAAAATAAAACCAATATCCGTCATTATTTATATTCATTTACAAAAATCATGATATATATTATTTCGTAAATGATTTTTAAGGTAATGTCGAAGACTTTGGATTGAATAAGAGTGATTGCCTTATTCGCGAAGATACAAGAAAATATATATAAATATCTTTTACGTTGTCGTTTCACCATTTCTTTTATGATTATCCTTGATGTGACAAGCCTCTGGTTTTCGAAGGTTTGTTAAGACAGATCGGACTGTCATGTCTGTTTACTCAAGATTACTTTATCTGTAAAATACAGGGTGTCCCTGGAAGTATGGATCAAATCGAATAGGGGCGTGGGCGAGGTCATTTCCAAACTTTGTAACCCTGAGAATTTTTTTTTTGGCTAGTGACACTTTTTCCCATGAAAATTACTCGAAAATTGAGTAAAATTTTTGCCAGATCAAAGTTTTTGCAGTAATTTTTGTTCGTATTGAACACATGTTTTCTAGCAGCGGAAAAAGGTTTTACCATAGGAAAGGGCGACTCCCCTAAAAAGTTCTGAAAAAAAAAAAAGTTGATAGTCCTGATAGAAAGTTGGTCTTAACTTGGTTGGTTAAAAAGTTTGGAAATGAAACGTTGCCCACGCCCCTATTAGATTTGATCCATACTTCCAGGGACACCCTGTATAACGTTCCACTATTATTAACGTTCCCGTATGTCCGGTAATTCTTTTTAAATTCAAAGATTAGCGATTATATTAGATTAGTTAATTATTAGTTAATATTTTCTGTTCAGATTTAGGCTAACTTCTTAATAACAGCCGCACGGGTCGGTCCAGCAGGTAACGCCATCCGTCATCTACGCTTGCCGGGATTGATCCGTGGATGGGTGACCATCTTAACATACCGGGACTCCTTCGGCCCGGCTGTCATTCTTGGATATTTGACAGTCGTCAGAAGCTCGAAAGACTGACAACCAGGCTTATCTAGCGGTTGTATTACCCAGTTACTGAGTTGTGGAGGTCAGACAGGTAGTGGCTCCATGTAACATACTGGTATTCAGTTGCATCCAGTTTGACTGGAAACCGACCACAATACAGTTGTTTAGGCAGATGATGTTGAGCGTTCAATGTCTTTTGCATCTTTGGCTGTGAGTGCGCCTGTGTCTGCGCACACACTTTTCCTCAAACTTTCAGAGTCCAGTTGAAAACAAGCTTCAGGCAACTATACACGGATGGATACGCGTATGAGAGAGCTGCGAAACAGCTGACGGCCGGTCATGTAACGTCCCGCGCGCCCCGCCCGTCTCCGCCAACCGCCGGCCGCCGTGTTGAGACGCAAGTTCGTTGCCCTTGCGTGTAGGGTGAAATATTCTTGTGGAAAAATGTAGATTTTCTTAAAAAAAAAAAAAGTTGTATATTTCCATTGATTTTACGTTCTATAAATGAAACCAAACCACTGGTTTCAAGGATAACGGTTTTTACACTAACACCCTGTATAGTTGTCCTTGTCTGGAGTTTTTACTGAACTGGGCCTTTTTGGCGCAGGCAGTCGTGAGGCACACTCCCCTGATAATTTCCTACATCGCACTTTTACAATTTTTATTTAATTTTTATTTTGATAACTGCTGTATTATATTGCGTATCTTTAGTCTGTGCTAAGTAAATATACTTATTTTCTTTATTTATTTATTTGTCTTTTTCCTTTCTTTCTTGTTTTTCTTTCCTTCGTTCTTTCACTATAATATTTCCCTCGCCGAAGGCTAGTCATATTCTCCACTGGGATTGGCCGCCATGGCCGAAATTCGATCTGGAGGACTATTGTATAATATATCTGCCCTTTTGTGCGGTTAAAATTCAACAACCACGTATCTGATTTGCGCTAGCTAGCCACTGCTGTTTCTTTTATAACCTCTTTGGGTAAATAATAGCACAACGTTTTGAGAAGTAAATCAAACTACCTATATTTGTCGTAGTTTATTTCTCTGATTGTGCCGCGACTGGCACGGGTAGTGACGCGAACGTTATTGACTAGATATGTACCTTTGGAAGTATGTAAGTATCTTTATGTGTACGTTTTATTGTTAGTTACTGGTCCGATTTAAGTTTGATTTCCTTGTCAAAGTCTATGACAATGTTTTACTTTAAAACAAATCAGTTTGCTTTCGAATTGTGTGCGGTTCCAAGTGAATTTAACAGAGTACCACAACAGTGGTGTTAGTCTATCAAATTCACTTCGAAATGACTCCTTCTACATATATACAGGTCGTCCCTGGAAGTATGGATCAAATCGAATAGGGGCGTGGGCAAGGTAATTTCCATACATTCTAACCCTGAGAATGTCGGTGCAATTTTTATCATTTTATTTTTCAAGACGTTGTGGTGTAGTTTGCCTTTCCTGAGGCACTTTTACGTAGCTAGAATACATGTGTTCAATAAGAAACAAAAAAGCTTTATTGCAAAAGCTTTGATCTGGCAAAAAATTCAGTCAATTTTCGAGCGATTTTCATGGGAAAAAGTCTCACTAGCGAAAAAAATTCTCAGGGTTACAAAGTTTTGCAATGATCTTGCCCCTATTCGGTTTGATCCATACTTCCAGGGACACCCTGTATTTTTACACGCCCCATATCAGCGACAATCCTACCTGAGACAAACCTATTCTTTTCGCCGGTATTCCGGTAAAATAATATTTTTTTTAGTATGTCTGTATGTTAGATGGTTCTCGTGAATAAATAAGTGGGGTCCCGTGTTCGTGTCTCCATAACAGTCGGCTGTCACGCGAACGTAGACTATGATGTACCGGGGATTTGCTTGCGAAATATTAAATACAATACACGTAGATATATTTAGTAACCTATTCCGCTTGACTATTCTTCAAAGTACACTTTGCGTCGAGCGCTCGGTGTGGTAACACGTCGCGTTCTGGTTTGCAATTGGTCAATCGTCATCCTGAGGATGCCTCGTTGAGAGGTAAAACACGTGTCGATTTCTTACAGGGTTTTTATGACTCTTGAAGAATAGTTAAGCGGAATAGGTTACTAAATATATCTACGTCTATTGTATTTTATAATGGATTTCCGCAAAGTCAGGCCTGAATCAATTAACTGCGAAGTATTATTTTCCGATATTATTGGCAGATATTTTCCATGTACTGCTTTACGTTCGACTGCCTTGTTGATCTTCTAGAAATTTTAGTTAGTATCTCCTGATTTTAATTATGTAAATAAAAACTTTTTCCCACAATAACAACTTAATGATCTCATAAAACAGGGCTCCCTCTCTTCTACCCTTTTGCTGTGCCCTACAGGGTCCATAATGATCTAAATTATATATACTTACCACCTAAGTACACATTATGGTAAAGCAATAAAGATATTGAGTATTGAGACAGAGCGTTCGATTCTCGGTTCAATCCCCGGGTCGAAATGATGAAAAAGCCAGAGTCTGGAATTGTTCATTGAAAGAAAGAAAGAAAGAAAATACGTTTATTTGCGGCAAACATGACGCTAAGAAAGGACAAATATACGAAAATAACAAGTTGCAGGAAAATATGCGTCACATTCACGCAAAACGGCCATCACTTAGCATAATGCTGCGACCCTATGCGAGACAGCCCCAGCGCTGGTTTTCAGTGATAACCGATTACTGAAGGGCTGATAACTGTTGCAGTGAACTATACTTACCTGCCTACCCCTTTTGGGAATTCAGGTGTTATTTGTTATGTTCGTAGGATTATTTAATCGTTGGGCTATTACTATCTTCACCATTTCAACTGTACTAATACAAATAGCTTCCTCAGCTATACAGGCTGTAAGGGTAAACACTCTTGTCATTCAAACCATGGGTAGTTTACTTAAATATAAAAATAAATGACCGAACACAACAAAAAAAAAACGTTATTTTCATTAAAAGATTTTAAAAAGTTTCTATCCGACACCGTGCTCTCTAGCGAAACAGCTGACTGACTGAGGGAGGGGTCGCGCTCGCGGTCAGTCAAGTCACATCCCGCACCCCCCGCCCGTGTTGAGACGCAAGTTTCGTTGCCCTATGCGCTAGGGCAACGAACTTGCGTCTCTTGTGGTCAAATGTAGATTTAAAAAAAAGAAAACAAAAATTTGTAACTTTCCATTGATTTTACGTTCTATAATGAAACCAAACCACAGGTTGCAAGGATAACGGTGTTTACCCTAACACCCTGTATATGTCGTAGGATGATTTTATCATTCGTTTTTTCGCGAAAACCCTAGGGATATTGCGAAAACACGGATAATTAGAAAATGGTGAAAACATGTGTACGGCAGATTGATTCGTCATTTTGAAATGGGTGAATTCGGTTAGGTTAGCACTGTGAACAACCGTGCGCTAGCCGAGTGAGCGAAGCGAGCGATGCCGATGCCGTGGCAACGGCCGGCGAGCGCTACTTCCAAGTTGCTCGCAGAATTTTTTCCACCATTGTCTAAATCTGTGTTTTCGCAAAATCCCTAGGGTTTTCGCGAAAAAAGAAGTATCAAATCATCCTACGACATCCACACTTCCATACTAATATTATAAATTCGAAAGTAACTCTCTCTGTTTGTCTGTATGTTAACTTTTCACGCCTAAACCACTGAACGGGTTTCGATAAAATTTGGCAAGGAGATGGATGGTATCCTGGGGAAGGACATAGGGTACTTTTTATCGACATACCACTACAGCTAGTATTACTAGCTTCCGCCCGCGGCTTCGCCCGCGTAAGTACGAGCATTGCTGACTTATGTAAATATATCCACACGACCGGACACAGCAAATAAAAAATACATAAATTCACACAAACATACAACTAAGCAACATTTATTATTAGCTATTGCCAAATATTATCGACGCATAAAACTGGAGAACATACCGTCTTCCAGAGTTATGTACCTCGCGTGTCGAACGAAAAAGTACCTTGAGGTCATAAAATTAGGGTTCACGTTGAGTTTGCAAGCAGTTATTGATGGTACCGCAGTCGTGATGTAACAAATGTCTGTTTGAACAGTTGAAGGTACTTTTTTTGGGTTATTTTTGTTTAGCAAGGAAATCATTCTTACAAAAATGTGGATGGGAGTTTGTCTTTCATATAGGTAGAGGTACTATAAACAAAAGCTGGGATCATTGTCGAGCCGAATTACACTTTAGGGGGGGAACAGGGTGTAAAGTTCACTCATCCACCATAGAAAAGGGAGGAACCTCCGACCAGACGGGTGTTGTATCTGGCGGGCAACTACCCAATGATTGATGTTGGGTTTTTGTATATGTCCACTGCACGGTAAACTTTAATTGCGCGATGCAGGATTTATGTGACGTCAGGATTTTTATGTGACGTCAGGTGTTTGATGCGTAGTTCGCATGTGGCGATGTAGATACCGCCACTACAATAACCTAAAAACACTGCCTCGTTGGGCTAGTAGTCGCAAGCGCTACAGCTGAGCATGAGGTCCTAGGTTCGACAGTTATTGGGTTTTTCCACGGTACCTGCCCGAAGCCTGGATTTGTGCTCAGATGATAGGTCTGCTTCATCCTATCCTACTAATATTATAAACGAGAAAGTTTGTAAGTATGGATGGATGGAGGGATGGATGGATGGATGGATGGATGTTGATTACTCTTTCACGCAAAAACTAGAGAACGGATTTGGATGAAATTTGGCACACAGATTGTTTATAACCAGGATAAACACTTTTTATCCCGATATTCCCACGGGAGCAAGACTTATGCGGGTGAAACCGCGGGGCGCTGCTAGTTAGAAATATAGTAGCCTCAGATTTCTGCCCAGTTTGTGGCTCGCCCCCTATTACGAAACTGTCATGCTTCTGATGCGATACAACACAACACGAAACAGTCTAGCTTCAAGAAAGATTTGGTATCGAAACAATAAGGATTTAAGTAATGTTTTGTGAAATCATCTGCCTAGCCTTAACCAACTTTGTTGGGGTCGGCTTCCAGTCTAACCGGATGCAGCAGAATACCAGACATGGAGCGACTGCCTATCGCACCTGCACAACCCAGTAACTGGGTAATACGATACCCAGTTACTGGGTAAGACTTAACGAAATAATCAGAAGAAACATTAGACTCCTTTTTGGGCAGTCATTTATACGGCCACTATGGACGAATCATAATATGAAATATTATGAATCATCGTAAAATGTCGCAAACTGACCATGACTGATAATAGGATCTGCGTGCAATTCATAGTTCAAAATAGTTTTCTATGGAGATTCGTAAAATGATCCTCAAAATAATGAATTACTTTTGCGCCAATTCTAGGAATTGCTAATGACAGCTGAGGGGGATTCAGGAAATTAACTGCTTTAAAGAGAAATTGCTAATATGGCCGCCAGTTTTCCTTGCACATAAGGTCCACTCGCACTGTCAACTGCCCATTATGTGGCCGCATACCATCACGGACAGTCGTAGGGGATATTCAGTTATTTATATTATTACACCCCTGATGAGGCTAGGAATTTATTGCTATCTTCACGGTTTTCGTAAAGCGGTGGGCAGGAAGCTAAGCGTTATTAAATATAGGAGGATAATTTATTGGTCTGAGTTATCGGAAATTTGGAAGTAGTGGACAGAGGCAAAAATTTAAATCGTTAGATAAGCCCTCCCGCACTTTGTATGTTTCGTTTTTTTTTTTTTTTTTTTTAATGTGTGTCAAAGACAATATTGTCATCACCGTGTCTAGTTATCTTTTAATGTTTCAATTTTTTTTTTTTTTTATATTGGCACCCAGCTTTTTATTAATGTACCTAATTAGTTATAATTTAACCGTGTTTTTGTATGTTGTGCTGTCTTTTGTGTGCACCAAATAAACGTTTTTATCTATCTTATCTATCTATCCCTCACCATACTGAGGTCGCGCGAAAGTGAGAAGAATGAGCTCGCATAGATACGAACACACAGTAGCAATGGCTTTCATTTCGACAGTTCAACAACATTTTTCGCGTTATTAACGCTGTATAGCAGAGATGAATTTTACGAATGAAATGAATAAAAAGCAATGGATAAGCAATCTCCTTCAAAATCATTCTAATTGTGATTGAAAGTGTGTTATGCAATTAGGGTGCTACCCGCGTAGCGTGACCACAATAGACGCGGGTTTTTTATTCTGTCGACCGAAGAATAGACAAAATGATAAATTGTGATTGTGAATCTGACATTTTGTCTATTCTTCCGTCGACAAAACCCGTTTCTATGGTGGTCATGTTATGCGTGCTGGTGTCCATAAGCGGGCGTAATCACTTATCGTCACTGGTTGGCAATCTACAATATGAAAAAACGCCGCGCATAAAAAGGCTTTACGGTTCATTATCAACCCTCCAAAGTGGACACCACACATTTTGTCAATTTAAAAAACGCCCCTACATAAATATAAATAATGTTTATTTCATAGCCCAAATAAATTATTATCCAAATGTATAATATTTTATCGATAAACGACCTTTTTCGAAATGCGACATGTTTGATTAGAAGATAAAGTTATTATTGTAATAAAAATAATGTTTTTATGAACTATTTATTCGTGTTCTCGTAACGATGTGGGCGTCATAATTATATTAATTATTATTTTTGTATCAACTGGGTTTTCACATGCAATGGATGGGTTGAATGGTCGGTCTTTAAAATAGGTAAGTTTAGGTGTGCAATTCTGTAAAGTTCACTTGGAACCTCACTCAAGTGAGCGCACAAAATTCGAAAGCGAACTCATTTGTTTTTAAAGTAAATCATCGCGGATTCACAACGAGACATCGTTCGAATTTCGAAGTGATCTATATGTTTCTGGATATTTTAAGGAGTGCATATAATGTTCCCACTGCTGGGACACAGACCTCTCTGAGAGGGAGTGGGCCGCACCACACGGGACCAGCGCGGACCCAGTGCGGGTTGGTAGATGTCACATGTCTTCGAATTTTTGGTTCTAGGACATGCCGGTTTCCTTACGAGGTTTTCCTTCACCGTTTTGAGAGCAGATGGTCATGAATTAATTTACACACAGTAAAGCGCCTATTAGGGTTCACAACTCGTAAGTCGCGGTCGTTACACTGGGCCATCACAGCTTTACTTGCTGAGTTCCCAATAAATGCAAACCTGACCAGTCCGTAGGTATACCTACCCTCAAAAAATAGTATTTCATCCAAAAACATCCACCGCTTACCATGTCATCCAAACAGCTTGAGAGCTCAGAAGCAATTTGTTCTTGTCACTCGATCATCCGTCCGATCTGTCCGATATGCCCGATATGTCGGACGCTTGCATCCGATGACGTTCCATTCGCACGCTGACATTTGATGAAGAGTTCAGAGATGGATATGCCAATGAAAAAGGACTCGAAAAACGGACGGATTTTCGGTATTTGTAGATCTTGTTTTTGATCGAATATTTTCGGATTGAAATCACAGTTGTTGCAGCCTTTACTGGCACAAAATTGGTCGAAAATCAAAGAATCTAGCGATATGAGAATTAACAAAATTGCCTTAGTTTACTCAAGGGGCCCTACCATCAACTTTTAAAATACTTGCCAAGTACATGACAGGTCAACTTAACAGGCTAACCTGGTAGGTTTTCTATTTGTACCATGAGCATTTCCGTCTGACCTGCAATGTATTAAATTCAGACCTGCTACGTGACCGTTGACCGGTACGCCATATTATAAACAAACGTTCGGAAATACTTTTTTGCAATTTTACCGGTTTTACGGTTTTAAAGAATTAGATTAAATTAATTTAATAACAGTTCACGTGTTAGGGCATAAATCGAACAGATTACGTGTGACTCCGGATTTTTATAACAGTTTATAATGATCAAGAGAATTCTAAAAAAAACTATGTTTCTTAACAAAATATCTTATTTAACACGATTATGACACTGGAGACCCTTTTAGATACCTAAGAAAATAATCTTGAAAGTTACCAAAGTTATTGCTATTTTCGAACGACTATCCTAGCCATTAAGTATAAAAAAAAATAGTTTTTGATTGCTTGTCAGTTTGACTCTAGTGATGTTACTCAGTCACTAACGGTCAGGCACTCGATTGTTCCGATATCTAATTCAAGTACTCAATTCAAGTTGAATCTAAGGTAGGTACTAGAGGGAGGTTTCCAACAGCTTCGCACGTTTGAAACGCACACAAAAAAAAACAGAGAAAAGAACCATAGCCCGCTCCAAAATACAGCAACCGTTCCATATTGGTACATTGGGGTTTAAGTCAGTGACATTCGGGTAAGATCGGCTTTGTTCGACTTTGTAAAAAGCGCTTTCTCCACATTCCACTCTCAATCTGATAATCAATGATGATACTATGATGATTTTAATGACAAATTACAAGTTATCAACAGAAATCATTAACCCACAGTACATAATATATATATTTTCACTCTTATTGAAATTCTTTGACTCTACACAACATAGTATTTTGGTACCTTGAGATAAAATGAAAACGAGTTTTTATTTTATACACTGCAGTAACGAGTTAAACAAAATTTAGCCGCATCACTATCTGACACTGTCAGAAAGACAAGTCAAGTCAAGGGACAACAACACTTCAATAATTTATTTTTTCAGTTTCTTTCGAATTGCATCAATTTCATATATTTCTTTTTTTCCTATGTGTTATTGAAGGAATATAATTAATATGGAATCTACAAGATGGTACAGCATTTACTCCAGATGGATGTTGTGTTATCTGTTCTTTGAGATTCCAAAGCAATGTGCGAAGACATAGTCCGAAGCTATAGATGTGCGGTGAACGCTTTTGTATCAAATGCACGTCGTATAAAGATGAGAGGTGGAGCCTGGTGGAGCGACCTGCATCTTTTTTAGATGAAATATTATCTACTTCTAAGTCGTCTGACATTGAAATTGATACTTACAGTAATAAAAATGCTTTGTTTACTTATTGTGACTTTTGCTTTCAATAACCATTTAAAACACCCTACGTTCCTACTATACATTCCTACGTTCATACATTCCCACGTTCCTAGGTTCCTACTATACATTACGGGACAGTGCACTATTTTACTATACTACAATACCGATGAAGTGTAGGTTGGCCTACTCACTAAACAATTTTTTTTAAGTTATGATCGTATTTCTCAGTAACCTCGTTAGACGAAGTATAATCATTACTACCACTGTAATCTAGAGATCATTATCAGAGTACATATTCACAAATGAACATGTACTTACGTATTTTATTTTAAATTAAAGAAAACAGTTCACTAAAAGTAAGTTTTGCCGCCTGCTTAATATGACTGCAGGGCAGTTCCGTAGTCGAGTGTTTACATGTCAAAAAGGACTTGATGGTACAGCTTAACGCAGGTCAGACCAGTGAAATGTTGTCACGTGACCACTGACCGGCTTTAGTCACGTGATCGCTGGCTTGCCTGTTATTTGACATGTTCACGGTACAAAATAGCCCGACAGTTCACTTTCCGTCGAAAATTGGCCTGCTATAAGAGTTCATGGTAAGCCCCCTGTAGCCAAGAAGAGCTGTTTCTAACTGGACTACCGAATCATCCAAATCAATCAGCCTAGCCTTTTCCCAACTATGTTGGGGTCGGCTTCCAGTCTAACCGGATGCAGCTGAGCAGCTGATCAGTATCTTACATGGAGCGATTGCCTATCAGACCTCCATCCACAACCCAGTAACTGGGTAATATGATACTCCTTAGTAAGACTGATTGTCAGATTTTCGGGCTTCTGACGGACACGGACAGCCTTAACCTCATGGATCGACTCATGCGGCTGTTATTACTTAGCCACGAGCTACTTTAGTACCCGAAAGTCAGACAACTAGTCTTACCAAGGGGTTATCGTATTGGCCAGTTACAGGCCTGGCTTGGCTTACGTGGCCTGAGTGAAAGCGAGACGGAGCTAGGTGCTGGCGGCTCTCAAGCCTCGAATAGTTTAGGTAATTTGCTTTTTACGGCAAAAAGAATGGTAATTTAATAAAAATAAAAACATAAGACCTGCTTTGTAGTTAGTTCAATTACATAATCAGCCTATAATGTTCCCACTGCTGGGACACAGGCCTCCTCTCTATGAGAGGGAGTGGGCCGTAATCCACCACGCGGGCCCAGTGCGGGTTGGTAGATGTCACATGTCTTCGAATTTTTGGTTCTAAGACATGCTGGTTTCCTCACGATGTTTTCCTTCACCGTTTTGAGAGCAATGGTGATGAAATTATTTACACAAAGTAAAGCGCCTGTCGGGGTTCGAACCTACGACCTACAACTCGTAAGTCGTAGGTAGTTCAATTATCGTGATCTAATTTGAAGTATTTTTTTTTTAATACCAGCGATTTATAGTTCGTTTGAGAGGTAACTTTGGCTTTTTTTTCTAAAGAGAAAATATGTAGTCGTGTTTTTCCAAACATGGGACCTAGCATCAATCCTCAACTTTGACATATATTTATTTAAAAATTAATGCTGCAGCATTTTCGACATAACGGAGGATCATGCAAAGCAATTTGAGGTAGGGTAAGCCCTTAAACTGTAGTTTACCATTCAAACTGGACGTATTGTCCGTCCATTTGTCACAAAGGTATATGATAAACAGTCGTCTTTGACGTCATATAGTGCTGTTTAACATACCTTTGAAGGAGATTCTTCTATGAGTTTATTGATGTAGCTACATTGTAGCTAGTTTTTTAGGGTACTGTAGTTAACAAGGAACCATTATAGTTTCGCCATGTCCGTCTGTCTATATGTCTGTCCGCGGCTTAGCTCAGAGACTCTCAGTACTAAAAATCTCGCCATAAAATCATGTTTTTTTTTTAATATAATTATCTACCAAATTACATTTGCAGTTGCAAAAAGTTGTTCTGTCATACACTCCGTATGGGAGAACATGTTTTACAACTACAATGTTAAGTTTGTTCTTAGGATAAATTAATCTCAACTACGGAATCCTTCATTGTGCATGGTCCGACACACACTTGGCCGGTTTTTTTTAATTCATATCTATGGGGGATACAATTTCAAACCAAAAAGCTATGGGATAGTTACGTATATAACTAAACAACTAAATTGTCTGTGGCCTCTCATCCACAGATAACTGTCTAATAAGAATAAACTCTCATCAAGCAATAGAAAAAAATTGTCAAACATTTTTTTATTTTCTTATTATTATTAAATACGAGGCTTTTGGCTAATTTGTACTTTTAGTGAATCAATCAATCTGCCTAGCCTTTTCCCAACTATGTTGGGGTCGGCTTCCAGTCTAACCGGATGCAGCTGAATACCAGTATTTTACATGGAGCGACTGCCTATCTGACCTCCACAACCCACTAACTGGGTAATACGATACCCCTTGGTTAGACTGGTTGTCAGACTTTCGTGCTTCTGACGACCCGTAACGACTGTCAAAGATCCACAAATGACAGCCGGGACCAACGGCTTAACGTGCTTTCCGAGGCACGGAGGAGTCTCGATATGTGAAAATGGTCACCCATCCACGGACCAACCCCGGCAAGCGTAGCTTAACCTGATGGATCGACCCGAGCGGCTGTTATTACTTAGCCACGAGCTCCTCGACCGACTTTTAGTGAATGTCATTCTTTATTTTGTATTGTGCGTTTAGTTTGTGCAGAATAATAAACTATTTTTCTTTTTTCTCTTCTTTCTTTCTTTCTTTATATTTTCGATTGAAAAGTCGTTTGTATAGTTATGTTTTCTGCGCTTGTTCGTGCTTTGGGCTCACTGACTGTAAGGGGTGGTCCCTTATATTTTAATTAATATTACCTTTATGTGAGAAAGAGATGGAGCTATACAGGCAGGACGTATAGCTTTATCTCTTTCCTAACTAATGTAAAAATAATACTTCTATAAGCTAGATGAACCAACGACCTTAAAAAGTTGGCTGGGACAGACTGGATGCGGAAGGCGGAGGACAGGGTGTTGTGGCGCACCCTGGGAGAGGCCTATGTCCAGCAGTGGACTGCGATAGGATGAGTTGATTGATTGATTTTTATAAGAGATGTGGTTGGACCCCAGTTCTTGGATCCTGTAACCAATAAGGTTGCTAGAGATATCTCCGGTCCCATACCTCTTTTAAGCAAGGAGGGTAACAATTCTCTCCTTTCTAATTCTATTGCACGTCTCCACCTAATTGTCAACTGTTTATAACGGCCATCAAATTATTTTATCGACAAAATGTCTCAGCATTACAAAGACGGCCCTTTGGCCCATTAGCTCAAGGAGCATCGCACACAAGGATTCTGAACCTGGGGGAGGACGGATATTTTGAACCGACTTCTTCAAAAAGGAGGAGGTTCTCACTTCGTCTTTTTATGTGTATTTTACGCGATTACTCCGCCAATTATAAATCGATTTTGATGATTCTTTTTTTATTTGGTAGGGCATGATTCAGAGGTGGTTTTTACTGTACTTTTTTACAAAAAAAAACAACCGGGTTCCAAAAAAAACACTTTAAAGTGAAAAATAACTTTAATTTCGGAAGTCGGTGTCTTTGCTTTTCAATTTTCGTTTTTTGCCAATTCAAACTCAAAAACTTCACAAGCAAAGTTAATACAATTTATATGGGACCACCTCTGAAGCATGACCTACCAAACAAAAATCGAATCATCAAAATCGATTCATAATTAGCGGAGTAATCGCATAACAGACACAAAAAAAAGCATACAGACGAATTGAGAACCTGCTCCTTTTTGAATAAGTCGGTTTAAAAGGTACCAGCTACCCCATTCACCCCATCCCAGTATCCGTTGTACCTTAACTTAAAGTTACAATTGTAAGCGATACCAAGTTTTCAAGTTAAATTAACTTGTTTATACAATTCCTCGACCATTAGAGCCTCAACAATTGGGCTATTTTCTTAGAAATACGATATTTATTCAACATGGCGAGTACTTGATCTGAAAAGGTGGATAGGGTTGCAAAGTGACAAATTCTACTTGACGTTTTGTCCGGCACTTACTTCAGAAAGTGTTGCCCTATTTTATTTAGGTTAGTTCTTATATAATTTCTTTGTTTTTCTGTTCAGTGAAGTGTAGTGTAGTGTGTGTGTGTGTGTAGTGTGTGTGCAGTGGTGTGTGTGTGTAGTGTGTGTGTGTAGTGTGTTTGTGATCTTTATTATTTTGTCTCTCCAAGAACATTGCCGGTTATAGTAGACATAACTAAGATTTTTGAGGAAATTGGTGGCTAGATGTATGAGCAGTGGTGACCCAGTGGAAACGGCCGAGACTTACGAGTGGTTCGAACCCAAGCAGACACTTTGTGTAAATTATTTCATCACTACTGCTCTCAAGGATTTGTCTAACAACTATACAGTGTGATTCTTTATAATGTGCACATATCGAAATGAGGGAATCTATGCTTAATTTTATCGACGGCAAAAATATACTAAAAAATTTAAAAGATAAAAAAAAAATATATATTGAATTTTTAAAAATTTTGTTCCCTACTGTGACCCGTGTGTAAACAAAACGGTGTAACTTTTTAACCGACTTCTTCAAAAAGGAGGAGGTTCTCAATTCGCCTGAATGTTTTTTTTTTTTTGTTTGTATGTTACCTGATTACTCCGCCAATTATGAATCGATTTTGATGATTCTTTTTTTGTTTGGTAGGTCATGCTTCAGAGGTGGTCCCATATAAATTTTATTAATTTTGCTTGCGTAGTTTTTGAGTTAGCTTCCGACTTCCAAAAAAAAAGTGAAAAATAACTTTAATTTCGGAAGTCAGTGGCAAAAAACTAAAATTGAAAAGCAAAGACACCGACTTCCGTATATGTCCGTTTATGTGCACAGTATATGTATGTATGTGCTTCCGTGTAGTCTGTCTATCATATGTATGAAGAATTCTGAATTAGAACTATTTAGGGCTAATTTCACCAAACTTTTATACCGAGTATAAGTCTTATCCTGCGAATAAATTTTGAATTTTTGACAGTTTTTCCATACAATAGCTGTCAGACGCCATTTTTATTCCACGGATAAAAGAATAGAATAGAATAACTTTATTTTGCATAAAATATGGTACATAAAAGGTCTTAAATATGAGAAGTCCCACATATTTTGCTTACTTATACAGTTCAGCATGCAAAAAAAAAAAATACCTTATAAAAACTTATACAAAAAACATTTGTTGCTATTGAGATCATCATGACATAAAAATTTAAAATCTTTAAAATTACATTAAAATTCTATTACTAGTGAGATCATATTTCAAACTTTGCTTATAATTTAAGAACTCATTTATTGTATAGAATGCATTATAATACAGCCATTTCTTAAGTTTATTTTTAAAAAGATATCTGACTTTGGTAAAATCAGCCCTTAGTCATTTAATTTAAAACTTATCATGCAAATACACCAAATAAAACCTACTTAGGTACATTGGGGACCTACCTTACCTACGTTACCTTTTATACAATTGGGGAAATTCCACCGAAAAAAACACTGCGTTCAAAGCGCAAAAGAAGTGTGTGCGTGCTGTGTTTAAACTGAAAAAGACTGATAGTTGTAGGCCATTATTCAGACAATATAAACTCCTTACTTTTTGACAGCAGTATTCGCAAAATCTAACGTGCACTTATTTCAAACTCTTAGATCGAAACGTCGCAATAGAGAAATATATGCTATTCCACACAAGACTGCGCTATACTCAAAAAGCTTTTTAGGAATGGCACCCAAGTTATATAATAAGCTTAATTGTATAAAAGGTCTTGACAGCATACACCATTTCAAAAAGGCTCTTCTTAATTTATTAGGCCAAAAAGCTTACTACACAGTCAATGAGTACCTAGAAGACAAATTGTAATTTAATGACATTTTATTTATTTCCATTTTATTTGTCAATAACTTAATTGTTTTATTTAATCTATTTAATTTTAATGTACTATTATCTGCTTAAATTTATTGTTATTTTAATTAATTAATTATTGTTATAGTTGAGTTCATTATTAATTTGACTGTCTTTATTATGTTTTTACCAATTATTCATTAAAAATTATAATTAGAAATATTTGTACGCCGTTGACGGCAAGACATAGCGCTCATTTATTAATATTGACATCTGTATTTTTGTTTACCTATGTTCTACAAATAAAATATTTGAATTTTGAATTTGAATTTACATTAAACTACTCTAACATTTATTATCGTCCTTGCTATTGTATTCATCTCACGTTACGTTATTCTAAAAGAAAATACTCAAGATATCAATAAGAAGCATGTAAGTAAAGCGAGCTATTTTCCAAGATATGTTTTAAATCTGTGCACCCGGGAATCTGGGCTGTCTCGACTGTCCCGTTGTGTAGTAAAAACAATATTTGTCATACTTTGACTGATATTTTATGATTAGAGATGGGCACGTGTCTTGTCGATATCGATAATTTGGTGTTATTACCTTTAGTTAGTAAACAATTTTTACCAACTATAAAGTTGGTTCTTGTATGTTTTTACTAAAAAGTTTAAGTTTACATTACATACAGCGTTGAAGCGATATCGAAATTGTATAGTTCGGTAAACTAATAATCATTTGAATGACTTACGTTCTTCTACAGCTCTTAAATTCTTGTTAAACTTGTGTTTTATCAGTCATCCTAAAAATAAAGTGAGTATGTAGGACAGCAGAAAATATCCATAAGTCTAACCGTCAGATTTTTTTACGAGGTTATTAAATAAACATTCAAAATTAAATAACAATTCCTCTATAAATAACACCATGCTGCTAGTTCGTGCTTAAATAACAATTGAAACGGGAAGCAGTAATCTGGGTTAGCGATTTTCATTACTATTACATTTCCAATATTGCCAGTAATGACCAATACAGCAGTAATACTGAAATTATACCCACTTTATTGTGGTAATGTTAATCTTATCGTATATTCTTTACGACTTCGCATGACTTTATTATACTGATTTGTAATTAGTTCCTTTGTTTTCTTTGAAATCACTTACTAATATACAATTTTATCAAGAAACCACTTCGATACCAACAATATACGTAGAATTGAACAAGATGAATTAGTGATGTATTTTTACTTTTTTATTTACTAATCAAAACTCTCATTTTGGCTAGTGGATTACTAATCCGTCTTAAAATGTTTATTAAAATCAGAGCTGTAAAAAATAAACATTGATATATCGATAAGCAAATTAGAGACAGTGGTGCCGATTCTCTTGTCACAAATTCTCTAAACTAAACTAAAAATCACTAAAATTTAGTTTATTCCTGTCAAACGACGATTTCCCATTCTGAAAATAGACCAAAGTGACACAACTTAACTATAATTTAGTTTGACAGCACTAAGATGGCACTGACTTTTAATTTAGTGAAAATGCTATTCTGAATTTGACGTTTTAACCTAAATTTTTGTTCTATATCTAAAATCCTCTAACAAACTCTGACTATTTTTAATCACGATTAAAAATGTGTGGAATAAAATTAGATGTCATGAACTAAAATTCAAACCAACACCTCGAATTCAGTAACAAAACGGTACTGTACCTTTTTTTTTTCTTTTGCTTATATCTCGAAAATGGTGTGTCCTATCGCAAAAATAATGAAAATTTTGACCCCCTTTGCAACCCGCAAACCCGTAATACTCTACATGTTGGTAATTTTATTTTTTTGTTTTCTTCAAAAAAGTGAAAAATTCCATACGTCGAGACGGCCACATTGCGAGCCTCTCCGGCTCAAAAAAAATCACGTGGTAGGCAAACAAGTAGGTACCAAGTGGAGTCGCGGTTGTCAAATTCGATTTTAGTTGTGTCAAAATAATTTTTAAATTTAGAGATTTTTTTTGGCAGAATAGCTCTAAGATTCTCATAGTAAAAAGTAAGGAATTTTAGTGATAGTTTAGTTAGTTTAGTTCGGTGTACAAGAGAATCGGCACCATTGTCCCATCCCTACGTAGCAATGGCACCGCGGGACCTGAGACAAGAAAAACGTCTTTATAACACACCTGAGCTCGGTGGACACTACAGCGACCCACCTTCTTGGTACTTTACGATGTACCCATAAAAATATTAAATAACAATGTCGTTTTACTTGCGGTTGTTAAATCTGGTACTAAGTGTCATTTAGTTTATAATGTAGGGTGGTTTCGGGTTTAAAAGTCCTGCTGTGCAGATAAAATTAAGATGGGCCGATGCCGTGTTGCTGTGTTTGTGCGATGACGTGTGACCAATTAGAATACTCAAAAGAGATTTGTACCTTTGATTGCACGATCGCACGATCAAACTCATCGCACGATCATCGACGATTATTAAGCATTTCCTTTGCTCGCGAGATGACTTGCAAGCTTCGATTATAAAGAAGAAAGAAAGAAAGAAAAATAGGTTATTGTCACAGAAACACGTGCATACAAAAAGATAACAGTAATCAGCTATATTTACCACAATATATCTAAATACCATTAAAAATAAAATTAAAAATGAGATCACGAGTATAGATAAATAATCGGCAGCTGCACGTCATGACTGTGACAAGAAGGCTTCCACTCAGCATGATGCTGCGCTACACCCACAGCACAACGCTGATTTTCAGTGGTCACCCGAAAAGGACGTACAGAAATCAATATTATTAATACGGATTAGGACATTCTAAAGAAATGTGTGTGTTAATCTCGTCGTGCGACGAAATCGCATCGTTTGATCGATTCGTAGCCAAATAGGACGACGCCTTAGAATCGGTTTTTCTGTGTTCACTGCTATGTATGAGCTTCTCCGAATCACACTCAATACTATTTGAAGGCAAAACCACGTGGTTTTAGTATACTGGTCAGTGTGGTATCTCTTTGAACGAGCCAGCCACACGTGGACCTCTAAACTGAATCTTCTTATTTTCGTATGGTTAGTGACTAAACTGACTGACTTGGCGTCACATGCTGTCGAGAAATATCTCTCTGGCATGCCGGTTTTTCCTACACCGTTTTTAAAGCAAGTCAATATTGATAATATAGTCGAAATAATTTACAAAAAAAATATCTGAACCTTTCTTTCTTAATTCGCGTACCTATCTAAAATAAGAAACGTATTATTATTGTTATAAATTCTTTCAGAAAGTGTGCTGAAGCGTGCAAAATTGACGGGTTGGGTGAAGTCGGGTCAGAACGAGCTCTTTACCTGATTAACGAACCGTGTGGGTCCATTCTACTCTGAGGTTAATTTTACAAATGAAACTAATACTGACGAGTTTCTCGATTGGCTGTTATTCAAAGTATCTTCGCTTTTGTAGGTAAATTATGAGCGTTTGATCTAAATAAATAATTTATCGAAGTAGAAATTTTATGTTTAAATATGAAAATTGTTTATGAGAACGTGTTAGACAATGTCTTCGGAGTTTCAGCTATGTATAGCGTAGCGTAGTGTAGCTGATTGTCCAAATTCTGATTGTTCAAGTTCTCAAGTCGACCCGTACGTATAATATGTTTTTTTATAAAGTTTGTTATTAGCTAATAAACGATTAGTTACACTAAAAGGTTTTTTTTATATTTTACTTTTCGCTTTTCAGTTATCGTTTCTCGTCGGTTTAATTATTTGTAAAAAGTTTTTTTCTCTACTCCACATAAAATAAATACCGTTCGTTAAGCAACCTTTGCCACCATAAATTAAAACTCTTATAGCCTTATGTAGAGACAATAAAGCAGTCTTCAGCCAAAGTTTTTCCCAATAAATCACAACTAAAACAAATTTAAGAAAGTATAAACACAAATTCAGTACCTACTCCGCAATACCAAAAATAAATACCTCAGACGCAAGTATCAAGATTGTCTCGTCCGCCTCAGCGACAGGTGCGGCCTGAGATACAATTACGTATCTACATTATAATTTTTTACAGAGGGATTTGTTTTATTTCGCAAGGAACCCTGAATGTTAAGGGCGTTGCTAAGATATGTACTTGTACTATAGCTTATTGATTTAGTTCAAGTTTTCTTGCGAGCAAATTGTTTTATTGAGCGTATGAGTTGTGGTTGTGCACAATGGTTTGGGGAATAAATGATACTAATTTACCATGTAAGACATAAGTACCTGACTGATAGTAGATAATAATATTATTAATTGACTTCACTTTAATTTCTGTTTTGTTTTGTTGACATTATTTTGTTTGTATAATATTTTAATTTATGTAATAATTTGCACGCCGTAAGGTAGACTGTAGCCGATCTCATTAATTTATGTACAAAATATTATACCTGTACCTACATTCATGGCAAATAAATTTCTGATTCTGAAAGAATTACCGCTGGCCAAGAAATCACTTCGAAATTCGAACGTTGTTGTCTCGTTGTGAATCCGCGATGATTTACTTTCAAAACAAATGAGTTCACTTTCGAATTGTGTGCGCTCACTTGAGTGAGGTTCCAAGTGAACGTTACAGAATAGAACTACCTAATTGACTAACTTGATAACCCTGTCAATTCTACCAATTAGATAGTAAACTTCCCCAAACCCAAATAGTTTCAAAAGTTCAGCTCAGACTACAAAATAGCCTACAAAAGTTCAGCTCAGACTACAAAATAGCCTACAAAAGTTCAGCTCAGGCTACAGAATAGCCTACAAAAGCCTAACTAGAGCCTACAACCCGTTACCACAACTATAAATAAAACCATTAAACATAGCAAAACTCTAGGAAAATCCAACGTCACACGAATAGAGGACCTAAATTAGTTGTAAAGTTTGTTCGGCCTAGACAAACACGTATAATGGCCGATTAGCCTCAGATAGCCGTTGATAGCCGTCTATAAACACATAAATTGACTGTATCGGGTGTGCCTTTCTGTGGATATGACCTTCGTTTTGATGAAGGCTTTTAGTTATATTATGTTCATAACGATTTTGGTTGAATATGTGGCGATATTGATAAATACACTTTTTTATCACTGACGCTGAAGGAGAACCTCTTGAGGAAACCCGAGGACCTAGACAAGAATAAAGAAGGAAAAGAAAGATTTTTTTTTTATCGTGAAGCTTTTGAGGTTCTTTCTAAGTCATCGGTCCATCTAGCAAGGAGGTCTACTAATCACGACATCATATCACCTACGGTCATAAGATTAGTTCGGGCCCGAACTAGGAATGAATGAGAATACGATTTGACAGTTGTCCCTACTCCCGATGTGTTTTTACCCTTCCGAGAAAGTTAGTTAATTAGGGGTGAGATTCATTCAATGTTGTCTGGGACAGACTGGATCCGGAAGGCGGAGGACAGGGTATTGTGGCGCAGCCTGGGAGAGGCCTATGTCCAACAGTGGACTGCGGCTGAGTTGAGGGTTCACTCTGAAGTTTCAAACTTTCGGACGGGCCCGTATCTTCGTTGACGGACATAGAGAGTATAGGTTCCCCGGCGTGGCGTTCCACACTCCGTCAGTAACTCAAGGACTCGTCTACTCCCTCCAACGGGCATCGTTTTATTTTACAAAGCTACAATAAGTCAGGCCAGTTTTCAGCTTCAACTTTGTAAACTATCTCTGTGATTTATTTCATTTTAATTTAATTCCGGGTTGATTTCGTGTTACCAGATCAGACAGACAGTCGCTTTATGTAAAATACTGGTACCTATTCAGCTGTATCCGGCGAAGCCAATCCAACATAGTTGGGAAATGGGAAAAAAGCAATGAAACTCCGGTCAAAGTTTTGAAAACAACACTGAATGAATTTTACGTTACAAATAAAAAAATCAATCAATGCAATTGTTAAATAAATAAATAAGGAAGTGCCTCTGCTGCCGGCGCCGGTCGCTGAATTGGCTGCCGGGGCTAACTTTGGTTGTCAATTTGGCATACGGAGTATAGGCAGGGTAGGCATAATTAATGTATTATAGGTAGCATACTTTTTTCCATAATCAATAAATTCCATATTCGAGTAATAAAGTACTACCCCCGAACTATTTAGTTAGACTAGATGAAATATTTTTACTTGCAAAAAAAAAAGGTTAGGTTAGAACTGTGACCCCCTGCGAGCGGTGCCGCGGCAGCGGCTGGCGAGTGCCAGAAACGATTAGAATATCTAGAAAGAATAAAGGCTCTAACATACTGGCGCGACTCGTCGTGTGAGGCGAATTTTAACAAAACAATTTCTGAGAAAACTACGCGGCGATCAATACGACGGCGTCGAGTCGCGTGACAAATCGCGCTAGTATGTAAGAGCCTTTACTTTAGTTAGGCTTAGTTATGGGAGCCGGCGGTGCCGGCAGCCTAAGTTTTTAATCTAGGCTGCCGGCAGTCTGTCGGTTCCCAAAGGCCGTTATTTTTGGAGCCAGCGCCCGCAGCATAGACACTGCCTAAAAATAATACAAGCCACAGCCAACTTATCGGGTTCAGTCTATAATTACAAGAACAAACAACAAGTAATATTTAGAGTACCCCTTCTCAAGTAAACACTCAACTATAATCCTGTTAATTCGATACTGTTCTCGATATAATCGGTAATCGGTTTAATCTTGATCCATTATCGTAATCGGTGCAATTGTAAACATCGAGTGGTTTCTGATGTATGTAACTATGGGATCGACTCGACGAGTCTCAAGTGTCGGCGCAGAATATGCGATGGAATACAGGGTGTTTGAATTTTGTTATTGTTTTCAACATTCTAACTAATATTATAAATGCGAAAGCGAGTTTGTTTTTTGTTACGCCTTCACGCTAAAACGCCTGAAAGGACCTGGAGAAGGATATAGGCTACTTTTTATCTTGGATCGCAGACACAGTCGCGGGCAACAGCAGCTAGTAAATCATAAAATCGATTTTTGTAATGCTGATTCGGGACTTTTAACTTAACTGTAATTGTCCGAGACAGACCTGATAAACGCTTAAACCCGGAAACGGCAGCAGGCAAAGATTAATGGCGAAATATGAGAGAGACCTATAGGTTAAAAACTCAAAAACTACGCAAGCAAAGTTAATAATGGGACCACCTTTGAAGCATGACTTATCAGGCTGTCAAACAAAAAAAGAATCATCAAAATCGATTCATAATTGGCGGATGATCGCGTAACATAAACACAAAAATAAAACATACAAACGAATTGAGAACCTCCTCCTTTTAGAAGATGTCGGTTAAAAAGCAAGGTGCATTTTCACAATTTATAAAATAACTCATTAAGTTATTGAAGCAGCATGTATCATCGAAAAGGGCGGGTTGAGTAGCATCATTGAACAATTGATACTGTCAAATACAATTGTAGGTTATAATTTATAATTCTTGGGGTGGTTTGGGATCGAGATTGACAATCTGTTTTAAGTATTATCTTCTTCTTTTCGGTTAATAACTAACTTGGTGTCAGAGTTTTAAAGCCGCCCATGGGCGGACTTGGCTTCACATGTCGTCGAGAAATATCTCTCAGGCATGCCGGTTTCCTCACGATGTTTTCCTTCACCGTTTTAAAGCAAGTGATAATACGTCCACTGCAGGACATAGGCCTCCCCCAAGCACCGCCACTTCAACCGGTTCTGTGCTTCTCGCATCCAGCGCATTCCCGCGGCCTTCACCAGGTCATCGGTCCACCTTGTGGGGGGCCTTCCAACGCTACGTCTTCCGGTACGCGGTCGCCACTCCAGAACCTTTTGGCCCCATCGGCCATCTGTTCCGATCAGACCTATTATGTATTATTATAGTAGGAGATGTCCAATAAAATTTGTGTTTCAAATTGGGCTAAAAATGAAGAGTTTTTATAGGTCACGCCGACGCATCTTCACCTCTTCACCATCATTATTGTGCCCTATGCCAATTTATTTTGGTGTCCATGCAACATGTCTTTTTCTTCCATACTTCTCTATGATGCAGCTGAATACCAGTATTTTACATGGAGCGACTGCCTATCTGACCTCCACAAGTATAACAACTACAGTAACTGGGTAATACGATACCCCTTGGTAAGACTGGTTGTCAGACTTTCGGGTTTCTGACGACCCGTAACGACTGTGAAAGATCCACGAATGACAGCCGGGACCAACGGCTTAACGTGCTTTCCGAGACACGGAGGAGTCTCGGTATGTAAAGATGGTCACCTATCCACGGACCAACCCCGGCAAGCGTAGCTTAACTTGATGGATCGACCCGTGCGGCTGTTATTACTTAGCCACGAGCTCCCAGTTTTATACAGAAGTAATGATTATTAAAGATACAAGTACCTTCTCACTGCAGTAGAAAGGTCTCTTCTCCTACGGAGAAGGAAGTCAAGCTGCGGGTGAACCCGATTCCATCATTCCATCAGAAGCCATCAGTAAGGCCTTAGTTACCAGAAAAACTTATACACTTGCTCAACGCGTGTTTAATATCAGTTTCATGTCAAACTCCATACATAAATGTCATGTTTAAAAGGCTTATCAAATATTAAACACGGTTTTGTTAATATTATTTTCTTTATAATATTTTCCTTCGCCATGTATCTTGAAGATATTTATTTATTCAAGCAACGCAATATTAAGCAATACATCAATTAAAAATAAGACAATAAATATCCCCTAACATAATCCGAAAATATTTATGAAAATGTAATATTAATTAGACCTTAATTGCGTAATTAAAAAAAAACAGGTTCAAATATACTCAATTAATTAATTAGCAAACACAAAACACTGGGATATTTTTGCCGCGCTTTTCATTTAGCCTCCATTTTCCAATATGGCGGCTTTGTTTACGTCAACCGTGGAAATGGCCGACTATTTTTGCGCGCGAAAATAGCTTGTTTACTTAGCGTTCTTGTTTTCTAGTCATTTAACTAATTGTGCTGGCTTAAATTAATTGAATTTTGTTGTGAACACTATGTTCATGAGACTCACTATTATAATAATACTAATTGTTGCCCGCGACTTCGTCTGCGATACAGGATGAAAAGTAGCCTATGTCTTTCTCCATGTCATAGTCTACCCATATGGCAAAATTTGTCGGGTCCGGGTACTTTTGAATTTATAATATTAAGGTAAAGATTGTGAGTTTGTCATTACTGGGTAGTGTTTGCCTCCTTAATTAAATCTGTTTTCAAGTTTATATCCACACAACTATAGAAAGTGTCTTTGTACCTGAATTAGCTTTTTCTCAACCAAATCCAGTTGTTTTTAGACTGATCAGAAACAACCAATTTTTCAATTTTTTTTTTTTTAATTCTAGATGTTTCATTGAACAACGGCTATTCCATTCGTCATCCGCCGAGCCTTTCCCCAACTGGCGGGTTTGGCTTCCAGTCTTACGAGATGCAGCCAAATACCAGTATATTACATGAAGCGACTGCCTATCTGACCTCCACAATACAGTTACTAGGTAACACGATAGCCCTTGGTAGACTGACTCTGTACCATTGATAAAAGAGAGTCCCAAACTCTTAGCCGCAAAACAGTTGTTTCTATAAAATTCTTACGACAACCGAGTCCTCACGATTCTATCGAAATACCCGATAAACAACGAAGACCCCACGAAAATTAATTACAAACCCATTTAAAATAACAATTAACCAAATGAAAGCACTAAAATAACCGGGCATATTATTAGTTTTCTATTTAATACGCCATTCAGGAACTTGCTCGCATGTAGTATACAAAATTAATTAAAACCTAATGCAATAAAGAGAATGGTTCCTGTGAGATGAAATCACTCATTCGTGAAGTGTGCAGACAAACTTGTAGCTTTCTCTTTCTAACGTATGTGTTTGTGAACATGTGTGAGAGGAATGGAGCACAGGCGGGTAAATGAGCGAAGTTCATTAGGCATTCGGAAAATGAAACTCAATCACATTTCTGTCGCCTTTACGGAGGATAGCGTTTTGCTAGAGTGAGTAATGCAGTTTGGTTGGATTTTCTTTGGGAATTTCGTGGTTGGTAGGAAGTTATAAGTAGGATTAAGTTCGTGGAGAATATTATTTTCGTGTTTGATAGTTCTACGAGAAAATGTTCTTATTTCAGAACTAGCATGTGGAATATAATACGCAATTATAAAAGATTATTTTTGTTTCACAAGCTTTTACACGTTATTTGCAAACTACTTAGGGACAGAGGGTACTTCACAAAGCTGTTATTGATACAATTAATCGTAGCAAGGTTTTTTAAGATAGGACTTTAGTGCAAAATCTGTAACTGAGAAGCAAAGTGGTAAACAACTGTTTTGTATCTGCAAAGAAATACCAAACTGTATAATTGCACCAAATAATATGTGGCCCTCAGGAAACAAATCATGAAAAGGAAGCTTGTGTGGTAAATTAGGACAAAGGGCACTTTTTCACTATTTCGCTTTAACCTGTTGAAGAGAATTGCAATACAGTGTCATTTCCTAGTCACCTATTTCCATCTCGACCCTTCCCCCATCGACCCATCACAGATCTACAATACCTGATTAATTCAGCTTACTTCTCCGCTCTAGCATAATGCTGTCCGCCCCAGTAACGTACGGAACGCGATTAAGGAAGCTTTGACGAGCGATGCATACTCGATTATGACTCGCTGGAATTAAATCATGAAATATGTACACGTTTTATTAGTTATTATAGAAATTAATGTTCGAAGTAATTAAATTAATTACTTACCTCGATATTCTTATTTTTAATGGAATTCTCAGGCTGTAGTGCTATTCTGTAAAATTATTTGAATCTCACTCAAGTGAGCGCACACAATTCGAAAGCGAACTCATTTGTTTTTTAAAGTAAATCATCGCGGTTTCACAACGAGACACCGTTCGAATTTCGAAGTGATGATTGGACAATCAATTGAGCAGAAGATCTACTGTCATGTCTCATAAATTAACTGTTGTGATTCAAGTGAACAAAATAATAAAATCCAATCAAAAGTGACACGTGATTTTATATTTTTACGCTAACAAAGCCTTTGGTTCAGCTAAAAACAATATTACTTACTGAAAACTGTCAAAAACCCATAATTCACAATTAAACGGGCTGACAAAAGATAGATATAGAAGCATTCATAACTCAATTGTGTATCTGTCTGTCACCGAAATTGTTTTTGGCGGGTGCAATCTCGAAAACTAATTGTTCGCCATTTTATAATTGAATATATTTGTTTACCTGCCGAGTGGCCCTCGGCGCCATCTTGCGGGGGGAAGCGTAATTAATTTGATAATAAATTGCCGAATACCAGAGAGAAATTAAAATATTTTTGTGGTGAGGGTAGGATTAAATCGGTGGGCAGTAATATAAATTGTTTTGGTGATCCGATAGTGATCGAGATGGCGTGTGGAATTTTGATATTTAGCGTTATTATTTGTTTGATTGGAAGCTGACTTTTCTATGCGAAGTAGGTTGTTTTTTTTTTTTTTGTAAAAAGTTTTTATTTTTTCACTTTTCAGTTGTGGTACCTACCCCACACAAATTCGTATACCTACCGTTATTTGCTATGTAAATAACACTGACGGAGTCAATTAACATAATAATATCGTCTACATACGCAAAGTGGGAAAAATCCGTAATTATTGAAGCTAACTCAAAAACTATGCAAGCAAAATTAATAAAATTTATATGGGACCACCTCTGAAGCGTGACCCACCAAACAAAAAAGGAATCATCAAAATCGATTCATAATTGGCGGAGTAATCGGGTAAAATATACACAAAAAAAAAAAAAAAAACATACAGGCGAATTGAGAACCTCCTCCTTTTAGAAGAAGTCCGTTAAAAATGAAACGTAGAATCATTGTTGATTCCGAAACAACTTTTTCGTTATGTAAGTTATGTACAATATTAATAGTGTCTTGCCCGTTCTACTCCATAGGAACCTACTACGCTTTGGAATGGGCAACTAGCTGTAGGTTGTCTGTAAAAGATCGCTCTTAGCGATAAGACCGCCCATTGTGTCACCCTATGTTAAATTTCTACATTTGTATCTGTATTTTTTATGGTGTACATAATAAAGAGTATTCTGTCTATCTATCTAGCTTCATCTTTCTGACTGACCGACCGGCGACTCCTTGACAATTCAAAAGTGCGTGTAAATGGTTTAATTGAAATAAATGCTTGGAGTATGAGTTTGTGTTGGTTTCTCCTGGATTTCTGGACAGATTAACATTATTCTTTTACTAAAAACTGTTAGTTGAATAGTTTTTAACCATAATTAGCTTTCTAGTGAGTTTATGAAGTCTATTGTAGATTTAATGAAAAAAAAAATACATGCATGGGATATTGTGTAGGTACTTATTGTTTCATTTCTACAGAGGGCGAACTTCCTCATACCGGGCATCATTTTCGAGATTTAATCACGGATTAAAACATAAACCGAATACTTGACGAACAATCATTAATGAGTAGGTATTGTGTCAGAAATCAGAATTGCAGTACAATGTCGTTATTACTTTGAATTTGAACCGTCACAATGGCAGGATGCAGTCCTGAAGAATAAATTCATATTTAATAACTGAACGAGTTTTGTTTTGCAATATTGTGCTCGTTATTACAGGGTTCTGTATGAGTTATTTTATTGTTTTCAACCTTTTTAAAGAAGCTGAGGCCCTAGACAAAGTGACATTCTATCAGTGATAACGATGATGGAAAAGGCAAACATGTATAGGACTGACATAAGCTATCGAAAAGCAATATGTCAATTCTGTTGAAAGGCGTTGTAGTAAAACGAAACGCTGTCGAAGCGATTGTCACTTGTCTAGGCCCTCTGTAGTTTCATTTTATAAACATCGTCGCTTCGAAATTCGAACGGTGTCTCGTTGTGAATCGGCGATGAGTTGAGTTCGCTTTCAAATTGCGTGCGCTCACTTATGTGAAGTTCCAAGTGAATTTTACAAAAGAATAGTACTCGTAGAAATAAAAATTCAAGACAAGTGCAAAACTTAATTCGTGAATTAACTAAGTTTCGGTTTACAGCCTTTCCCTACGAATAAAGCCTTTAAGGCTTTTATTCATCTAACGCCATCGGTATTGTCTAAATATCAACATCAAAAGTACCTAAGTATTAATTTTGAACATATAAACATACATACATAAACTCAAGCCTTTTTCTCATGGAGGAAGGCAGAAAGTACAGAACCTGCTACTTACTTGAATTTATATCACACAGCTTTTTGGAAACCATGCGGAACCCTAAAACCCTAGTATCCGTCATCGCTGGAACACCTGGACTCAAACCGTGGCGTGTAAAACAAAGGGCAGGACAATGGCGGCAAATGTTTTATACATTGGCACCGCGTGTTGTGGTGTGAGGGAGGAGAGACCAGCGGTATTGTAAGAGTGACCATAAAATACTAACAATAATGTGATGTATCTTTTGAGAGGAGCTCGTGGCTAAGTAACCACAGCCGCAAGGGTCGATCCATCAGGTTAAGCTACGCTTGCCGGGGTTGGTCCGTGTATGGGTGACCATCTTTACATATCGAGACTCCTCCGAGCCTCGGAAAGCACGTTAAGCCGTTGGTCCCGGCTGTCATTCGTGGATCTTTGACAATCGTTACGGGTCGTCAGAAGCCTGAAAGTGTGCCAACCAATCGTACCATGGACATCGTATTACCTAGTTACTGGGTTTTTGGATGTCAGATTGATATTCAGCTGCATCCGGTTAGACTGGAAGCCAACCCCAACATAGTTGGGAAAACACTAGGCAAATTGATTGTACCTACAAAAGTTGTATTACAAATTATCGTGGACAATAAGTAATAATTTGTATTTTGCCGTTTTCGACTGACAGTCCAGTGTCACACGTCTGGGCCCTTTGACTTCAAATGATTAACGCACACTAAGACCAGAGCAGAGCATTTTCTGAGACTACTGAAAAATGAATCTTATGACAATTCCAGACATTCCAAAATTAAATACATGAACACGCAAGCTCGAGCATGGTCGAGCATCAAGTAGGACGGTCAAAGTGTGTTTAAGTTTGCAATGTATGGAATTGTCATAAGATTCATTTTTCAGTAGTCTCGCTGACGCTAAGTCGCTTGTATCTCTTAACTTAGACCAAACCACAATCCATGGAATTCTTCATAGCTGTAAATTAGGCTTTAAAAATATAAGAACAAAGAATATTAGAACATAGCCTAGCTATGAATGCTAGACTACGACCTATTGTGACTAGAACCTTTGTTCCAGCCCTCGGCTTACTATTGTCATTACAATTATAGGGTAGTTTTAATTGTGGTCGTACTGACGTAATAATAATAATAAAAATGGGGTGGTTATTACCTATTAGGGTTATTGGGAGTCGTTGACGCGTTTTTTGATGCTCCAGGTTGATGAGGGAGACTCGTTCATTTAAAATCGATTACCGATCCGTGTGTGTGACTGTATGAGAGCGATCGAAGCTAAAGATGGCGTTTGTATCGATATATCGGTGAAATTTTCAAAAAAATCTTTTTACTTTATTTTGTTTACTTTTTATTCATTACTAGCTGCGCCCCGCGGTTTCACCCGCGTTAAGTCTCGATCCCGTGGGATTATCGGGATAAAAAGTATCCTATGTCCTATTCCAGGTCATGGTCTACCGATGTGCCAAATTTCATCCAAAACCGTTCAGCCGTTTTAGCGTGAAAGCGAAATGCGAAAGTGAGTTTGTTTGTTCATTTGTTTGTTACAAATGAACAAACAAACTCACTTTCACATTTATAATATTAGTTAGGATAACCAAACTAGGAAAAAAGTATCCTTTTTACGGCTCTGAATTCCAGCGGTTTTAGTCAGTGGCGCCAACGGTGTTGCTATTGGATATACATCGTATTTGATATATTTTCGTTATTTGATATTTTATATCTTTATATCGAATTAATAAATATCGCCTAAAAATATCGATATATCGATGTCTGTTGAAATTTTTCGTCAGTTATTACTTACGCCGTGTACACACGGCTACACATCAAGCAATACATTTCCAGTTTATGCTGATCTCGTATTGTATAGGATTTCCGTACAATGCGACGTCAGCTTATACTGGAAATGTATAACTTGATGTGTAGCCGTGGGTACAAGATGGCTTACACTACTGTATTTTTTAATTATTACGATTCTCTAAACCTCTTATGAGTCCGCCATCAACAAACAAAACAGTAGCTCATCTAACCTCTCTCTCTTTCCAGGAGGCGGCTGCAATTTCCCAGAAGGCTGGACGGGCGGCTGGTTCCAGTCGGGCATCCCTGGGCTCATCTACATCAACTCTACCACCATGCAGGGCAAGGGGGAGTGCGCCGAGACAGATGCCAACGACAAGTTCCTGGTCTACGACAGGTTAGCTACCATCATTAACATTCCCAAGATTGACAGAGGTTCTAGCAAGAACGCGCGAAGTAAACGTCACATAAATTCAAACGATTTTTTCATCGAAAAAACTTATAACGCATAATTTGCGGAAGCCGGATTTAAAGTTCAGCCCAATTTTTTTTTGGTCATCTATTTATTGATTTAATTCGGTTTTCGGTATCAAGGTAATTTAACGTATCATTTTTAAGACCATCAACCCAGAATGTGAAAAGAGAATTATTAAAAAAGGTTTCTTGTGAATTTGATTTAAAAAGAAAAACAATTTATGGAGATTTATTTTGTGTAGACCCGGAGCCATGACCCCCTGTTGCCCTGCCTTAAATCCGGCCCTGGGCATGCATATTCTTGTTCTTCGTTACTGTAACTAACCTGGTGCCAGTTTAACCAACTTGCTGTCAGAGTTCGTATGTCGCCCATGGGCAACTGACTTGGCTTCACATGCTGTGGAGAAATATCTCTTAGGCATCTTCACGATGTATCACGACGTCACGCAAAATCCTGCATCGCGCAAGCAGAGTTTGCCGTGCGTCTAGCATATATACAACGTCCCGACATCACCGGGCAGTAGCCAACTACACACGACACCCGTCTGGTCGGAGGATCCTCCCTTTTATATGGAGGATGAGTGAACTTTACTTCTATATATTTTTGTGTAAAAACTTTATGGATTGTGTTTGACAAAAAATATATATTGACATAAGTCTTGATGATCACACATAATTTTAATGTTTCAGGAATGAAGACTGCTACAGATGCCTGGTCATACACGAAAAGCACAAATATGTGTTACAATATAAAGAAAGTAAGTATATGCAACCGTTTTACCTCCTAATTCTGCGTCAGAGTTTAAATATTTAGGTAACTCTTCTCTAAAGGAATATATTCTTGAAAACAATCGATTTGAAACTATTAACTAGCTTCAACTTTCAGACTTACTGATTGACTTTTACCTCAGACCAACAAAAAAGGAAAGACAGATCACGCCGTACAGCAAAAGTGAAGCCACCTTTTTATCTATGTGTGTGTAAAAAGGGTTGTCAGTTGTTAAAGTTTTTCCCTATAACTTGGGGAATAATATTTTGGGTACGAGTAAGATATTGTTGAGTATGGTATTGTACCTCAATTGTAAGGAAGAATTCCGAAACAAAAACATTTTTTTTTACATCGCAAAATAAAATAAAAAACTATTAAGTACAAAGTGCATTTAGGAGATCACCTTTTATGCAAGAATTGCTTGTGTTAGGAGACTCCGCTCTTTCACTTAGAATTATCCATTAATTTTCAAATGAGTGTTAAAAAATAATATATATGTATATATATAAATAGGTTAGTAAATTACATAAAAATCAATCTGTATATAAATGAATGAGCGTAATACAGCTTCTTCCAATAACCATGCACACAGAAATTAAACTATAAGTTATAAGGTAGTTGAAGCGTAAATCATATCATCGTCGTGGGTATGAGTCTTTAAGTAAATTGTTTTGAAATAAAATAGGTACTTAATTATATTTTTAATCAACTTTATTAAATTCAAAAATAATAAGTAATGTCCTATCGTCAATGGCTACATGAGGCAAGTATGGTAATTCCTACAAAAAAAATTAAAAGAGTAATGGCAGCTTTTGATTAAAACCTTAGGAAGATAAATGAAGAATTAGTACATACTTGAATAAACGTAGAGCCTGAACTTTGTGACACCGAGTTTTGAGCAATTTCATTGGACGATGGAAATAACATCTAAAAAAAAAATTTGGGACAGTAGTATTTAAATTAGCTAGTCTAAGCTGAGAAACTAACTAAAATAAAATACAGTCTATGTTTAATTACTGTGTTGCTGAAAATCTCATTTTTGTTTTTCAAATTGTATATACCTTTTTAGGATATCCGCTTTTGATCACACGGCGAAGTCCACGATTAGTTGAATAAAGGTCATTATTATCAAAATGATCAGAACAAACCACACTGCTTTTCGATGGCAGCCATTCTGGATCATTCCGACTGTTTCTTATAGCTACTATCCATTTATTTTTATTTTCAGTATTACTTGGAAATCTAAAATATTAAATGCATAAAAAAACAGACATATAATTACTCGTAGTAAAAAATGGGGAAATTTGAAATCATATTATGGCAACCCTCGCTCTTTAAATGTCACTGTTTTCGTTCGTTCATTCGTTCAGGTTTTTTGTTCCAAATAACCTAAAATTCATAGTTATCTAAATTAAAAAACGATGTCATTTTAAGTACTTACAAGTGAAAAGTGATTCCGTGAGACTTTTTCTGTGATTTAGTATTGTTTTTACACGTTTTCACTACACAGGAAGGCATAATTATATTTGTTTTGGTGATGTTAGCTAGACGACGACTCGTGACGTACTAGGAGCGATGAGCTTGGATTTAGTGTAGGTGTGTGCGTGAGCCTGTGTGTTTACTTGCAGGAGCGTGGTTTTGTGGCTTCACTTTTGATGTACGACGTGATCTGTCTTTCCTTTTTTGTTGGTCTGAGACTTTTACATTTAAAATGTACATAAAATAATTGCTAAATACAACGAGGTAAACTCTTGTGCTTTCTAAAATATTTATAAAATTGCACAGACATTTGTAATTTGAAGAAACGTTTCTAAGATATCTGCTTTCTCTTCATGTAAATGTTACGGAAGCTAAAAAAGGGATTCCTATTTCGTGTTAAGACGATTGACCGTAACAATTATCGTCACAATGACTGCCAAGTCCATATCCCACTTGACAGCAACACAATGAGTCAAGTTCTTTTTAACTTTTTCAAATTTCTTGTAATAAAATTGAGGTTTTCTTTTTCACAGCATACTGCGGCCAGAGGGACTCACTATCCACAATGTGTGAGTCAATAACTGGCGATGCGGCCCTCTACTCCATGTTCAGAAAGGAGCCCAGGCCGCTGCCTGAGCCGTGCCCGTTCCATCCAGCGCCGTTCACATTCACCTATAGTCGGTATGTGTTCAATAACTGACGATGCGGCCTTGTACTCCAAGTTCAAACAGGAACCCAGCCTTCTCTGCCAGGGCTGCGGGAAAGTCCGAAAGGGATACCGGGGCCCTTGGCAAAAGGCAACTGAAGGAACACGGGTGGGTTTTAGTCGGTAAAAATCGGACACGTCCTCCCGCTGCGCCCAGAGCGGGAGAAGTCATTTGATGATACAGCACCATAAAAAAAACAAATCTCTTATTTACACTACTACTTGCTCAAATCTTTCCCTAGTGACTAGGAGATTTGAGAAAGTGGTCTTCTATAAAGTTCACTTGGAACCTCACTCAAGTGAGCGCACACAATTCAAAAGCGAACTCATTTGTTATTAAAGTAAATCATCGCGGATTCACAACGAGACACCGTTCGAATTTCGAAGTGAGAGAATAATTCAAAGATGTTTCTGGGAGAAAACGCATTTGCCATCTCTAGGCGTACACGACGGCGCCGGCGCACTTACCGGGTGGAGACTGGTTGTCAGGCATCTCTTGAGCGTAGGCCACCCTGAGGGCCTAGACAAGTGACAATCGCTTCGAAAGTGTTTCGTATTTCTACAACGACTTTCAACAGGATTGACATACCTGTTGAAAGTCGTTACATTTTTGCCTTTTCCGTCATCGTTATCGCTGATAGAATGTCACTTTGTCTAGGGCCTCTGGAAACGAAATGAAACGAAGCTAAGTCCGTTAAGCTTTTTCGTAGGTACTAAGCGAAATAAAAACGGAATTATCAAAAGATGTGGGGGAAAGCTAAACGAGTTGTCGAAAATCGAGTTGAATGGCGTGCAATGGAGAGGCCTATGTCCAGCAGTGGGTGCTATCACCATAATGGTAGAAGGCAGCCAGCTTCTGTCGTTGAACCTCGCTTAGCAGGGATTTCTTATAAAATTTTATAATTATTTCCAGTGGACGCGTTGGTCTAGTGGTCGCAAGCGCTACTGCTGATCATGAGATCCTGGGTTCGATTCCCGGGACAGGCAGTGTTATTGTGTTTTTCCATCTGGAATTTTTCAGTGGCAGCCGGGAGTCTGGATTTGTACCCGTTTGACGGCAATAGGCTCACCCCCTATTACATGGGGCATCCTACTAATATTATAAACGCGAAAGTTTGTGAGGATGGATGGATGGATGTTTGTTACTCTTTAACGCAAAAACTAGAGAACGGATTTGAATGAAATTTGGCACACAGATAGTTTATAACCTGGATTAACACATAGGATACTTTTTATCCAGATATTCCCACGGGATCAGGACTTATGCGGGTGAAACCGCGGGGCTGCTAGTATAACATAATTGGCGAAGTCGTGGTGTACTATAGGTACACCTCTGCCCAACCCTTCGGGGAAGCAAGGTGTGATGTTATGTTAATATTTCCAGTGGATCCGGCGACTGCGCGAACCCTCCGTCGCGCGCGGAGTCTTGCACGGACGACTCGCGGCTGCTGCTGCGTTACATGGCCTGTCCTGATGTACCGGGCACCGAGAGTAACGGTATGTAACTATACTGGTCGTCAAAACTTAGTACCACACTTCTAAAATTGCACTTTTAAATTACACAAGATTTATTTTCGAAATAAAAAGGATTACAAACATAATTAAATTTTTTATATAAAAACTTTATACTTAGCCAATAACAGTCTTATAAGGAGTGGCTAAAAACACCTTATAAACAAAAACACTCCTTTGCCAACTAGTTTATAAGTTGTATCATATCTTTAAGTTATTATGTTGTACTAACATAGGCTAAGTTCATACTAATACTATATGGATCTCTTGGTCTGAATTAAAGATTTGAATTTAAATTTATCAAATTGATGCAACTATTTTTTTATTTTTTTTTTATTTATTTTTTATAAAAAATATTGCCCCACACTAAGAATTTCTTCCTGTATCGTGGATGCGTTTACAAACATAGAAACTCACATACACTAACACCCAGACCCGGAACAACTACTTGCAGATCATACAAATATTTGTTCCGTGCGGGGATCGAACCCGCGACACGTTGCGCAGCAGTCCATCGCTCAGCCACTGCGCCAACCGTGTCGTCAAACTATTGACTCTTTGTTTCTGTTTTTGTTTTCACATTTATTTCTTGATCGATGAATTTTGATTCAAAAGCCAAGGTGTCAAAAAACATGTAATTAAGGCGTAAAACTGTAGTTATAAATGTTGTTTGAGTTTTTTGCCAGTAAGTTAAAAATGGCAATTTTTTGGTTTAAGTTAAAAACGTTACTTATGTATAATAAACTATCATTTCCAAGAAAGCTGATGAAATTTGCTATAAAACGTTTTTTACTTCAAAACTCTGGCTTCTACAGTTCAGGAGAAATTTGCAATTTTAAAAGTGTGGTACACACGGCTACACATCAAGCTATACATTTCCAGTATAAGCTGACCTCGCATTATACGGAAATCCTATACAATGCGAGATCAGCATAAACTGGAAATGTATAGCTTGAGGTGTAGCCGTGTGTACTAAGTTTTTAAGGCCAGTTATATGCAAGTATATTGAAAGTCTGACAAGGAAACAAGCTTCTTCATCGGTCGTATTTATTGACTTGAATGAGAGCTCATGCTGTGGTTATCCAGTCAGCCGCGTGATTGTCATGGTTCGTTGGACGTACTATGAGTGTTGCTAGCTACATGTGGAGGCTAGCGTAATGCAATAGTTCATCTTTATCATAATTAATGGAAACTGAAGAAAGAGCGTTTGCTTTCCAATCTTATAATAGATATAGTAGTTCAAGTTATCCTACTATCCTACTAATCCTACTTATATTATAAATGTGAAAGTTTGTGTGTTTGTTACTCAATCACGCAAAAACGGCTGAATGGATTTGGATGTAATTTGGCAAACAGTTAGTTTATAACCTGGATTAACACATAGGATACTTTTTATCCCGATATTCCCACGGGATCGAGACTTACGCGGGTGAAACCGTGGGGCACAGCTAGTAATCATATAAATACCAAACTAGGAAAAATGAGTATACTTTTTACAGCTCAGAATTCCAGCGGTTTTAGTCAGTGGCGACAACAGTGTTGCTATTGGAAATATATCGTTTTTGATACATTTTCGATGCTTGACATTTTATATCGATACATAGAAATAATAAATATCTCTTAAAAAATCGAAATATCGATATATTGATATTTGTCTGCAAGCCTAGCTAAAGATTTTTTGCCTATATTTCCAGTTGAGGAGCTGATCTGCCTGGCGACATGGAAGGAGGGCTCCACGCGATACCTCGTTGGTCTCATCTCACAGGTTCAGAGGAGGAACTCCATCTCCACTGATGAGGATATGTACAGGTATGAAAAAATAACTGCATTACTATCTCAACTGATAGCGTAGGAGTAATAAAAGGTAGCGCGTGTTTCACCTCTCATCGAGGCATCCTCAGGATGACGATTGACTTGTCGCGAACCAGAACACGTGTTGCCACGCCGAGCACCGGACACACGGAAACACTTGTAGATTTCTCATAGGGTTTTTATGACTCTTTAGGAATATTTAAGCGGTATAGGGTAAATATATCTACGTCTATTGTATTTTATCTTTAGGTAATGAATAAAAGAGTATGCCAATAGGTCTGGAAAATGCTTTGAAGACGAACAAAAATCGTTATATTTATTGCTTTTACGTTGCCAGATTTCTCCTAGGGTTATTCCGTTCATCCACCCTAAAAAATCCACCCTAAGGTGGATACTTGGAAACGTATGTCCGAGAATCCACCCTAAGCCTATAAATTCCGTTTGTCCAACTAGGCCTAAAGTGGATTCTCGGACATACGTTTTTCAGTATCCACCTTCGGGTGGATGAACGGAATAGCTCTTCTCCTGTATTTTGGGAGCGTTTACTACAAGCAAACCTAATCGCAAAATCGTTTTTTTATTTTTATTTTTTATTGTATTTAGATCTATTTTGGTTAAAATTGCTGATCTTTTTGTATGCACGTGTTTCTGTGACAAATAAACCTATTTTTCTTTCTTTCTTTCAAAAATTCCACTGACAGCCCGACTCGAAAAACGATCTGTACATAAGCGGGGTCGAATCCGCGACATGCGTAGCCAGCAAATCGCTCAGCATCTGCGTTTAGTCAATTGATAGTCAAGCTAAGATTCTTCTCAAATCTGATTCCCCTCAATAATTCCAGATGCTTCGTGTACAAAGGCCAACACGCGGACAAGACCGTGACGTACAACATCGCCCAGTCAGGAGACGCCACGTGCAACGGTCTGACGTCACCCGTCGACGGCAGTCGCACAATGAAGCTCACCAATAGTACGTATGACGAGTATACTTGTAATGTGTTTGAGGTTTATTAGAGTTAGGGTTTTTATGATCCGATACAATATCGAATTTATTTACTACACAATAAGGTACACGCGCTGCGCAGCACCGCGCATCTCTGCGTACTTTGACACTTGTCAACCCTCGCACTGAAATTATACCTTTACGTGAAGAAAATAAGTTTGATAATTGCTAAGAAGTGCGCCCAGCGTAGCGTCGCTTCACGTCGCGGTCTGTATGACCCTTAGGATAGGGTTCAAGTAAAAGTATGCGCTTCGGTAATCTTCGTGTTTCCGAATTAGCACGAACGGCGCGCCACAGAGTAACCCCCCACAGAAGTAATGCTTCTAAGTTTATTATTGCCGAGCTTGTACACCTATTAATGTGTGTTTGTATGAAGTTTTCTCTCTGTCGGGTTACTTACTCCGGTCGCTGGTCGTCATTTGTCACTCAAAAATTTGATAAGTTTTTTAGATTTGCATATTTATAGAGGCATAATATAACGGCCTTACTAATAAACGTTGTATAGCGCCTGTATAGTTACACAACGCTTTGTCTTCTTCCTTCAAAAGTCAAACTACTTTTGAAAGAAGAAGACCAAACGTTGTGTAATCATGATAATACAAAAATTAAGTAATAAAAACTAAAACCCAACTACGACTGAAAAGGTATAAACAAGACACCACAGACAGACAAATTAAAAATCCGGAGTCACACGTGTTAGGGCATAAATCGAACATGATTACGTGTGACTCCGGATTTTTAATTTGTCTGTCTGTGGTGTCTTGTTTATACCTTTTCAGTCGTAGTTGGGTTTTAGTTTTTATTACTTAATTTTTTTTAAAATTATTTTGGGTTATAATATATATATTTTTGAAATGTGCTCATTAAGCCCTTTCATTTGATACCCAACATAGTACGATTAAACAATATTTTTTTTTAGTTCCTGACTTTATTTCCTCTAAGAGGGCGCCATTTTTAATTTAATGTGACGTCACAGCCTATAACCAACGGACAATCAAGACGCTTCTAACGATACCTTATTTGTCAAATTGTGATGAGTGGTTTAGAAGATACAAGGGAACAGATGAACATACATACATACATACCGGTCAAAATCATAACCCTCCTTTTTCTTCGCCGTAGTCGGGTAAAAATAGGTCACAACTCTACATTAGATCTCATCTTCGCGCGTTCGTATTTCCGAAATCAAACGATGATTCCCGAAGCGCATACTTTTCCTTGAAGATCTGTAGTTATGTAATGTTCCTTTTTTATTTTTTTTAGTTATCTTTCTCGTATATTGGGATCTTGTGTAATCTAATATTTTTTCCTTTTTTTCTTATTTCTAAGATACTACTAAATGTATAAAAAAAATTTATTATTCTTTTAGTTTTTAATTTTTGGTAGTGGGAAATAAATGTTCTATTTACTGTGTTTTTTAGTTTCTTGCTTTTAAATTTTATAATATTGGGATCTTTTCTAATATAATGTTTTTTTCTCCTTTTTTTTCTTATTTCTATGACTACTAAATATATATTTTATTTTTCTTTTTCTTTTTAATTTTTGGTGGTGGGAATTCAATGTTTTATTTACTGTATTTTTTGGTTTTTTGCTTTTTAAATTATTTATTTATTCCTGGTCTTTTGGAACTCAGTTCCTTAACGCGGCTTGTAATAGGAGGTAACTGGTAGACATCGTCACGTAAGGAAAAACCGTTATGCCCCCTCTATGCGATTTTCTCTCTGTCTCTTTCTATTATATATGAGTGTGTGTGTGTGCGAGTATCACGTTAGGAACTTCGTTTCTGACGAGGGTCACCCGAGCCCACACTTTTTTTTTCTTTTTATCGACCTGTTGTCTGCAGGCGTAGCATGGCGCTTTCTATCTCTACGAAGAATAGACATAGCTTTTTCTATACAAAGTGACAGTTCGTTTCTTCATTTTTGACATCCACCGTAGAAATCCTTCTACAATCTGTCATTTTGTCTTTCATTTCTAACGATCTTTGTCTAGGTCTTTTTGTAGATAGACTATTTCGAAGAAAGTTTTCTATCCTTACTGTCAAAATCACACTGACAACCGACATTTGTCTAAGGTAGTGAAGACAATTTGATTTTCGAAAAAAATCCTATGACAAATCAAAGAATTCTGAGTCGAATTATGTAAAAGAGTGAATTTCGTAAAAAGTGCAGTTGACTCTTTCTACTTTGCTGCCGTCGTACCGTCTACACGAAAGGTCATTTTTGTCTACTCTTCCGTCGACAAAACGGTGCTCATGCTACGCCTGCTGATGTGTGTTGCACCAGCTATGTTTTTTTTTTAAATAAATAACTCTAGGTTAGACTAGAAGATAATACTAACGCTAGGTATAAGTCTCCTTTATGTGCGTTGTTTACTTGTGTAAAAAGTAGTAAATAAATAAATAAAAAAAACTCCGACTATGACGACGAAACCTTCAGTTCACCGTTTTCTCGTCTTCAACAACAACAACTCAACAACTCGACTTGATAACCGACTGTCTGGAAAAAACTTAATTTTGTTTCGCATTTATAATAATAGGTCTTTACCTATGAAATTGCCGTTCTGCAGTACTGGCCATTTCAAATCAAAATAATTTTTGTTTGGCTAAGAATTCTAATTTCAAATTAATTTTATTTTAAAAACATGGAATTCTTTTTTCAAAAGAAGTCATTTGTTTAATGATTAGTGTTAAATTTTCATCGCATTTCAATCTTTTTCGTCATCATGGATACGTTAAAAATTCGAGTAATTATGGAATATGAGTACCGTCGTGGCAGCAACGCGGCACAAGCGGCACGCAACATCAACGACGTTTACGCAGCTAACACTACAAACCAACGCACCACCTGTTATTGGTTTGCTCGCTTCCGTTCTGGAAATTTCGACCTGAAAAATGAACCTCGCGGTCGTCACTGTTTGGTGGTCTAGCGCCGGTGTGATTCATCACAGCTTCTTACCAAACGGGGTGAGCATTACTGCAGATGTGTACTGTGAAGAACTGAACACAATGATGGAGAAGCTGGCACATCTCCAACCAGCATTGGTCAATCGCTCGTCTCCGCTGCTCCTGCACGACAACGCGCGACCTCATATTGCACAGCAGACGGTCTCCAAGTTGCAAGAACTGGGGTTGGAAGCTCTCCGTCATCCGCCCTACTCACCAGACCTTGCGCCTACAGACTACTACTTTTTCCAGAATTTGGATAACTTTTTGGCGGGAAAAAAATTCAATACCCGAGAGGCAGTACAAACAACAAATGCCCTTGAAGAATTTGTTGCCTCCCGTCCAGCCGATTTCTTTAAGAAGGGCATCAATAAACTGCCACTGCGTTGGCAAAGATGCATTGATTGCATGGGTGATTACTTCGATTAATACAAATAAAAAATACATGTAGTATGAAAATTCGTTTAAAAATTCTTTTAAATTTTTTCATACAAAACGGCAATTTCATAGGTAAAGACCTAATATTAGTTAGGATAGTGTGGTTTCGAAAAAACATAGTGTTTACGAACATCATAAAATATGTATCGATATTTTTAGAAGAAAATCGCTTTTGAAGTTCAAGTTTGTGTCTTCATAAACTACGTAGATATAGTAGTAAGTAAAGAATACACTTTTTGATATGGGTATCATTAACATAGATGTAAGAGGTGCTTTAAGTTCTGATACCATCCCTAAATCTAAGATGGCGGCCTTAACAATGTACAGTGTGACATTTAATTCAAGGGCACCCTCTTAATGAGTCATTATACTAATCAATATTAACAACTTTCACGGTGGGACCAATCGCGAAAGAAAAATCAGCTGTTCCTACATTTATGTTCGCATAACTCGTCAAAGTGTAGGGAACTGTTGATTTACTTTTCGCGATTTCACTGTTGGTCCCATAGTGAAAGTTGTTCATAATGATGAGTACAATGACCCCTTAAGAGAATGCCCATTAATTAAATTTCACCCTGTATAATAATAGTTTGTCTCCATGGGTATCATTTCCATGGTTCTTTGCTAGTACTTAGGTAGAAATAAAGTTCATTGCTTTACGACCTAGTTATTATTTCATATTACAAATACAATTATTAATCATCAATACAATTACAATTATTAATTTTCGCTATTGCACCTACCACTGTTTGTCTCTGCATCACCCAAAGGTTGACTGGTAGAAAATGCCTATGGCATTAAGTCCGCCTCTGTTACATTTGTGTGCTTAAAGAATTAAATAAATAAATAAGTCATCGAATTTTGCTATGAAATCTCCCATAATTTTGTATTGTCAGGAAAACAATATATAAGAACATTTTGTGTCACACATTCATATTAAAACTATCCATAAGTATTATATTATTATCCATATTATATTATTATTCATATCATATCATTTCCTTTATCGGTATTGCTGATGGCCCGATTAGTTTTGGACGATAAGGGTATGTTCACACTATATCGTGACGGTTAATTTATCGTTTCATTTTGGTTGAAAAAGTCGTGGACGACAGTTTGACGACAGATGTGAACACATCCATTTAAATACACAAGCCACGACGCTTTAAATGACACGATAATCTGTCACCACCCACCCACTATGTCGTGACGACCAGGACCTAGGGCCCTTTGTACACAGCACGGTGTCTTTACGGGTAAAGTGTAAGGCTGTTACATACTGGCGCGATTCGCCGCGGGACGCGAATTTTAACAAAACAATTTCTGAGAAAACTTCACGGCGAACAATGCGGCGGCGTCGCGTCGCGCGACGAATCGGCCCAGTATGTAAGAGCCTTAAACCGCGCCGTAGAAAAGACGTGTCCGTCAACAAGCTTCCATACTACCGCGCTAGCGATAAGTACTTTTTGCATAGTTTCCAGTAATTGACGCTCAAAGTTTTTCGTCACATTTTTACCACACATTTTAACCCGTACACATACACATTTTAACCCGTAGTTTTTCAAAGGCAAAAAAAACGTGTGTGAACAAAGGGCCTAACAGTCATTATTGTCTCATCAAATTCCTAATCCCCAAACAAAAATATTCAACCATAACAAAATGAATGGGAAAATTATAACAATTATGTATTAGCAGACATAACTGACGTATTTTATTACATTTTCCAGTCGATGACGAACACAACCGGTGCCACTTCCCCAGCTGGGTGGTAGAACACCACAAGTGGTTCAGTCTGGACCACACGCACCAGTACCACTTCACCACCAAGAACGCCACGCTTAAGGTAACCAGTTTATATAGGGAACTAGCTTTTTCCGCGGATTCGCCCGCGTGACATCATCACACGGGAATATACTTACCGGGGTTAAAAGTACCCTATAGCGGAAAAGTCCGAAAGGGATACCAGGACCTTCAGAAAGGAGCCCAGGCCGCTGCCTGAGCCGTGCCCGTTCCATCCACCGCCGTTCACATTCACCTATAGTCGGTATGTGTTCAATAACTGACGATGCGGCCTTGTACTCCAAGTTCAAACAGGAACCCAGCCTTCTCTGCCAGGGCTGCGGGAAAGTCCGAAAGGGATACCGGGGCCCTTGGCAACAGGCAAATGAAGGAACACGGGTGGGTTTTAGTCAGTAAAAGTCTGACACGCCCTTCCGCTCCGCCCAGAGCAGGAGAAGTCATTTACTCACTAACCACACGAATAAGAAAAACACGAACTGTATCGATACTGGTAAACTCGTATTCAGTTCAGGGCTTACTGAAGGAAAAGAGGGTTGGTTTATATTTTTCATCCACCACCGCCCCCGCCGGTTTTCGCAACCAGAGAGTATTCGTTTTTTTAAATAATCTTGAAAAGACCATATCAGACACAAATCCACATGGTCTTCAAAGGATCTGACCAAGGTTATGTCTGTCTGTGACCTCTGAATTTCTTCTCAGAGTAGTCGGAAAGGAATCGCCGACCTCATCTAGTTTTTAGAATATGAATGACGTGTAATAGCGTTTGTACAAACCTACTAACAGAAATTATTTATAATTTTTAGGGTTCCGTAGTCAACAAGGAACCCTTATAGTTTCGCCATGTTCGTCTGTCTGTCTGTCCGCCGCTTAGCTCAGAGACTCTTAGTACTATACAGTTTTAATTTGGTAAAAGTATAAGTACATAAAAATCACACCGACAAAGTGGTAAAATAAAATCAAAAAACAAATTTTTTTTACTCCCCATATTTTAAACGACCTTTCCAACGACACCCCACAGCATGGGTTTGATAAGAAAAAAACACACACATTACGACGCGACATGGCAGCATGGTATTAGTATGTACTATACAACTTAAAATCTTAATTAATTAAGGTCGAATTTGTACCACTGGGCGGCCACTAGTAGAAAAATAATAATGTATTTACTGTCAATTTGCAGATAATGAACGAGGACGGCTCGTTCGAGGAGAAGCGGCTGGTGTGTCATTCAATACTCGAGCACAAGGACAATAAACTGGTCAAGTTGGTCGCGCACCTCACCAGGGGATGGTGAGTTCAAAGCTTGATAAATTAATCAACTTTCTTAATAATTATACAGTATGTTAACTAACAAAGGGCGTTCCTGTTAACCTGCAAAAGTATAGCGTGTATACATGCTAAAAAAAATATTACCGTTAAAAAAAAAAAACTTTTTATTTTTGTATAGTAAAATATTCACAAAAAATATTAAATTGTTACGGAAAATAAACTCTCTGTACACGCCCACTTGTCACACTTGTTTTTCTACGTTGAAATACAAGTGTGCGTGTACAGAGTGTTTCTTTTACGTTTAAATTTAATCTTTTTGTGAACATTTCAAAACATAAATTAAAAATTTTTTTTTTTTTTTTTGATTGTTAATATTTTTTTTGCATGTATACACGCTGTACTATTGCAGGTTAACGGGAACGCCCTTTGTTAGTTAACATACTGTATTTTTGCTACACATACGTATACAGGCTGTAAGGGTAAACAGTCTTGTCATTCAAACCATGGGTAGTTGACTTAAATATAAAAATAAATGACCGAACACAACAAAACAAAAACGTTATTTTCATTAAAAGATTTTAAAAAGTTTCTATCCGACACCATGCTCTCTAGCGAAACAGCTGACTGACTGAGGGAGGGGTCGCGCTTGCGGCCGGTCAGGTCTCATCCCGCACCCCCCACCCGTGTTAAGACGCAAGTTCGTTGCCCTAGCGCATAGGGCAACGAACTTGCGTCTCTTGTGGTAAAAGGTAGATTTAAAAAAAAGTTGTAATTTTCCATTGATTTTACGTTCTATAAATGAAACCAAACCACTGGTTGCAAGGATAACGGTGTTTACCCTAACACCCTGTATACAGGGTGTTAGGGTACCTTTTTTTTTTTCAATCTACCTTTTACCACAAGTCGCAAGTTCGTTGCGCCAGGGCAACGAACTTGCATCTCAACACGGGCGGGGGGTGCGGGACGATACCTGACCGGGTGCGAGCGCTACCCTTCCATCAGACAGTCAGCTGTTTCGCTAGCGAGTACGGTGTCGGATAGAAACTTTGTAAAATCTTTTAATGAAAATAACGTTTTTTTTGTTGTTTTCGGTCATTTATGTTTATATTTAAGGTCAACTACCCATGGTTTGAGTGACAACGGTGTTTACCGTTACAGCCTGTATAGCTAGGTATACTAGCTGCGCCCCGCGGTTTCGTCAGCGTAAGTCTCGATCCCGTGGAATTTCGGGATCAAAAGTATCCTATGTCCTATTCCAGGTCATGGTCTACACATGTGCCAAACATTCAAATCCGTTCAGCCATTTTAGCTTAACAAACAAAACTAATATGAATACTATCTTTCGATTTAATATTAACATGGATATAAGTGTTCATATAATTAGGTACAAATAATATGCCAACAATAATAACATCAAAAAACTTTTTACAAAAAAAAAAACAACTGACTTCCAAAAAAAACACTTAAAAAGTGAAAAATAACTAATTTCGGAAGTCGGTGTCTTTGCTTTTCAATTTTCGTTTTTTGCCACCGACTTCCGAAATTAGTTATTTTTCACTTTTTAAGTGTTTTTTTTGGAAGTCGGTTGTTTTTTTTTTTGTAAAAAGTTTTTATTTTTCACTTTTTAGTTGTGGTAACTACCCCACACAAATTCGTATACCGTTATCTGCTATGTGACGGAGTCAATTAACATGTCATCAACATACGCAAAGTGGAAAAAATACGTAATTATTGAAGCTAACTCAAAAACTACGCAAGCAAAATTAATAAAATTTATATGGGACCACCTCTGAAGCATGACCTACCAAACAAAAAAAGAATCATCAAAAACGATTCATAATTGGCGGAGTAATCGGGTAACATATACACAAAAAAAAAAAAAAAAACATACAGACGAATTGAGAAACTCCTCCTTTTTGAAGAAGTCGGTTAAAAAGGTATAGATATGCATCGATGAAAGTTCATGGGCGTGCTGCATAATCATCATATGTCATCAAGATATAATGGCTTGTTCTTAGGCGTTGCGGCAGCGTAGAAGTTCGTTCAGTTCTGTACAAACAAACGCGACTACACATTTGCAAGCGTACTCAGATTGATCTCTTCATATTTCCTTCGTAAAGATGTTGTGTTACTAACTATGTATTCTGCATTATTCCCAGCGAGTCCGGCCACGTGTGCGTGCGGCTGGCGCGGCGCGAGGGCGCGGTGCTGGAGCTGCAGCTGGGCGGCGCCCTGCACGACGCGCCGCACCACGCCTGCGCCGACCAGCTGTACACGCCGCACGTCACGCTCATCAGTAAGTCACATAACAATACATTTGTGGCGGCATTTACATCGCCCCATGCCAATTACGCTTGACGTCGTGCAAAAATCGCCTGTATGTATGTGGTTATAAGAAATAATGATGATGACTTGCCCAAATGATATAACTATAAAATTTTTGAAAGGCAGGCGTTCAGACGCCTGTCTAACTGTCTTATGTAGTTCGTGACGTTCAAACGGTGATGGTAATTCTCAGCCTAATCACAGAATAGTACAGACGGCGCACTCCGCATTCTAGGTATGAAGCTACAAGTAAGATTTACGCGATAGAAAGAGAGGCAACTACTAGTTAAATATAACTATATATAACAGTAGGTAATAAATGCTGTGCGACCTGAATTGCACTTTATTGTGTCGTAGCAAGAGTCGCTTTTTATTTATATGATTTTGCGTAGTGCACCATTTGCTAGAATCTGATCTAATGTCAAGAAACGTCTTTTTATTTGGTTTTGCTATAACATTTTAATTATGGGTATGTTAATATTTCCAGCGACGTCTCTCTACCCGGTGCGGTGTCCGATGCTGGGGCGCTACACGGTGCTGGACTCGCTGGCCGACAGGCGCAGGAGACGACAGCAACTTACTATTGGTAACACACGCTATGTGCTCCTAAAACCTCCTTAAACGGTGAAGGAAACCGGCATGTCCTAGAACCAAAACTTCGAAGACATAACATCTACAATCCGTGCGCATTAACATGGCCCCTGGCTCAATGACGCAAGTACCGGGGGGAGGATTGAGTTCCGAGTCAGGTGCCGTGTTAACGCGCACAGGTTGTACAACCCGCACGGGGCCCGCGTGGTGGATTACGACCCGCTCCTTCTCACAGAGAGGAGGCCTGTGTCCCAGCAGTGGGAACATTATAGGCTGATTATGCTATGTTCTCCTGGAAGTCTAGAAAAGAGTGGCGGCAGAGAGCGTCATGCCGTTTTGCCGTCACGGCATGCAAGAGTCGGTCTGACCCCCCGGCGCGCCTAAAGATGTTTCACATAAAAAAATGTAACCTATCCGAGGCGGGGTGCTAACATTTTGCGAGCTCGCTTCGGTCGCTCTTGCATCCTAAATTATCATAATCCTCAAGCATTTATGCATAAGTCGACAAAGAAATATAATATTTTCTATCTGTACGAATGCTAAAAGAATATTTACGAGCTCGCTACGCTCGTTCTTGTCTTGCGTATTAATGGTCCTGTGGCGGCATCTACATCGCCACATGCGAACTACGCATCAAAGACCTGACGTCACTCAAAAATCCTGACGTCACATAAATCCTGCAAAGTGCAATTAGAGTTTACCGCGCGATGGACATATATACAAGAACCCGACATCAATCGTTGGGCAGTTGCCCGCCAGACACAACAAACGTCTGGTTGGAAGATCCTCCCTTTTCTATGGTGAATGAGTGAACTTTACACTCTGTTCCTCATATACCTAAAAACTTTTTCTAAAATCACCGTTAAGTCACTTGTCCCCTTGTTCCCCATAATTGCAATCATTGTATTTTTTTATTGCTGTATGGGCCAGCTCTTGACTGCAATCTTCCCTGCTGGAAAGCGACGGATGAGCTCATTAATGGAACAAGCAAGTCCAGTTCACTCTTGCTCGATAGTTACCTGTAACTGAAATCTAAAAAAAAAAACAATACTGAAATCGAATTTTTCTGTTTGCTTATTTCTGACATACTTATTTAAAAAAAAATGCAGAGAAAATTAAGCTTGATTCACACATTTCATGCCGGTGTCGGCACTGACACTGACAAGTGGGGGGATGCGTTCATAGAGAACGTATGAAAGAATATTTAGCACTGTCCCGGTACTGTGTCAGAACTGTGGCTTCACTGATATGTGTGAACCGACCTTTAATCCTTGTACTTGTGCCAGTGAGTTTTTTTTTTTTACAAAATTACCCTCCTTTACTTACAGACGAGTCGACTGGCGAAGAAATAGCAGAGAAGCCAGTAGAGTGCGTGATGGGCCAGTACGACAGCGCTAGCATCGGGTGCGGCGCCTCGCAGGATACTATCGAGTTCCAGTCCGCGTGCACCAGCACAGGTATAAAATATCCCAACTAATACAGGTTGTCAGGGTAAACACCGTTGTCACTCAAACCATGGGTAATATAAAAAACAAATGACCGAGTAGCAACAAAAAAAACGTTATTTTCATTAAAAGATTTTAAAAAATCTATCCGACACCGTGCTCGCTAGTGAAACAGCTGACCAACTGAGGGAAGGGTCGCGCTCGCGGCCGGTCAGGTCACGTCCCGCACCCCCCGCCGGTGTTGAGACGCAAGTTCGTTGCCCTAGCGCATAGGGCAACGAACTTGCGTCTTTTGTGGTAAAATTTAGTTTAAAAAAAAAGAAAAAAAAAGTTTTAATTTTCCATTGATTTTACGTTCTATAAATTACTCCTACTACTATTAGTTACTCTGCCTTTTATAATGTATCTCAGCTACTAACACTAGAAATAAGTTATTTTGTACTGTTTACTAACACAATGGATTATTGTTGTCCGAAAATAAAGAATTATATATATATATAAATGACACCAAACTACTGGTTTCAAGGATAACGGTGTTTACCCTAACACCCTATATTATAAATGCGAAAGTGAGTTTGTTTGTTTGTTTATTACTCTGTCATGCGGCTACCCGGATTTTGTCATTTGGCACATCGGTAGACCATGACCTGGAATAGGATATAGGATACTTTTTATCCCGGTAGTACGTTCCCGTGGGATAATGTGCGGCCTCCACGCTGGCGAAGCCGCGGGTAGAAGGTAGTTTACTATACAGGGTGTAAGGGACAGCCCTCCGCAGACTGATGGGATGAATCCAGCATATCATACTAAGACGATCGGTACATGAAATTATTTCAGGAACGTTATGGGAATCCAATAAACCTGATTTGTATTATTACCTCACGCGCAATGTATCGTTACCGTGGCAAAACCCGCGTAGCCGCACTCCCCGTGTCCCGTGCGCTCGAGTATTTCAACATCCAATGCTGGTTTTTTATATTTTAGCTATTTTGTGCTACGTACAGAGAATGTAATTTTACATTGAAATAAAGGAATAGTAACTGAAAAAACTATTAAAAAAAAAAAAAACTTTCCTGAGAAAATTTCCGGTGGAATATGATTCAAAATAAGGAGCTGAATGCCCCCTGTTAATTTGTGGAGGGCTGTCCCTTACACCCTGTATACATAAGCCAGGGGAGGACGTGATGGTCATTTGTTACCGTCGCGAATCATATTTTAATCAACATACAACCTGACACTTGCCTGCAAATTGCAAAAAACGTAAGAAAACTTGAATTTGGCGCATCCCCCTTAATCCCTATACTTTTGTTTCCAGTGTACACCTGCTACGGCAGCTGGCGCGAGGGTTCCTTAGGCCTCGTAGTGGCCGGGCCGGCGCGGCCTGCGACCAGGCCGCACGCGCTGTGCTTCATATACACTACATACGTCAGGAATGGTCAGTACTCACACCCATCCTAGATAAAATCAAACTGGTTGATAATTTAATAGGGAATATGCATGTATTTTTTTAATATCTTTATTCGATAGTTTACATCGTCAAATAATAGTTAAAAAAAAATCGACGGCAAAAAAGCAATTTAAAGTAGTTAAAAAAATGTTTAAAAATATCCAACCGATCCGGGCTATTTAAACGCCCTCCATTTGGCGCGCTTGGTGTGGTGACGTCACAGTCCGTGAAAACATACAAGCAACTGTCAAGTCAACGTCAAACACTCCTTTTTCTATGAGCGTTTGACATTGACTTGACACTTGTTGATTGACTTGACATTGACATTTTGATAGTTATCCCTGATTGTTACGTCACATCCGCTCTTAGCCTTTTCAAGTATTTGAATTACCCACAGTGTTTTGGGACTTTAAAAAAATTAATTTCTCGCTCAAAAAGAAATTTTATTCAAAAATATTGATGGAGGCATAATTCTGAAGTAACATAGTTTATAAAAAAAATATTTGACCCATATTGGAATCACATGCATATTCCCTATTGTATTCTTAATTTTATTAAATACTCACGACTCACTTCATTCATTCATTCATTCATACTCATTTCTCTATTGCATTCCATAAGTGTTACATAGATGGATGATCGAGGAGCTCGTGGCTAAGTAATAACAGCCGCACGGGTCGATCCATGAGGTTAAGCTTCGCTTGTCGGGGTTGGTCCGTGGATGGGTGACCATCTTTACATATCGAGACTCCTCCGTGCCTCGGAAAGCACGTTAAGCCGTAGGTCCTGGCTGTCATTTGTAGATCTTTGACAGTCGTTACGGCTCGTCAGAAGCCTGAAAGTCTGACAACCAGTCTTACCAAGGGGTATCGTGTTACCCAGTGACTGGATTGTGGAGGTCAGATAGGCAGTCGCTCCATGTAAAATACTGGTATTCAGCTGCATCCGGTTAGACTGGAAGTCGACCCCAACATTGTTGGGAAAAGGCAGGCAGCAGGCGTAGCATGGCGCTTTCTATCTCTACGAAGAATAGACATATCTTTTTCTATACAAAGTGACAGTTCGTTTCTTCATTTTTGACATCCACCGTAGAAATCTTTCTACAATCTGTAATTTTGTCTTTCATTTCTAACGATCTTTATCTAGGTCTTTTTGTAGATAGACTATTTCGAAGAAAGTTTTCTATCCTTACTGTCAAAATCACACTGACAATCGATAAGTCCTATGACAAAACAAATAATTCTGAGTAGAATTATGTAAAAGAGTGAATTTCGTTAAAAGTGCAGTGGACTCTTTATTTATTTATTTATATATACTATATTGTACATCACAAAAATATATAACAAAAGGAAAAAAACAAACACTACAAAGATACAATTGGGCGGCCTTATCGCTTTCAAATTCAAATTCAAATTCAAAATCATTTATTCGCAAACATGGGTAAACAAAGTGCAGATGTTATACAGTAGTAATTGTATATCACAATTATTTAGGTAACACCATATTTTACCTTACGGCATGCAAATTAACAAAAAAAATTAAAACTAATAAAACAACAATATAAATTAAAATTAAGAATGAGATCAATCAAACTAGTAAATAAAGTATAAAAATAAATCCTATATTTTATCCTGCAAATATTCAGATACACTGTAATATGCTTTATTTATCAAAAAACTTTTCAGGTTTTTTTTGAAAATTACTGGCGATGATGCCTCCATTAGGTATTTAGGTAGGTCATTATATACACGGGGAGCCAAGCAAAATATACTGTTATTTAAAAGAGCTGTTTTATTATTAGGAAAATAAATTTTATTAATGTGTCGTTTACTTTTATATTTTTCAAAGAGAATAATGTTAGATCTTACAAAATTAATAATTTCATAAATGTATATGCATGGAAGTGTCAGTAGTTTGAGATCTTTAAAATATTCTTTGCAACTGTCTGTTTGTTTGAGTTTACATATTGCTCGAACACATCTCTTCTGAGCCTTAAAAGCATCATCCCTATGTACAGAATGTCCCCAGAACATTATTCCATACCTTATTATGGATCCTACATAACCATGGTATGCAGACAGTACAGTCGATATATCCGCCATTTTGGAAAGCATGTGTAAAGCATAAGATTGCTGATTTAGTTTTAGGCATATATTCTCAATGTGTGTTTTCCAATTTAAACTGCAGTCAATATTAAGACCCAAAAATTTCGTATTTTCTACGTGAGTGACATTTTTATTTGAGTATTTGATGTTAATGTCATTAAATTGTGCAACTCTATTGCGAAATATCATTATGTTAGTTTTATCTAAATTTAATTTTAAATTGTTAGCTGTAGTCCATTCTATATTTTTTTCGATAGCGTCATTAATATCTTTTTCAAGTGTCATTCTGTCTTTACCGTTAAATACAATGGTACAATCATCAGCAAAAAGAAATGTTGGTTGTTTTATAATTTTTGGTAAATCGTTGATATATATAATAAATAACAATGGTCCCAATATACTTCCTTGTGGGACTCCTAAGTTCACATATCTGTTGTCTGATGTAAAATGAACTTCTTTATTAGTTTTTGGGCATATTCGAGTGATTTGGGTAAACTGCTTTCTATTGCTAAGATATGATTCTATAAGTTTAAGAACATTGCCACGAACTCCATACATGGCTAATTTCTGCAAAAGTATTTTATGATTAACACAATCAAATGCTTTGCTAAGATCCATGTAGAGTGCACAGACTGGAGTTTTGTTATCAACATTAATCATTACTTTCTGGAGGAAGTTATAAACTGCTGTGTTTATGGTTTTATTTTTACGGAATCCAGTTTGCTCCTCAGTTAGTAGATGTTGCGATTCAAAAAAGTTATATAGTTTATTATGAATTACTTTCTCAAAAACTTTAGATAATACTGGAACTAAAGCTATAGGACGGTAACAGGACATTGAAAGTTTATTATCTTTTTTGAAAAGTGGTTTGATTAATGTAGTCTTCAGTTTATCTGGAAACACTCCGTTAAATATTGCCAAGTTAATAATATGAGAAAGTACGTCAGAAATTTTAAGAGAAACTAGTTTCAATATTCGTGTTGAAATCTGGTCGAATCCGGTGCTGCTAGTATTTTTCATATTATTTATTATTCTTTGAATTTCACTTGGACTAGTTGGACTCATGAACATAGAGTTTTGGTTACGAGTTATTTGTGTATTTGTATCGCTATTTAAAGTATCTCCTTTCTGGCCATCAATAAAGAAGTCATTAAATAAATTTGCTATAGTTAAGGGATTATCAATATCATTTTTGCCATCGATGCTTATTTTTTTAATTTCACTTTTAGGTAGTGTTACTGTAGATTTTTTAATAACTGTCCACGTTGCTTTGCACTTATTTTGAGCTGTCTGTATAAAATGGTTGTTTTGGGCTTTTTTTGTGGAATTTATAATGTGTTTTAATCGGCCTGAGAGAGACTTGAAGCTTTTTTTATTTTCCTTTGTACGATTTAAACGATAGCGCCACAGAAGTTGACGTTTCCGCATACAGCATTTCTTTAAACCATTGCTTATCCATCTCGGTCGATTATGTGAGGTTATTTTCGTAAGTATCACTGGAAAGCATAAATAGTAAAATAAGGAAAACAGGTCAAAAAATAGATCAAAAGCTTCATTGGTATCTTGAGTCTCAAAAACTTCAGAGAATGTGAGACAATTAATGTAATAAATAAATTTGTCTAGGTTTTCTTGGCTATAGTCACGTCTTTCAATATACCAGTACTTTATTGAACTGCCTATTTGTACAGGGCATGTCAACAATTGGGCTGTATGGTCAGATAATGCCAACTCCAGGACTTTGCCATTACATCCTCGTATATTAGTTAAAATATTGTCAATGCATGTTCCACTCGCTAATCTTGTGGGTTCATTGATAGATAGTTTAAGATTGTTACAAGTTATTGTTTCCAAAAAAATTTATTTAATGTATTTATGTTAAAGTCACCACATATTACAATTTTCTTTTTATTACAGGAATATTTATTAATCAAAGAATTAAAAGAGTTTAAAAAGGTTTCTATGGCTTCATGATTTGATTTTGGAGGACGATAAATACAGATCACAATAATGTTGTTATGTAGTAGTTCTATACCAGAGCATTCTATGATATTTTCAAAACTGTATTTTTTTAAACCTTCAATTGGTTTAAAACTATGAGTGTTTCGTACAAGTATACAAGAACCGCCTCGCCTATTTTTTCGAAAATTGGAGGATGCGAGAGTAAAGTTAGGTATTGTAAGTAAATTGGTATCTGTATGAGCCATATTATGTTCTGTGACACATAAGATATCTATTGCGTTTTTTTCATCCTCAAAGGATGCTATAGATAATGCTAAAAGGTCAGATTTTGCAATAAGACCGTTAATATTTTGATGAAATATATTTATTTTGTTATGGACGAAAAAAGTTATTGTGACAGGTAGTAGATGTATTTTCCTTTGTATCTATAACTAACTTTGAAGATATCTTTTGAGTGTATTTGCATATTTGTTCATTAACTAATTGTTCCAAATTATTAAAAACATTTTGCAGTCCATAGTTGTTGAGTAAACCAGTGCGTCGTGAAAACATGGTATAATCAATCGATAAATCTAAGTTAGTATCAAATAATTTTACATAATTATGTCTGTGATTATCTGAATACAGTAAATTATTAAAAGTTTCAACTCGATAGTTAAATATAGATGAAAAGTTGCTACATCTATACGTAGGTAAGCATAATATAACATTAGTGTGTTGTACTGTTAATAATGTTTCACGAATATTTACAATCAGATCGAAATAGTTAGTATATTTTTTAAAGTCCTCATCACCAATAAGTATCATGCAGTAATCTTCTTTTGTGTAGTCTGTAAGTTTTGTATTTAAATTCTTGATAAGTGTCTGAATTCCGCAGTATGGTGTTAGATAATGGCATAATTGATAATTCTGGAGCTTTCCGCGATCTCTTCCAGGCAACCTTGGAATGGACAGTAGGCCTGGACATAAAATGGGCCTGTCATAGGTACAAATAAGAAGTATACAATATACTAAAATAGATACACATATACATACATATCTTAAATAATAGATACATACATGCATACATAGGAAATAAATAAATAAGCAACGAAAAATAATCTCTTTCTACTTTGCTGCCGTCGTACTGTCTACAGCAGGCGTAGCATGAGCACCGTTTTGTCGACGGAAGAGTAGACAAAAATGACGTTTCCTATAGACAGTAGACAGAACGAGACGGCAGCAAAATAGAAAGAGTCAACTGCACTTTTTACGAAATTCACTCTTTTACATAATTCGACTCAGAATTCTTTGTTTTATCATAGGATTTATTGGTTGTCAATTTGATTTTGACAGTAAGGATAGAAAACTTTCTTCCGAAATAGTCTACATATAAAAAGACCTAGACAAAGATCGTTAGAAATGATAGACAAAATGACAGATTGTAGAAAGATTTCGACGGTGGATGTCAAAAATGAAGAAACGAACTGTCACTTTGTATAGAAAAATCTATGTCTATTCTTCGTAGAGATAGAAAGCGCCATGCTACGCCTGCTGGAAACGTCATTTTTGTCTACTCTTCCGTCGAGAAAACGGTGCTCATGCTACGCCTGCTGGTGTGATAATGATGTTGAAAGGTGCCTTGTATGTGTCTATTTGACATAATAGATTAGACTTTAACTTTGCGATGTTCCAGACACGGGCGTGCCGGTGCAGTACCTGGCCGTGTCGGGCGTGTCGCGCGCGTGCGACCGCGCCGTGCTGCCGGGCGTGCAGGGGGATAAGGCTTACAACCTCACTATTAATGGTACTTATTTTATACACATATCATTTATTTATAACTAGTTTCCGCCCGCGGCTTTGCCCGCGTGGTATGTCGATAAAAAGTAGTCAAGGTCCTGCCCCAGGATGCCATCTACGGGCTTGCCAAATTTTGTCGAAATCCGTTCAGTGGTTTAGGTGTGAAAATGTAACAGACAGACAGAGTTACTTTCGAATTTATACTATTAAGGGCGAATTTCACCAAAATTTGTATACCGAGTATAAGTCTTATCCTGCGAATATATTTTGAATTTTTGACAGTTTTTCCATACATAAACTGTTAATGATGAATGTGAATGTAGTATATTAGGATAATGTAGTGAAACCATGTGCTGGTCCCGCAGGCACGTGCGAGCAGAGCAGCAAGTACAACAGCCTGGCGGCGCGCGCGCGCCCGGCGCTGGCCGCGCTGGGCGCGCTGCTGGCGCTGGCGGCGCGGTGATACGTGCGCGGGGCCTGAGGCGAGCGCGCCTGCGGGGCTGGGGCGGCAGGGGGGGTAGCTGTAAGGGTCTAACTATGTACTGGCCATCTGTTTTCAAAATAGAGAAGGTAAAGAAAACCGAAAAAAACAACGTTTAGTCAAGCCTCGTATCCATTAGGCAACATTTGTCGTGCAACATATTGCACAACATGCTCCTCAACATGTTACGTTTAGTCAAGCCTCGTATCCATTAGGCAACATTTGTCGTGCGACATGTTGCACAACATGTTCCTCAACATGTTGAAAGTTAGCGCGGAATTTTTGTTTAACAGCGTTATCCGTCTGCGCATAATCAGTCGTCGACAACATGTCGCCAGAGGAACTACCGTTGATTTCAGCGGCGCTAGTTTTATATTTATCAAAAAATGCATCAAAAAGAAAAAAAAAGACATGTTACTGGGTTAGAAATTACTTACAAAATAAAAAAAATGTATTCAGTGATTTCTGTGCCGTTTATGAATCTTTTATGAATTTCTGCGCATCACGTCTCTACTCGACAACATTTGATGCTAAACTGCACGTTGCACGGAAACAAACAACAAGCCGCGCGTCATATTGCGCGCTAGCTGGCAACATCGCGCACTGTTGTGCAAGGTTGCCAAACATGTTGAGCGTCACGTGTTGCTCGTCAATTGTTGCCTAGTAGATACAAGGCTGTAACCTAACCTAATCCATTGAGAGGAATTCCCTGAACAATCTTTGTCGACGCTAGCACTTTTCTCAAGAGAGCCTTACAAATTTAAATAGGATTAGCCGCCACAGTAACATTCTCTGAGTCGCAAGATCTTCTTTGGATGTATTGACACGAAGTATATAGACATGTGGCGGTATCTACATCGCCACATGCGAACTACGCATCAAAGACCTGCCGTCACACAAAAATCCTGACGTCGCATAAATCCTGGATCGCGCAATTATAGTTTATCGTGCAATGGACATGAACCCAACATCAATCGTCGGGCAGTTGCCCGCCAGACACAACACCCGTCTGGTTGGAGGATCCCCCCTTTTCTATGGTGGATGAGTGAACTTTACACCCGCGGAACTGACTATCCAGGGTGTATCAGGCACCTTCTATTTTAATAGGACATTTGAAGTGTCCAACCTTGCTAGCACCACAGTATAAAAAAATAACAGTATTACGTCTCGATAGCGGCCTTAAAATACCTACGGCCGCTCGGTTGACAAACAATGACGCACCTTCCGTGTGTAACTGCGAACTTGGTATACACTGAGATTTCGATGCGCGTGGTTTCGTCAGTTTTCTATGAAGACTACTATTACTTATTTATACTGTGTTAGTACTAATGTGACTTTCAAAGTCTTATCTACTTTCTGAACTGATCTTCGAGATCACTGACTTATGGTGTAAGAAAACATGGCGAGAAAATCTAAACTTGTAATGGACTGTAATCCAATAGAAAGTCAATATGCAGTGAGCAAGCATGCCGATCAATAATAGTTTTTTCTCTGTATGAAAAAAGGCAAAATCAATCTACCTAGCCTTTTCCCAACTATGTTGGGGTCAGCTTCCAGTCCAACCGGATGCAGCTGAATACCAGTATTTTACATGCAGTGACTGCCTATCCTACCTCCACAACCACCCAGTAACTGGGTAATACGCAACCCCTTGGTAAAACTGGTTGTCAGACTTTCGGGTTTCTGACGACCCGTAACGACTGTCAAAGATCCACGAATGACAGCTGGGACCAACGGCTTAACGTGATTTCCGAGCTCCGTGCCTCGGAGTCTCTGTATGTAAAGATGGTCACCCAACCACGGACCAACCCCGGCAAGCGTAGCTTAACCTGATGGATCGACCCGTGCAGCTGTTATTACTTAGCCACGAGCTCCTATAGAAAAGAGGTATATTCACGCTGTTTTCTTTTATCATCAGTCATTAGCACCATTGTTCATGAACATGTCCAATTATAATTTTTTTTAACTTAAAAAATTCCTGAAAAACCTTATTGATTCCAATTTCTTGAGAAGACAAGATGGCCTATACTTAGTGGATAACCATACATTTTATTGTCTTAGACACAAACTAATATCCTTATTGCTACTCCAAACTCAAGTTTGCTAATTTTTACATTTATTTTTTAATCAAAAGTACATCCAAACCCTGCTGCATATGTATAGCGAATAGTGTTGCTTTTTAATGTGATAAGAGCAAGATACGGCAAGAACACTAAGTAGTACCAGTGGTAGAAAAAGTACCGAACACGTACCAACCTCCTTTGTGAGCTCGGCAGCTTTTAGTAGGATTTAAAGGTTATTGTAATGGCAGCACTGAAATTGAACTGTCAAAGTGCTAAAATGTTGCCATTTAACGGTGAATTATTTTATAGAGTGGTTTTTCATTCGGAAAATTTTTGGTTGTTATTTTTTCTTGTGTTTTGTAAAAATTGTTTTTTATTTGTGGAACTCTGTGAAATAATTGAATCGTGTGCTATAGGTTAGGAGAGAACGAAACAATGTTAAAAGAAACGAAGCAACGTGATCGATAATGTAAATATTAAAAGGTATAAAGTTGGATAACTGAAGAAAATATGACGATTTTTAAGTAATTGTTACTTATGTAATTTAATTATGATATATGTAAACATAATCTATCGTGGGGAATGGATATAACTGTCATAATGATATCATGAAATTATTTTTCAGAATAATTGAAAATAAATAATTATGTCAAAATTCAATGATTTTATTAAGACAAGAGTTCTATCCCATTTTGACCACGTACAGATATTTGATATTTTTATTTTTTAAACATACTTAGGTAGTATACTAATGTAGTCAGTGCCATATTTGTTAAGCCCCCCTAAATACCGACGATTTGTCGCTGCTATTAGTCGCACGATTATTAGTCTTAGTTTGAATTAAATAGATGTAACGCTGTTTTTAAGGCTGCAGTCGTAAGTGCATGCGACAAATCGCTGCGATTTTTCTTTATACGCAAACGCAAACCTGCTTTTAAGTATTATCAACGCGTAGGCAAATTGCAGCTACGACTTTAAAAAAATTGCTCAAAAATCGCGCGACAAAATTGTCGTATACTTATGCGTCTTTTTCTTCACAAATATGGCACAGATTAAATCTGTACAATATAACGATGGTATAATATAGAAAAAAAACGCTTTCAAAGTATACATTGTATGCAGATTATAATAACATAGCCGGAGCCAATGGTGAACATAGCAGACCAGTCTCACTGGATGCAAACATAGAAATACTTTTTAAAATTATTATAAATGGCTGATCATTTTTTCTCATTTGTCCATACAACTTTTAAATCTATCCTTGTTTAAAATCACATTAAAATCTAAGTTTTTTTATGAAAAAAAAAAAAAAACAAGTTTAAACGGCTGAATGGATTTAGGGCCCTATCTTACTAAGACACCAGTGGCGTTGCAACCATGGTCGCACTGTCAAAAAATGTATGGTTGGTTGCGCAACCGATCGCACGCTTGGCAAGCTAGTTATATTATGCTGGCAGCGCGACCATGGTGTCCTAGTGAGATATACACCTTAAATAAGATACTTTTTATCCGAGTACATGAAAGTTTTCTCAGAATCCGAGTAAAACCGCAAGCAAAAGTTAGTCATATACAAAAAAATGTTAGTCTACGTTCAGCAATGGTTTCGGTAAGATATACAGAATATATGAATAAGACTAATTTAGATAGAACTAAATGTAGATAAAACTGCTCAGCCGATTTTGATTAGTTTACGAAAAACGTCCATCTTTCTTATTATGCTCATTTTTTGTGTTTTTTTTTTGTTGTAAGAATTGCAGCTAAAGTGCGAAATAAGAGCTTAGGCTAGTCATTGATTAACGTGTTCTTTTTTAATTTAACACGAAAAAAAAATAGGTATTTAAATCTAGCAACATAAAATCGCATTTACAATCATAATTATTGTGGATATCATCTGTGTAGCCTTTTCCCAACTATGTTGTGGTCGGCTTCAAGTCTAACCGCATGCAGCTGAATACCAGTATTTTACATCGAGTGACTGCCTATCTGACTTTCACAACCCAGTAACTAGGTCGGAGACTAAAATATAAAGCGACTTTCAAAATTATCTTAAAGGCTCCCGCAGACTGGCACGACGCGACACCGGTAGAACAATTTCCGTGAAGTTTTCATAGAAATTGTTTCATCAAAGTCGCGTCGCGCCTGTCTGTGGAGCCTTTATTTCATGTGAACATTTTGTTATCTCTAAAATAGGAGTGATTCAATTTTATTAATAAAAGCACATTATAACAGACAAAGCTATCTTTTATTTTATAATATGTTTCTGAATTAATTCTAATTTCTAATTATGTAAAGCAGCTATTTATTTACGCATTTCGAATATTTCTCATAATAATTATAAGAAAGGCTCTTATTCCGTACTGAATGAGTGTACCAACATTATTTATAAACTTAATTTAAAATAACAGTAATATTTTTTTATAATTCCTGTGTAGTGGGGCCATCACTAGTATTTTTGAAAGTATCAAAATTATATTAAAAAAATTAAAGGTTTCTGTAAAAAAAAAATGTCTGAGGTCTATCTTCGATCATGAAAATATGCATTTTAAGATGGCGCCCTTATAATATTATTTCCAATATACTCAGTTTGCTTTCGATGCTAAAAATCAATAATGACCAACAGTAGTTATATAAATATACATTTGCTCATACGAAATAGTTGAGTTTTATTTAGTATGTGATAAAATTAACTTAAGTATTGTAAACCTATGTACACGGATTTTTCTTGCTTAAAAAAAAACATCTAAACGACTTAAAAATCGCCAAAGTCATCATTACGATTATTCAAACCAGCCACGATTATTTTGTCGCAAGTTCCGTCCGTGTGCAAAGGGCCTAAATGATGTAAATATAATCAAGTTCCTGTATGCTTTTAGTTGAACTCAAATTTTATCATTTGTGATAATATTCTGATTCAGAATGTCAATGCTTGCCTAAAATTTGTTTTTATAAAGAAATATTATGTAGCCCAGAAGACTATTGTACATACTTTAGATGGATAATTTATTAAATTATTGTTGCATGGTGGCGATTTGGTCGCGCGACAGATTTTTTGTCGAGATTATAAATTAATTATTTATGTTGAAACGCACGTAATAATCAATATCAAAACCAGTGTTTGTCATATAAATAGTAACCAAAGTTACTACTATTACTTTGCAAAAATGACTTTAAAAAAAATGTGCTACCAGTCGCCAGTGTGCAAACGACCTAAGTATAAACGCATTTTTTTTTAAATTACAGGACGAAAGTATTAATTTATATAAATAACCGAAGATAATAAATAGGTAATAATTATATTGAAAATTATAAACGAAAAGTTTCATACGATCATTTTTATCAAAAAAAAAAGTTTTTTTTAAAGAATAATTTAATAAAAACGTGTTTAATGCACTAAAATGTTAAAAAATTAAATTCACTTAGATTTAAGAGCTTTGTTTTATTTTTAATTTATTGTATTTTTTAAAGTAAGGCGAAAAAAATCTTCACTTTGTGAATAATCTGCACGTTCATGGTTTATGTAAAAAAAAATGTAATACTCTATTGGATATGTACTTTCGCGTGTAAATATTTTTATTTGGCTGAAGGATTTTGTGATATCAAAATGTTTTTTTTTTTCGTGTATAAAATAAGCGTTTATTGATGTTTTGTGGCGTCTCCATGTTGATTTCGATTTGGCCACAGGATACGATTTGTAACTATTAACGTATAAGCCTATTATTATATTTTGATTACTGAAATATATTTGAAAAATAATTTGGTTTTTTATTTTTTTGGTAACACTTCATAGATATATACCTTTTTTAGGGTTCCGTAGTCAACAAGGAACCCTTATAGTTTCACCATGTCCGTCTGTCTGTCAGGGGCTTAGCTCAGAGACTCTTAGTGCTAGAAAGCTGTAATTTGATATAAGTAAACATAAATCACGCCGATAAAATGGTATAATAAAATAATAAAAACAAGTTTCAGGGTACCTCCCCTGCACGTAAAGTGAGGATATTTTTTTTTTCTATCTATATTTTTTATCGTGTGCGACGGGATAGAGGAGAAAAAAAAATGAAAAATATTGTGTGTTTGTGAAAACCATTTGTGGAAGCAGGGATCCGTTTGCGGAATATTAATTAAGCTTTAAAGTGCTAATTTTTGTTAGAGTCAAGTGTCCGGGGGCCCTGCCAGCTTAATGGTTGGTTTTGGATATGTGACAAAATTCACGGCAGTAGTATACATAATATACAGGCTGTCAGGGTAAACACCGTTATCCTTGCAATCAGTGGTTTGGTTTCATTTATAGAACGTAAAATTAATGGAAAATTACAATTTTTATTTTTTTAGACCTAAATTTTACCACAAGAGACGCAAGTTCGTTGCCCTATGCGCTAGGGCAACGAACTTGCGTCTAAACACGGGCGGGGGGTACGGGATGTCACCTGACCGGCAGCGAGCGCGACCCCTCCCTTAGTCAGCTGTTTCGCTAGCAAGCACGGTGTCAGATAGAAACTTTTTAAAATCTTTTAATGAAAATAACGTTTTTTTGTTGTTGTGTTCGGTCATTTATTTTTATATTTAGGTCAACTACCCATGGTTTAAATGACAAGAGTGTTTACCCTTACATCCTGTATAACGAAATTAAAAGGAAAACTATCACAGCTAAGTAGGCTTTACAAGTAACCGAGAAATAATCGACCAACTTACACTTGCAGTTGAAAAAGCATGTTCTTAGATTCTGTACCTATGGGAGAACAAGTTTTTCAACTACAATGTAAAGTTTGTTATTTGGATAAATTCATCCCAACTTCGGAACCCTTCATTGTGCGGGGTTCGACACGCACTTGACCGGTTTTTATTTATAGAGAATGAGTGAACTTTATACCCTGTTCCTCATAGGTACCTCTTAATACTTATCTGACTGAAGAAGAGATGTCGGTCGTCCGGCGGCGAGATGCTGGAAGACATTTTTGTTATCGCGGGCCATACTGGGATGAGGCTGGCATAGGAGCGTAGGATTGGCAGAAGAAAAGAGGCCTTTGTCCAGCAGTGGACATAATTCGGCCTGTGGATGATGACGATGATGATGAACACCTATCTACAATATAAAGCTAAGCGCATATTACAGTAGCGCAACGCATTTTCATGCAAAAAAGTGCTGTGCGGCCCGTCTCCAGTGTGCGATGGTTCATAGGAATTGATAAACAAAAATCTAAATACATTTGTCTACAACCAAATTGGAAGTAAATAAAGCCTGGAACTAAATATAGCCCCCAATAACAATGGTATTCATTATGGATGCACCAAACGTCCTTATGGAAAACCATTATGATTACCCAACCACAATGATTTGAGTTAATTAGAACATGTCAAAAACAATAGGTAACAAGATATATTTAGCTTCGTGTTTTGTTCCCGACAAAGGGTCGACCACTGAATCATTTTCACTGGAAACAAAGTTATGAAACCGAAGTATCCTGCTTTACCGAGACAGGTGACCTAACCAAGTCTGAAGAGCCCCAAAGAGATCACCGAATCGAAATCAGGATACGGACGCTAAAAGGTCTAGATCGGGCCCATGTGGGACCCGGTAAAAGCGCATAACTATTATAATTTTTTTGTCTTTGACATTGCATTGAAGGCGTACGAGGGGCCGAAGCCAACTTGCAGAGGCCCCTTGGACAATTTTTAATGGAATGAGGCACCAACCGACGATTATCCCTGTATGCACCATGCAAGTGCACCCAAGGACAACCCCCGGTTGGTGTAGGACTATTGCAAGCTATGGAAACAAAGACATTGGATTATGGATTTGGGTGGCTTAGTGAACTGGTTATCCTGAACTATGGGGAGACTATGGCCCCTGCCTGACCAATGTTATTTATAAAATACACAGATAAAATGGCAGGGGGTGACTTGCACACTCAATAATGGGCCCCCGAAAACGGTCGCTAGCACAAAGTGGCGTAACAACAAGGGGGCAACATGTCCTGAGGTGCTTAAGAGGAGTGGAGAGGTATTCCACGGATATCAGGACAATCCCGGAAGTACGGTCAAGATCCCTCACCAGCATCTTACTGGAATACTTCCTTCCTCCGAGCACGTTTGCTCTTGCGAATCTCGTTCATAAAAATGACATGGGAGCTCCGTTCCTCGTCAGTGTTCACTCCAGCCAGCCAATAAAGGCAAGCCAGAGATGAGGAACAACACTTCTCCCGGGAGGTAGGATCCGTGGGGTCACTACTGCCTAACAGCTGCCCTACGGGTTTTTGTATCTCTCTTGGTCTGGCTCCTCATCCTAGACCTGTTCCGGCGAAGTAAACTCAGCCGGCATAAACCCAGAGTTCGGAGCACGCAAGCCCCACCACGACTTCAACTTAGAGATACGGTGGTGAAAGAAAGAAAGAAAGAAAAGAAATTATTTTCATTTATATTCCGATCGGAAACAAAAGTTAAATGAAAAGATGTTATGGAAATTGGACACCCCACAAAGACCTTTGAGAGAGAGTTTTGAGATATTCAAGTTTTAAGTTCGTAATTTTTCTGATCGTAGCTTTATTCTAGGGTTGGTTTTTTAATTTAAGGATAAACACATAAATTTAAATTTTATTAATCATAAGTCTGAAATTATGACTTATTTTTTGAGATATTAGCAAAAATATGACGATGGATCATTTTCGTTAAAATACTATTTCAAAAGCCCAGTGTAAAAACATATTTAGCCATAAGGATCCAAACTTTAAAATATTATTAAAAACACGAAAGGAATTATGACGTATGATTTAGGAAATAAACTTCATATTCGTTCATTATAATCTTTTTAATACTTTTTATGCTACACAGTGAATTTATTGTTTAAAAGACAGCATACGAAATTTTGTCGATTTTGCTGATTTACGTGATTTTACATTTAAAATACTGTATTTATATATGTCTTATTGCACATCATGAAAGATCATTTCAATTAAGATCTAATAAATTATAAATTAATTATTATGAAATGGTAACAATAACTATTTTTAAATCACTACATTGTATTAACTTAAAAATAATGTAACAAATAAATAAAAATATAAAAAGATTTTCTTATGAATGATTTTAAAGGCTTTTTTATTATTATTTTAGCCGAGACCGCTGCGGAATGGAATCATTCGTAGGTACAGTAGGTAAGTAAAGTTTATGAAAAGTTTCCTTATAATATCAAAATGATGGTCACTTTGCCTATTTCATAAATCACCCATGCAATTTTTTTTATTCCAGTCGAAGCATTACAACAGTTGGCACGTGTCGACTGTTCTACTTTAATATTAACGAATACCAACTAAAATGTTGAGTTTAATAACATTTTTTGCAATAATTATAATAGTTAAAGCTGACGCTCGGGGTCCGGACAATGGTAAGAACTATTTAGCTTACTAATTATTACTTCAAATAGCCAATTGGAATTATTTATTACACGCTTGTTGGGCAGAGGTGTATCTATAGTACTCCCACATTTCGCCAGATATCTTTAAGTCCCATGTTACAGGGGTCGACCCTATTGCCATTAACCGGGCAAAAATCCAGACTCGGGGCTGCTAATGAGAAATTTCAATATCACTGCCCGACCTTTTTTTTGTTTTGAGTTTGGTAATTCTTCAAATTACTTGTCTCGCTCTGGGCGGAGCGGAAGGGCGTGTCAGACTTTTACTGACTAAAACCCACCCGTGTTAAGGAACACGGGTGTGGCAACAGGCAACTGAAGGCAGTTGCCTGTTGCCAAGTTTCCGGTATCCCTTTCGGACTTTCCTGCTACTCTGGCAGGAAAACTGCCCGACCTGGGAATCGAACCGAGGAAATCCACCGGCTGCTAGAATCTCAGCCGGGAACATACAACACTAATTACAGTAGTACCTACAGTATAGTTATACAGTATGTTAACTAACAAAGGGCGTTCCCGCTAACCTGCAATAGTATAGCGTCTATACATGCTAAAAAAAAAATTACTATTAAAAAAAATGTTTTTTTTTTGTTTTTGTATACTAAAATATTCACAAAAAATATTAAATTGTTACGGAAAATAAACTCTCTGTACACGCTCACTTGTCACACTTGTTTTTCTACGTTGAAATACAAGTGTGCGTGTACAGAGTGTTTCTTTTACGTTTAAATTTAATCGTTTTGTGAACATTTCACGACACAAATAAAACATTTTTTTTTTTAGTGGTAATATTTTTTTTTGCATGTAGACACGATATACTATTGCAGGTTAGCGGGAACGCCCTTTGTTAGTTAACATACTGTAGATTACCAGCTCTTTTATATTGTGCATCGTCAGATCTCACTTACAACGCAAGCATTTTTTACCGTGTTTTTTTATTTCCTATAACTCTAGGGTATTACATGGTCTCAACCATGTCAAAGAATCAAGTGGCATAGAAATTATTTTTCAATTTGTTTTTTTCTCGATGTGTGTACCTAATTTCATTGATCAGTACGAGTAAATCATTTTCATTCAAATCAATCATTCTTAGTTACAGCTAAGAAAATGCGACGTTGTCATGTATTGTATTTTTTTCATGGACAAAAATAGTCTGCATTAAATATTTATTTTTTCCTTTTTTCACGTAAGGGAGTATTTTACGTAAATAATCGTGACTTGAAAATTGTATGAAAAACGAAAAAAAAAACATTTGACAGTCGATTCTTTGCTAATCCCCTAGAGTTTTGGGATTTAAAAAAAACATGTTGTAATACGGTACGATAATGTTTTCTTTCCTACCTTCATAGTTTTCGCTTGTACAATGTGCAGACAGTTAACTTTTAATTATTTAACAGATCCCGTGAAAATCACATTTGAAATCCAGCCTGAGACATTAAAAAATGGACTTAACTTAATTTGTGACCACAATAGTAATGTTATACTAAAACAATACACAGTGTTCGAAGGAGAAGAATTCCAAATAATTACAAATTATAGATCCTTTATCAATCATTTCACGTAAGTAAATGAAGAATAAGTTAGGTACCCATTTGTGTTTTGATATTATGCATTTACTCGTATTTAATCGAACCCCGAATAATTATATAAATAATTTATTAAATATTTAATTATTTGTTATTATTATTTATATTATATTATAATTAAATTAGGTATAGTATATTTTTAGTAGATAGGTACTAAAAATATAATTATTATTAATTGTGCCTTTTTTTGTGTGCCCTAAAATAATTCCCATTATGGTGTTCTGGAATACTAAATAGTCAACTAACTGCGACAAACTTGAATGTAGGCCCCTTTCGATCGGGGCGCCCTCGGTAGCTTAGTTATTGCGACTAACTTTGAGTAAAGGCCAGAAAGTTAAAAAAGGCTCTTTTTTTTAAAGCGTTCTCTTTAATTGTGTACGCCTAATAAATAGCGTAAGGAATCTAAGCTTCTAAAGGATCAATTAAATATTTCCCAATAATAATTGTAAAATGATATTATGTTTTATCAGTGTTTAATTTAAGAAAGTAGGCAGGCAGGCATTAAGTTTTTACTTTAATCTTTTACAGCTGTCATGACTTCAATAATAACACTGATTTTTATTCATATGCGAAGAAAGACGGTACTAAAAACGTCTCCACTGTAAGTAATTTAAACATTGTAATAATTGTACAATGCGTTGCCTATCCCTCCGGGAATACGAATTTGATGTGTTGATAAAAGAATAACGTCTGTTTGATTTATAAAATTAATAATTATTTCTCAGTTTATAGCTGAAAAAAGAATGGGTACTCTATGGAACTGTACGATTTTGGCCCATCGAAATATCGAAACAAAACTTCCCGTGGTCCAGTACAAAGACGCGAACTATTTAGCGGCCTATTGCTACATGCAAATTCACGTGAGACCGAGGGGTATGTAAGCTTATATCCTTCCCAATAATGTTATAAATGTATTTTTTTTAAAATTTTGATATCGGTTACTAAACGGATTTAAATCCGGTAGATAATGTTTTCGCAGATTTTTCTTAGGCATTCGCTCGTGACTAAATAATAACAGCCGCACGGGTCAATCCATCAGGCTAAGCTACGCTTACCGGGGTTGGTCCGTGGATGGGTGACCATCTTTACATACCGAGACTCCTCCGTGCCTCGGAAATAACGTTAAGCAGTTGGTCCCGGCTGTCATTCGTGGATCTTTGGCAGTCGTAACGGGTCGTCAGAAGCCCGAAAGTCTGACAACCAGTCATACCAAGGGTATCGTATTAACCAGTTATTGGATTGTGGAGGTTAGATAGGCATTCGCTCTATGTAAAATACTGGTATTCAGCTGCAACTGTATTTGGTCATCCTAACCTTTTCGTAAAAGACTAAAACTTTTCGTAGCAGCCTTTCTTACCTGCATAGTGTGCACTTGTATAGTGTGCAGACAGTTTACTTTTAATTATTTACAGATCCCGAGACAATCACATTTGAAATCCAGCCTGAGACATTAAAAAATGGATTTAACTTAATTTGCGACCACAATGGTAAAGATAAACCACAAAAATACACAGTTCTCGAAGGAGAAGAATTCAAAATAATTACAAATTATAGATTCTTTATCAATCATTTCAAGTAAGTAAATGAAGAATAAGTTACCTATTTGTGTTTCAATATTATGCATGTACTCGTATTTAATCGAACCCAAATAATTATATTAAAATTTATTAATAGGTATTGTTATTATTATTTATATTTTATTATAGTATTATTAATTATTGTGCCTCTTTTTGTGTGCCCTAAAATAATTCCCAATAGGGTGTTCTGTAAATACTAAATCAAATCAAAATATTTTATTTCACATAAACCTACATGGGCACGTATGAAACGTCAGAAGCTAGGTGCACGGTTCGAATTGGTCGTTTCCTGTGGAAAAGAGCCGGCAAGAAACTCCCCAAAATAGTCAAGTAACTGCGACCAACTTGAATGTAGGCCGTAGTTCACAGTTCTAACCTAACCCAACCCGTTTGGTCGGGGCGCCCTTGCTTATTTATTGCGATCAACTTTGAGAAAAAAACTTTTTACAAAAAAAAACAACCAACTTCAAAAAAACACTAAATAAAAAATGAAAAATAACTTTAATTTCGGAAGTCGGTGTCTTTCCTTTTTAATTTTCGTTTTTTGCCACCGACTTCCGAAATTAAAGTTATTTTTCACTTTTTATTTAGTGTTTTTTTTTTAAGTTGGTTGTTTTTTTTTTGTAAAAAGTTTTTATTTTTCACTTTTTAGTGGTGGTACCTACCCCACACAAGTTACTACCTGCTATGTAAATAACAGTGAAGGAGTCTAATAATTATATCGTCTATATAGACTGTGGGAAAAATACGTAATATTGAAGCTAGCTCAAAAACTACGCAAGCAAACTTAATAAAATTTATATGGAACCATCTCGGGAGTATACCCTTTCGAACTAAAAAAGAATTTTTAAAATCGGTTCACAAACGGCGGAGTAATCGGTGAACATACATAAAAAAATAAAAAAAACAATCATCCGAACGTAGTACCTCCTCCTTTTTTGAAGTCGGTAAAAAGCCAGAGAGTTAATAGGCTCTTTTTTTCACAATAAAAAAGTCTATAAGCTTTCATAGCATATTTCCCAATAATAATTATAAAATGATATAGTTAATTGATCCAGGCGTGACTTTGCGGAAATCCATTATAAAATACAATAGACGTAGATATATTTAGTAACCTATTCCGCTTAACTATTCTTCAAGAGTCATAAAATCCCTGTAAGAAATCGACACGTGTTTCACCTCTCAACGAGGCATCTTCAGGATGACGATTCACAAATTGCAAACCAGAACGCGACGTGTTACCACACCGAGCGGTGGACGCATAGTGATATGTTATATTGATCAGTGTTTAATTTAACTAAGTAGGCAGGCAGTATTTAATTACTGTAGAAAAAATAAATACATAAAAAAAAAAAAAAGTAGGCATGCATTAAGTTTTTGCTTTAATCTTTTACAGCTGTCATGACTACAACACTGATTTTTCATATGCGAAGCAAGGCGGTCTTAAAAACGTCACCACTGTAAGTAATTACCTGACTACGAAAAAGATATTTTTGGAAGCGTCTTGATTGACCACTGGTGGCTATGTGACGTCACATAAAATTGATTATGGCGCCCTCTAGAAGGCAGTCATGAACTAAATTTTTTATAAATATAAATGGCATTTTAATGGAATTTAAATGGCGCTTTCTAGAGGAAATAAAGTAAGGAACTAAAAAAAAAATATCGTTTAATCGTACCATGTTGGGTATCAAATAAAAGGGCTTAGGTTTAAGGAACTTTATTTTCTCATAAGAACATAGTTCACTTAAAATGAGATTCACAAAAATATCTTATTAAATTAAAATTAAGATACAACTTTAGCTTAGGGCGACAATTTTCATACTATTACTACTACATAATTTTATTTCACAACCTGTTCAGCATCATCTCATTAGAAATAGTGACTGTAAATATGCGATTTTAGTTTTGTTTTGTAAATATTTAAATTGTCACACATTTTTATGTCGTTAGGCAGGCTGTTGTAAAGTTGTACTCCCTCAAACAGTATGTTTTTTTTGCCGTAAGTCAGTGTACGTGGTCGAGTTGTCATTAATTTGTATCTGTTTCTTAAGTAATGTTTTTGAGCTTAATGAGCACATTTCAAAAAAAAATATATTATAACCCCAAAAGAAAAAAAAAATTCAAGTAAAATACTTCAATTTTTTTTTTAACCATTGTAATAATTGTACAATGCGTTGCCTATCCCTGCGGGAATACGGATTTCATGTGTTGATAAAAGAATAACGTCTGTTTGTTTTTTAACCTGTAAGACTGCATTTGGACTGCAATGGACTGCATATGTAGATCTGCAATAATTATTTCTCAGTTTATAGCTGAAAAACGAATGGGTACTCTATGGAACTGTACGATTTTGGCCCATCGAAATATCAAGACAAAACTTCCCGTGGTCCAGTACAAAGACGCGAACTATTTAGCGGCCTATTGCTATATGAAAATTCACGTGAGACCGAGGGGTATGTACCTAAGCTTATATTATCTGTCCTTTGAATGTTTGATATACAGACTATAGATCATGTCCTGAATTCGTCTTTGTCGCTGACACAAATGTATCTCAGGTTTTGTTGGCCACTTTGCTACTTCCTAAAACGGGAACATGTACTATTTATCTTAGGATGTGACTGAAACCATTGGCAACAACTAGTATAACAGAATACACACTTGAGTCTAAAGTACTAGTAACTCCTCAGAGTCGCCTCAGACGATCCTCGTGAACAACATGGTACTGCAAGCAGTTCGCACAGACCTGTCGGAGAAGGACGTCGACTTCACTGCTGAGTACCAATACGCAGACGGCGATGTAGTGGACGTCACTTGCATCAGCTTCTTGAACGAAGCGTTGCTCACGATGGAATATGCAATGGCAGGCACATTAAGTTGTGAGTTTTTACATTCATTAGTTTAACGGGGGAGGAGCTCGTGGCTAAGTAATAACAGCCGCTCGGGTCGATCCATCAGGTTAAGCTTCGCTTGCCGTGGTTGGTCCGTGGATGGGTGACCATTTTCACATATCGAGACTCCTCCGTGCCTCGGAAAGCACGTTAAGCCGTTGGTCCCGGCTGTTATTTGTGGATCTTTGGCAGTTGCTACGAGTCGTCAGAAGCACGAAAGTCTAACCAAAGGGTATCGTATTACCCAGTTACTGGGTTGTGGAGGTCAGATAGGCAGTCGCTCCATGTAAAATACTGGTATTCAGCTGCATCCGGTTAGACTGGAAGCCGACCCCAACATAGTTGGGAAAAGGCTAGGTAGAAGAAGGAGGAGTTTAACGGGTGTAAAAAAACACTTTACGTAGCCGAAGTTCACTTGTTATTCCCGTCATTGGGATTTTTTTTTTTGTTTTGGACCTTATCTGGTTACGGAGATATTGAAGGTCAAAGTTCCAATTTTTTCAGACGTTTTTTAAAGAAAGCTAGTATTATATGTTGTAACTTAATTTTAAATACCCCCACAAACCCTGAACCGTCGCATGCACTCGTATGTTTTGCGTGCGTTACGTTGCGCACTACCTTAAACAATGATTATTTACGCCAAAATTAAAAGTCGTTTCGATATAAATTGATCAAAATATTGTGTAAATACATTGGACCGTCAAAATCAAAATCAAAATATTTTATTTCACATAAACCTACATGGGCACTTATGAAACGTCATAAGCTTGGTGCACGGTTCCAATTGGTCGTTTCCTATGGAGAAGAGCCGGCAAGAAACTCCATGGTTACTCTTTTAAAAATAATTGGCTTTTACAATAGTTTCAAATTACAGTGTTAGTTGGCATGGGAGGACAATGTAGACCTTTCAACAAGTAAGTACCAGGTACTTAACAAAAATAGAAGATGTTCAATAAATCTACAGTCCAATAAGCCTACAACGTTCTCACATTCACAAAATAGAAAATAATCTATTGAAAAGACTAATAATAATAAAATTAAAATTCAAATAAAAATAAAAACGCATATTCATGTTTATCTCTTCTTGTTCTCACACACTATTGTCTACATTTCTTTCTCATTTCTCCTTTCGCAGGTCTGCTGGAAGAAATTTCTTAAGAAATAAGCAGTACCTTTGTACTCATATTATAATTATGTCGTATCTTTTTTGTATTTTACTGTGTGAACATAAATAATAAAACAAATAAATAAATAAAAACCACACAAAACAGATACATAATTATTGCATTTCGGTTTTATAATGCCCATACATCGAGCGAAAACTGGATAAGCATCGCGTAATTAAAATATCTGTAACAATAATAAATGAATACTTCGTATTATTTCAGATAAATCCACCAAGGCAGACCTATTATCAAATAGAGCAATCGGTTTTGTTGCAAAATTGCATTCTGGACACAATAACAGTAGTATGATATGTACTAATACGGAATCAACTGACTACACCAAAGTTATGGTGAGATTTGTAATGCGGAAAGAATTCAGTAAGTTTGTTTGTTTTTCTATTTTATTAGGTACAGTCGTATGATTGCTTAGATTTCTAAAATAGAGTGAAACTTGCCAATAACTTATCCATGCATTGAGTTTGCCATTTTTTTATCATTAAGCGTTTAGCGTACTTTTATTTTAACGCTAGTATTCCTCGAAAAACTGCAGTAAGGAAGCGGTTTATTTATCGAATTAATTAACATTTATTATAGATATAATGAGTGTCATAATTAATGGGAAGACTCTCCGGCCAAAACTCAAGAATGATTTAAACCGTCAATATGAAATTGAATACAATTATCTAAGTAACCAACCAATAAGAGTGGTGTGTGGAGTACAGCGAACAGACGTGAACTTGGTGGTAGTGGACAGACCTGATTTCGTTGGTAAAGTACGCAGTTACGAAAGGACAGGTAATTGTAATATATGTAGATTCCTACATAATCTATACTAATCTATTTAAACTTATATTATTAATATTATATAGCTGAAGAGTTTGTTTGTTTGTTTGAACGCGCTAATCTCAGGAACTACTGCTAATACCAGTTGGAATTGAAAAATAATTTTTGTGTTGGATAGTCCATTTATCGAGGAAGCTTATAGGCTATATAACATTACGCTACGACCAATGGGAGCGGAGCATAAATGAAAAATTTTGCAAAAACAGGAAAAATCATTCCTTTTATTATTATATAAGTATTACTTTTTTATTATTATTACTTAAACCGTTTACGCAAATATCGTGTATTATGTAATTGTTCCTCTTTAAAAGTTAAAAAAAAAAGTCTGTCTATAATTTTAGATTGACTCACTATAACTTTTTTTTATGGTAATCTTTGTTCGAAATTAATGCATTATTGTCGATGGAGTTTTTATACAAATAAATAATTTTAACATCAAGGGTAGTTATGTTGCAGTAAAATGCTTTTTAAGTCATTCGAATCGGACATTTAATTTCGAAGTTGCCACAAGTATAAAAATGCAATACGCGAACCGTTCGACGCCGGTGCCGCGCCGCCGCGGCTTTCCCTAACCTAGAGAGGAGAGGATGGGCACACAGGTAGACCATGACCTGGCATAGGACATAGGATACGTTTTATTCCTATATTCCCACGGGATCGAGACCTACGCGGGTATATATATTTATAGACATAAGGGACTATATTATGTACTAGCTGCCGCCAGCGGCTTCGCCCGCGCGTTATCTTTATAAATGTTAATGCCTATGTTACTCAGGGTGAATGTAGCTTTCTAATTGTGAAAGAATTTTTTAAATCGGCGCAGTAGTTTTTGAGTTTATTCATTACAAACATATTCACAAAAATACAAATATTTCCTCTTTATAATATTAGTGTAGATGTATATTTAAAATTTATGGGGAAAAACTAAATAGGTACCAGCATAAATATTTCATTTAAAAGAGTCCATTTTCCTGTTATTTCTGTCCTAATTAAGAGACATGATCATTTAAAACTACAGAAATGGTTTCTAGTGCTTATTCTGAACGAACTACTATTATTTTTTGCGTATTCTATGATGCGTTCTACGACCGTACACAGAACCGCATTGGAAATTTAGCTATATATCAGTATAGGTATCTGATAGCTGAATTACGACTGTGGGACATCATTGACTAATTGAAAAAAACACACATTCGTATACACATTCATCTCTAAACGTAAGTACATATCTACACCATCTTACTCTCTCTCTCTCTCTCACACACACACACACACAACACCTTCCACATCACACTCACACTTCACTCACTAACAAACACACCCATTTAATTTTAATTTTGTGATTTAATTTATTTAAAACTAGTTTTGTTATTCTTTTCTTAAAATATTCCTAAATGATACACAATTTTGATAATTCCAATTTCGGCGAGGGGGGCTAGAAGTCCATAGCACAGGGTTAGGGGTCCTAGTTTGGATTCCTGACTCTCCCAAACCTTTGTACCTCCAATATTTGTTACACCTCTATATTGTAGTTTGTACTTTGTGGGATAAAAAAAATCTTTATATTATATTATTGTTATATTAGGAATACCTATGAAATCGGCGTTTGTATGGGGAATTTTAAAGAAGTTGCATTTTTCATACTAACATTTTCTTAATGTATGTATATAACCATCATGGACACTAATGTTTAAAAACTAAAATAACGTATGCCACTTAGATTCAGCGAAAAAAATAAGTTTTGGCTAAGTTATAAAAAACATTGTGGGCATTTCTGCTAACAAAATGAGGAGTCATTTTTAAGGTATTTTTTATGTTTAGAAAACTATAAGTAATAAGGTTTTTTACTATTTGTAGTTGTCTATGGTGGTCATTATTCGATATAATTAGAGATGCCGCGAATACTCGCTATTATTCGGTATTCGGCATTACTCGACATTTTTTTGTTATTATATACCGAATAATAGTGTCTATTATTCGACATTCGACGAATAGTCGTCTAAATTCAAATAAACTAATGAACAGAAAAACTATACTTACATTCTTATACTAGACAAATTAAAAATCCCGAGTCACACGTAATCTGTTCGATTTATGGCTAACACGTGTGAATCCGGATTTTTACTTTGTCTGTCTGTGATGTCTTGTTTATACCTTTTTAGTTGATTGACTTTTTGTCGTAGTTGGGTTTTATTAAGTTACCTACACTTTTACAATTTTAGTCCTTAACTCAATGGATTTTTTAATTATGAATACTGATTTCTTTAACTTCATTGTTGTTTTCTCTCATGTTCTTAGATTTAATAAAAAATCTAATATTATGACGAGACAAGAAAACAGCGATGATTGATAAGGTCAAGAGATTACTACAACTGTAATATTATTATTTGAGTATAAACTATTTTCTATATTATTTTTTATGTCGCGTAGTAATGCCGAGTATTCGACTATTCGCCATAGGGAAGGGCGATTATTTGGTATTCGACTATTCGCTATTACAACTAACCAAGAACAACAAGCCAAGAAATTGATGAATATTTTAAATCATAGAAGTGACGAGGTTCTCTATTTGTGAGAACAAAACGCCAATTTCATAGCTGGGGACCCAATACGGGGGGGTGAGACAAACCACACTTTCTCTTCATTCTCCGTTCCCGCTGTCTGCTCTCGATAGCGAACTAAAACGAGTATTTGTTTACTGTTTAATTAATATAAATACAACCTACCAACCTAATATCCGGCATTGACCTACAACTGTTAATGAATATTGAATACCTACACAATACATATTTTTTAAATTACAGACCTAATACCAACAAAGAAGGCTGAGATGTCGTTTTATCTCAAACCTACGGATGATAAGAAATTATTGTGTTCATCTGATTATAGTAATGGTTCGAGTGCGGAACAAGTCGCTATTCATTTTACTGCGGGCAATTTCCCTTTTGGTAAGTACAATAATGATTTAGTGCTCACTGTAAGATTAATGAATTCCAATACAAAATAAGTTGACTGTAGAATAATTTTTGTGTAATTGTAATTATAGTTAATCAATCTTGATAAATATTGACACTGTACAGGATGCAAGGGTAAACACCGTTGTCACTCAAACCATGGGTAGTTGACTTAAATGACCCAGTAACAACAAAAAAAAACCTTATTTTCATTAAAAGATTTTAAAAAGTAAATATCCGTCACTGTCCCGATACTCGTGGATACGCGTTCGAGAGACTGCGAAACAGCTGACGGCCGGTCATGTAACGTCCCGCGCGCCCCGCCCGCCCCCGCCAACCGCCGGCCGCGGCCGGTCGTTGCCGTTGCGTGTAGGGTGAAATATTCTTGTGGAAAAATGTAGATATTCTTTAAAAAAAATAGTTGTGTTTTTCCATTGATTTTACGTTCTATATATGAAACCAAACCACTGGTTTCAAGGATAACGGTGTTAACACTAACATCCTGTATAACTTTATTATTATTATCTACTTAGCATCTCTAGTGTATTTCGTACTTTTTGCATGCCTTTTGGTTAAATATGGCTGTTGCTATTATATTTTTTTTTATGTCACCGTTGTGTACCCATATTTGCAAAATAAATATCTTATCTTATCTTATCTTACTGAATTTTGATGAATTTGATTTTTCTTTCAAGTTATGGTAACAATTTTTATAAAATAATGAAAGTTGTCATGCTCATTTTTAAACTTAGCATAATCAGCCTTTAGTCACCCAACAATAAATAAATAAAGCAGTGGTGACCCAGTGGCAACGGCTCGGACTCACGAGTTGTAGGTCCTGCGTTCGATTCCCAGGTCGAGAAAAGTGTTGTTGAGTTTTTCCATTTGGTATTTCTCAGTAGCAGCCCGGAGTCCAGAGGCCCTAGACAAGTGACAATCGCTTCCAAAGCATTTCGTATTTCTACAACGACTTTCAACAGGATTGACGTAAGCTTTTCGATAGCTTATGTCAGTCCTATACATTTTTGCCTTTTCCATCATCGTTATCGCTGATAGAATGTCACTTTGTCTAGGGCCTCAGATTTGTGCCCGATTGATGGAAATAGGCTCGCACTCCTTACATGGGACTTATACATAACTGGTGAAATGTAGGTGTACTGAGGTACCTACAGAGCCCAGCCGAGTTATACAGCTCGGCCTTACGCTTCAGGGAAAATAGTCGTAATGTTATGTTATAACATCGAACAATACATACGTTTCGAATACTACATCAAACAAGCTTCTTTTGACAGCCTATTGAATGTCTACCGTTGCGCCATGTTCTATAACACCACATGTTTTTTCAGATCAATATCGATTGCACATGCAACTGCCATCAAACGGTACAGTGTTAGACCTTTATAATGATGACAAAACCAGGATTATATTTTATGAGTTTGAAGATGGCGAGACATTGCAGTTAAAATGTGGCCCTCTTCGCCTTCAGACGCCAGGACCAGTTCTATACCTACAATTTAAAGATTCTGGTAAGTTTTGATATTGTATTTGTTAAACAATTTAATATAAAAACTTTTTACAAAAAAAAACAACCGACTTAAAAAAAAAACACTAAATAAAAAGTAAAAAATAACTTTAATTTCGGAAGTCGGTGTCTTTGCTTTTTAATTTTCGTTTTTTGCCACCGACTTTATATTTAAAGTTATTTTTCACTTTTTATTTAGTGTTTTTTTTAAGTCGGTTGTTTTTTTTGTAAAAAGTTTTTTTTTTTCACTTTTTAGTGGTGGTACCTACCACACACAAGTTACTACCTGCTATGTAAATAACAGTGAAGGAGTCTAATAATTATATGGTCTACATAGACTGTGGGAAAAATACGTAATATTGAAGCTAGCTCAAAAACTACGCAAGCAAACTTAATAAAATTTATATGGGACCATCTCGGGAGTATACCCTTTCGAACTAAAAAATAATTTTTAAAATCGGTTCACAAACGGCGGAGTAATCGGTGAACAAACATAAAAAAAACCAATCATCCGAACGTAGTACCTCCTCCTTTTTTGAAGTCGGTAAAAATGACATAATTTTATTTAATAATTTGTTTTTTTTTTTGAGACTGGGAAATCATCAAATGACTTCTCCCGCTCTGGGCGAAGCGGGAGGGCGTGTCAGGACTTTTACTGACTAAAACCCACCCTTCAGTTGCCTATTGCCTATGGACAAACTGACCGGGTCACAACGTTATTACGAAAAAAAACGTTTCGCTATAAATATGTTGTACCGTTTTCAAGACATTAATTGCATATTTTTTTTCATTCAGATAAATGCAAGACAAATGGATGCGCTGTTTCTAAAACATTAAACTTAACTCGTAAAGATGATAATACTGCAATAGTTTGTTATTTAAAAGAGCAAGGTGATCCGCTTGATCCTCGTAAAGAAGACGTGGTGCTTAGAGAGATCAGAGTGATCCTCCGTGAGAGAGTCCTGATTACTACCTCCACTACTACTACCACCAACACTGCAGCAAACCCAGCTTCGAGTAAGTTGTGTATATTTATTTACGGACTCACAGAGAGAGAAGATATACAGAGTGTTAGGGTAAACACCGTTATCCTAGCAACCAGTCGTTTGGTTTCATTTATAGAACGTAAAATCAATAGAAAATGACATATTGTTTTATTTTTTTTATTTCTACATTTTACCACAAGAGACGCAACTTCGTTGACCTATGCGCTAGGGCAACGAACTTGGGTCTCAACACAGGCGGGGGGTCCGGGATGTGACCTGACCGGCCGCGAGCGCGACCTCTCCCTCAGTCAGTCAGCTGTTTCGCTAGAGAGCACGGTGTCGGATAGAAACGTTTTAAAATCTTTTAATGAAAATGAAGTTTTTTTTTTGTTGTGATCGGTCATTTATTTTTATATATTTAAGTCAATGGTTTGAATGACAAGACTGTTTACCCTTACCGCCTGTATTATGAAGTTGCCTTTTATTAGGGTACCCAAAGGGTAAAACGTGACCCTATTACTAAGGCTCCGCTGTCTGTCTGTCCGTCTGTCACCAGGCTGTATCTCATGAACCGTGATAGTTAGACAGTTGAAATTTTCACAGATGTATTTCTGTTGCCGCTATAACAAAAAATACTAAAAAACAGAATATAATAAATATTTATTCACTTTAAAAATAAATAATTAAATTAACATAAAACAAATGTTTAAGGGGGGCTCCCATGATTTTTTTGCCGTTTTTATAGATAATGGTACGGAACCCTTCGTGCGCGAGTCCGACTCGCACTTGGCCGGTTTTTATAATACGTAAGGAAAAAACATAGCATACAAAATACTTGGCCCGTACAGTCACAGGGATACTTTACAGGGATTTCTTAAAGTTCACTAGGATCGATATTAGTATCAGAAAGACTAAATAGGAGAAAATGTTGGTACATTCTATTTGGCAAATGGTATTAAATAATAATGTCTAAATCATACACAATGTGAAAATTGTTGTGTCAAAATTATCTTGTTAGTTTTGAATTTTTTTTTACAACAAAATTTCAGTTTGTTTTTTTTACTTTGTGTTTATTATATTATTATTTTTTATTGTATATTCTATTATCTATTATATTATTCTTATTTTATTATCTTATTCTTATTATTTATTTTATGTCCGTAGATGTGTCCGTGGCATCACAGCGCTGCGGTATTTGTTTACTATTTCTCAAATACCGTAGCATTATGCTGAGATAGGAGCCTTTTTGGCATCGCACAGGTTTTCTTTTCCTGTTTCACGTTGTTTTATTTTATTCTATTACTTGTTTTACTGATTTTATAGATTTAATGTTTGTTTCTATTGTTATGTTTCCTGTGCGTGTTCCAAATAAAATATTTTTCTTTCTTTCTTTCTTTCTTTAGTTTGCCTGAGGCATTCCATTATTCTGATTCCGCAACCGTTCCACAGTGTGTTAAGAACCCGATTTTTGTTTCATTCTGTTTTTATTCAAGTAATCGATAGTTTCCATCATTTCTGGCGCGAGAGTTCAACTCCGGCTTCGCTACGAATGGTAACTTTTTTTTTTTTTAATGTCAAAGTTTCGTAATATCCGAATGATGAAAAACGAATAAAAAATCTTATTTAAAAAACAGAACTATGTATTCCAGTTTTTATTTATTCCATTAATAGTATGTACAGCAACCTACCTTTCCACCAATTTCTGTTGCTCTAGTATGAATGGGACGCGAGATATGATTTTTTTTCTCATTTTTCGTTTTTATTTTTTTATTCACCTATAACACCGTATTAGGTCGTGATTTTTACATCAAAATATTGCTTATACTTTCTATTATGTGTAGTAATAAAACCACAACATAATTCCGTGTTATTCAAAAGTTATTGCAAATTATAATTTTTCTTCAGGGCTGTCACTTTTGTGGATCCGAAAAAATATTAACTAAAGTATATTTTATCCGACAAAAAACCAATTTGTTTTGAATTTATAATAAATGGTTACTCTTCCTCATTACAAATAACAACAAATTCAACGTGAGAATAATCATCGATTTCTAGATTTTTTTCGTTAACAGGTCTCAACAAAGACAATGCGGCTGCTGGTAATGGAATTCTCTTTGCTTTTTTTTTTCTCTCTAATAGGTTGAAATCAGATATTATTGGATCAGATGAGACTAAGGCTCTGTGAAAAAGGTCAGACATGGTTGCTTCACGAGAAATCTTTCTAATATGGTGCTCTCTGTCAAACCTCGAAAATTTATTTCGAGACTCAGCCGCCTGTTCAGAGAGCATGCCAACAGGTAAACTTGATGAATCTATTATTTTCGCACCATGGACTAGAATTTTGTGAAGCGTGACGGTCATAGGATGCCATTCATACTTTGCAACATATTTGTATGCCAGCTGTTTGCAAAAAGTCGCGAATTTTTCTGAATCAATTGGCAAGTTACTGGACAAAACTATTAAAATTACGTATAACTCATCTAATAGCCACTGCCACCAAAAACCGAGGAACTTGTGCAGAAATTCTGAACATCGAATGTTCAGAATTTCTGCACAAGTTCCTCGGTTTTTGTCAGAAAAAGCAGTGCGGCCAGTGTTTCCATCGTTAGTAGTCCGATTCAGAAAAATTCGCGACTTTTTGCAAAGAGCTGGCATACAAATATGTTGCAAAGTATGAATGGCATCCTATGACTGTCACGCTTCACAAAATTTTAGTCCATGGTGCGAAAATAATAGATTCATCAAGTTTACCTGTTGGCATGCTCTCTGAACAGACGGCTTAGTCTCGAAATAAATTTTGAAGATTTGACAGAGAGCACCATACTAGAAAGATTTCTCGTGAAGCAACCATGTCTGACCTTTTTCATAGAGCCTTAGTCTCATCTGATCCAATAATATCTGATTTCAACCTATTAGAGACAGAAAAAAAGCAAAGAGAATTCCATTACCAGCAGCCGCATTGTCTTGTTGAGATCTGTAAACTAAATAAAATTAGATATCATGAACTAAAATTCAAACCAACACCTCGACTTCAGGTGCAAAACAGTACTGTATCTTTTTTAAATTTCTTTTGCTTATATCTCGAAAATGGTGTGTCCTATATAGCAAAAATAATGAAAATTTCGACCCCCTTTAGGAAACCCCTAAACCCCTGAGGCTCAACATGTTGGTATTTTTTTTTTTTTTTTGTGTAAATTTTTCGTTTTCTTTTTCGTCAGACAATTTTAGCCAACTAAGCGACAAAATAACGATATCTAGTCATCGTCATGATAAATAAACTAAAATATTATAACATAAAAATGTATCTACATTTTGATTGAAGTGACAGCCCTAACTGGAGATAATTCGGATATTACTAAAATTTGTAATAACTTGTGGATAACACGGTATTATGTTGTGGTTTTATTACTACACATAATAGAAAGTATAAGCAATATTTTGATGTAAAAATCACGACCTAATACGGTGTTATAGGTGAATAAAAAAATAAAAACGAAAAATGAGAAAAAAAATCATATCTCGCGTCCCATTCATACTAGAGCAACAGAAATTGGTGGAAAGGTAGGTTACTGTACATACTATTAATGGAATAAATAGAAACTGGAATACATAGTTCTGTTTTTTAAATAAGATTTTTTATTCGTTTTTCATGATGCGTATATTACGAAACTTTGATATTTTTTTTAAAAAAAGTTACCTGTCGTAGCGAAGCCGGAGTTGAACTCTCGCACCAGAAATGATAGAAACTATCGATTACTTGAATAAAAACAGAATGAAACAAAAATCGGGTTCTTAACACACTGTGCGTTCTGACCGATTCGCCATTAACATTATTGTGTATGTGATTTTGACATTAATGTACTAACACTAGTGTTTGAGATTATGTATATGATCTGATAAATAAATGATTTTGATTTGATATTGAAACGGTCGTTTGAAAGGAACCTTAAAAAAGTGTTGGATAGCCAGCGTAGCGGAAAAGGGGGGTCAGTGACAGCTCGGCCCGAGACAATTGGACACGAATATGAATACTAGGTATTTCACTTCCTATTACGTGCTGTTACGGTGATTTGTACGGTTAGGCAGAAAATCGATATTTTAAAATAAATCATTACGAATTATTTTTTTTCCGAAGATTTTGGTTTTTTATTTACTTACAAAACAAGAAAACAATTATTTACAACCACTATTTCATTTATGATACACACTAGTTTTTAAATTGTCTGGATTAATAAAAACTTTTTACAAAGGATAAGGAAAAGTTTTTACCAAAAAAACTTTTTACAAAGGAAAGGAAGTCCGGGTCTTTGCTTTTCAATTTTCGTTTTTTGCCACCGACTTCCGAAATTAAAGTTATTTTTGGTTTAAAAATATCATTTATTTCTCAAAGATTTACATAATCACTTAATGAGAAACAAAGTTTTAATAATTACATGTAGGTAATACTAAAAATAGTCCAGAGCGCTCGTCATGCAGATTTTCCACTTTTTTAGTGTTTTTTTTTGGAAGTCGAGAAGTTTTTTTTTCTTCTAAAAAAAAATACATACAGACGAACATAGAACCTCCTCCTTTTTGAAGAAGTCGGTTAAAAAAGACAAGCGTTCCTTTGCTGAGAAAATGACACACATCGGTTATCTGTTGACAGTAGAAAAGTTTTATAATTTTTACACAAAAAAAAATTATATAGTCTAGAACAAAAGACAAAAAGGAGATTTCTGCGATTCTGATTTTTGCGTATATGAATAAATATTTAAATAAATAAAAACAGTCTTTATTGCAGAACAAGTTTAGCATTCAATTTCATTTAAAATAATAATATTTATTACATTTATTCATAAAAATAAATAATTTATCAATAAATTAAAAAACCTTCAATATTTTAGAGGTGGATACTTTTCATTCCGATGGTACACACCACTTTTTATTAGGAGTTTTGATGACGAATTATCTGGTATTATTATTCGTGACCAGTTGACTCGGGCCGAGCTGTCACTGACCCGGAAAAAATACGGTAAATGACATCTATAAACCAAACGACGATACTTTTATGTATAACGATCTATTATTATTTACCAAAGCCCAAGAAACACCGACGGATAGTTTTACTTTACATGAACAAACCGAAGAGTTCACTGAAGGAATTGAAAACAGTTCTACTAATGATGGAAATCGAAAAGAATATTCCACAAATGTCGTAGAGCAACAAAAAAATCCCACAAATGCGAACGAACAATCAGAGCAAGAAAAATGAGACACAAAAGGAAACGTCAGTTTTTGTACAAGTAATTATAAGTAAGTAGTATTATGTATTATTAGTAGTATTCGTTATTAGTAAGTAGTATTATGTGTTTAATAAACTTCACTAGAGGTCATTACACACAGGACATAAGATGAGCTCGTAAGTAATAACAGCCGCACGGGTCGATCCGTTAGGTTTAGCTACGCTTGCCGGGGTTGGTCCATGGATGGTTGACCATCTTTACATACCAAGACTCCTCCGTGTCTCGGATAGCACGTTAGAGGTCAACGCAGACCGGGACGGGATGGCAAAGGATTTTGCCGTCTGTCAGCGCACACTAGCCGCTTAGATACCGCGGCATTCCCGCGCCTTGCCACGGCACGCGCGCCCCGCGGTATGTCACAACCAGCGCCGGCGTCCTCGGTATGCCGTTGCCTACCGCAGTACGCCACGGCATCCCGCCGCGGGAGCCCGTGGCGCCTTTCAATGCTGTGCAATAAAATCCCTTTAATTTTATAGCATAGCAATTTATGTTGTATTTCTATATCGATACGTTTGAATGTCCATTGGTAAAAATTTAAATCCCTTGCTATATAATTTGAGCGCCTAAAAAATTGTGCAAGAAGTATATATGACCGACGTCACAAATGTGTTGGTGTTTTATATTTATAGCTATATGTAGTACTGTAAACCTGGCTGAAATTATACCAAATGTATTTTCAACAACATTTCGACTTTTCGAGCCCTTGATAATCGATAGTTATATAAATTCTCTATTCAACATCTAATTCTCTCTTTGCATATGGCTTTAGAAAAATTTTTCTTCAAGTCCAAAAGCATCATCGCATGAACACAATATTATAATTATTTATGGTTTCGTCATTCTCAAGTAAATTCAGCTGCTTCAGTTTTATGATTGAGTTCAGTATAAATTATCTAGAACTTGTGGAGATTAAAGGAGAAACAACAACTATGAAATTACCACTTTTACTGTGTTTTAACTCCTACAAACTTACACCTCACACATCACACGGACGTCTCTGACATATGTAGTTATCTGCCAACTGAGGACGGAACACAAATCCTATAGGTGCATTTCTACACATAGGAATTTTTCTTAAATGGTCAAAACATATATGGAATTTGGAAATCTTGTCTAGAAACAAGATTTCCAAATTCCATATGCGTTGTGTGTACGAATATCCCAAAAATTACTTTATCAACACATAGAGAATGAAACGGAGATTACGTTTAGCGAAAAAACCAAAAAATTAAAAAACCACATATGGAATTTGGCAGGCGCAGCGACGATATTTAAATACACCCCGACCATCTGATATTCTTTCATTTTTTCCAGCATCAACATAAAGAAATTCGTAGTTGGAACCCACTAAAGCCATTAAAACAATATTATAAAAGTTTTTGTAGTTTTTGTAGTAAGTGCCAACCACCAACTATAGTGGCTCTGGAATCAGGTGTTGTGTTTGCCATCCATTGCTCCTCCACAGTTGATAAATTGCCATTTCATATGAAAGTCTTCTGCCACCTTTTTCCATTCTTCTTTTATAGACAACATTTGCATGTAAAAACTAACTACCTATATTTATTTTTTCAGTCTGATCACACACCAGTAGCATATAGTTCCCAGGCAGAATTTTTTAAAGTTTTTGCTGATACAATGAAAGCTAATTCCAAAGAGTTAACAGAATCTGTTGCTCTTGGAATTAATATAGCCAAAAAATTGCTAAAATGGATCAATTACAAGCTATTTATTCAGAATCTATAACAAGTAATGTGTTACAAAGAGGAATACTGAACAAACTGACAGATGACACAAATCTGTGAGACTGATGTAACACACGTGTTGAGATTCCATCTTCTATTCATGCATAATATAATTATGAAGTTTATATTATGATGCTGATGTGCCACAACCCAACAGTTTTAAAATTCTTTCTCAAACAGGTATTTCCAAATTTAGAAGCACAATAGGTGGAAGCTAATACTGAAACTTTACGTTCTTTTTATGAACAGCAGTCAACTGATCAATGAACTGATATTGGAAACGGTTCTTTATGATTAAACTTAAATACTTATATCTTAAACTTAATTATTTAATTAAATACTTACAGCAATCAACTTATATACTTGAATACTACTAACAACTTAAATACTTACAGCAATCAACTTAAAGACTAACAACTTAAATATTTGTACAACGTGCCGCTACAATGGCGACATTAATTTAACACACGTATAAGATTTCGCGTATTCGTTTTATGAAAATATTTGAATTTCAATATACGTTATTATTTATTTACAATTTTATAAATTTCCATCTTGGAGCAACCTGTACTTAAAAAACTGTAGCGAAGAGGTCATTTGCCGGGGTCACGGATCATATGTGAGCGAATAAAAGGAAAGCCGCAAAATTTCTTAGAAATTATGCCGACAAAGGATTTTACTGATAGAACGTAAGCCAGCTGGTAGGTAGCTTCATGAATGAATCTTTTAGACAGAGTGATCTCAATTTTGGTTATGTTTTTATTATTTAATTTGTTTGAAAACTAAATTATTTTATTTTATATAATATTTTTTATGTTTACTGGCCACTAGCCCTACCCGTATATTAAATTAATGACGCCATTATAGTGGCATGTTGTATATTATGCTAGTGTTAGTGCTACACACTTGGCATTAAGTTATACATAAATTCATAGATTATTAAGTACTCCACGATTGAATTTATGTAGGATACAGACTGAGTCTTGTCTTGTCTTGTCACAGTCTTGTGAGTAGGTACCTAATTAAGTTACTTATAATTATTATATTTTAGATAATATAATTTGTATGCTTTTGATAACAATATAGCGAACTAATCTATTTAATGTAATCTTACCTACATAATACATAAAATAAAAACAAAATCATTTCTTTTATTTGAGTACTTGGCCCTTTTTTATACCTTTTTCATTGTTTCTGTGGCCGAACTGAAGCGAATCCGGCGCAGGATCCGAGACGTAGGTACCTAAATTGCTAACGCCGATTGTATCAACTGAGGTCCATTGTCCAGGACATTAATCAAAAGTAACGTGTTACAAAGTATGAATATTTACTTTGTAAAGTATTATTATTATTTTAATTATTGGGAATGTGAAGACTATGTAGATCATTCTTTTCTTTTTTAACTATTTTTTTTTCCTAAGTTTTAATTTAATCATGGTCTGGCAGTTTGAGTCATTTATGCGGCCTACCCAAATGTCCTTTCTTTGGTATTGTTCGTCAAATCGTTGAGCTCCTGAAATTCGGAGTTGAGCTGCACGATTACTGACAAATGCGTGTAATAACAGGACAGGTCCACTCAATCTGTGTGTTTCTTTCCTCGAAAGACCATTTTAGACACTAATCTACATGGTCTTCACATGATCTGACCAACATTATGTCTGGACTTTAAAAGAGACCTCTGAGTTTGTCTCGGCCTTTCTTCTCAGAATAGTCAGATAGGAAACGCCGACCTCATCTAGTTATAAAAATGTGATTGACGTGTAAAAGTGTTTGTACAAACTTACTTACAGAAATAAATCATTTATCATTTATGTAGATATTGAGTTCAAACTAACACGTAGTCGCGTGACTTCCTGCTCATAAAACAATCGACACACGCAGTCGCGTCTCATGTCTCGAGACGGATTCCCCTCGGTGTGGTGGTGAAGGTCGTGAACTCGTCGACCACGCGTAGACAGCTCGAGAATGCAATGCGTTCGCGTAGATTACCACCCGTCGACAGCGAGTGGACGCCGAGCGGACAGGCGGTGCTGGTCGGGTCACCAATATCAACGAGGACCTTTCATCGTGCCGTGATATAACATCGATACCCATTATTGTAGTTGGCGGAAAAGACATCTAGGAAAATTCATAATTTTGAGATCTATCGATTGATTTAAATAATAGGAAATATGCATGTGATTCAAATATGGGTCAAATATTTTTTTTATAAACTATATTACTTCAGAATTATGCCTCCATCAATATTTTTGAATAAAAATTATTTTTGAGCGAGAAATTAATTTTTTTAAAGTCCCAAAATACTGTGGGTAATTCAAATACTTGAAAAGCTAAGAGCGGATGTGAATAACAATCCGGGATAACAATCAAAATGTCAATGTCAAGTCAATCAACAAGTGTCAAGTCAACGTCAAACGCTCCTACAAAAAGGAGAGTTTGACGTTGACTTGACAGTTGCTTGTTTGTTTCACGGACTGTGACGTCACCACACCAAGCGCGCCAAATAGAGGGCGTTTAAATAGCCCGGATCGGTTGGATATTTAAAAAAAAATTAAGTACTTTAAATTGCTTTTTTGCCGTCGATTTTTTTTAAACTATTATCTGACGATTATGACTTTTTGGTGAATTCAGAATATAAGGTATCTCTTTTCATACAGGAAATCTCTTAAGGGGTCATTGTACTCATCATTATGAACAACTTTCATATATATGGGACAAACCCTGAAATCGCGATAAAGAATCAGCTGCTCCCTACATTTTGACTGCCGATTTTTTTTCGCGATTCCAATGTAATCGTGTTTTCGCCAAACATAGGACCTAGCGTCAATCCTCAACTTTAACTTATATTTTTTCAAAATTAATGCTGCAGTATTTTCGGCATAACGTAGGATCATGTTAAGCAATTTGAGGTAGGGTAGGGCCTCAATTGTTATGATGGTTTTTACGCCGCGGCAGCGTCCGGCGAGCGATATAATGGAAAGCGGCTACGCTTTCCATTATATCATATTTGGAAACCCAATAAAAGTCCGTCAACGTGGTCAACCTACTTTGTTTGATTTGTGAAATGCCGCCGCCATGATGCACAACCAATACAATGCGACATCAACGCCTCTACCGGTGGATAATCTAACTATTTTACGATAGGATCAAATTGATCACGAATGTTTGGACAGTAGGTAGTTCCATAATTATGTGTAGTAGTGGTATGATGTGACCAGCGGTCGATGTTCAATTTCATGAAATGATCAATTCTAAGATCTGGCCACGACACGCATATTACATCCACGTCTCCACAGTTATGTTTGCGTCTCATGTAATAGGGGCGAGTCTATTACGAATATATTCTTATGATACCTACTTAATTATTAAGTTTATCAAAATGTTAATTTACTACATACCTTGCATTTGGAAGTAAATATAGCCCCCAATAACAATAGTTTTCCTTATGGAGGCACCAGATTTCTTTATGGAAAATCATTATGATTAACGACAATGATTTGAGTTAATTAGAACATGTCAAAAACAATAACAAGATAATATATTTAGCTTCGCGTTTTGTTCGCGACAAAGGGTCGACCACTGACTCATTTTCACTGGAAACAAAGTTATGAAACCTAAGTATCCTGCTTTACCGAGACAGGTAACCTAACAAAGTCTTAACAAGTCTATGTCGGTACTTAATCCTAATTTCTTAGTTAAATGTAACTTAAATAGTAACGTATTAAAAACATAAACCTTCCGGAATCAATTCTCTAAACGATGGTGAAAACCTCATCAAAATCTGTTGCGTGGTTTAGAAGAACACGAAAAGCGACTTTAATTTATAATAATTATGTATAGATTATATAAGTAACAGCGCCATTATGTAAGTAACAGCGCCATTATGTAAGTAACAGCGCCATTATGTAAGTAACAGCGCCATTTTATAAAACATCGTGAGATTTTAAGCACCCTTTAGAATAGAATGGAATACTCTTTATTATGTACACCATAAGAAATACAGATGCAAATGTAGAAATTTAACATACGGTACACAATGGGCGGGGTCTTATCGCTAAAAGCGATCCGATGCGCAGCGATGTTTCTTTTAATTTAGGCGGTAAAAGGCTTTCCACGACTGTTTTAGCATCTTCTCTAATGAAATCAGGCGCGACAAAATGAGTTCATCAGATTACCTTAACTGAATCTGATGAACTCATTTTGTACAAATATCTGTTTATATTTAACACTCGAAAAAACAACTGAAAATCGGATTGCCGCTTTCCCGCCTTTTTTAACCGACTTCCAAAAAAGAGGAGGTCCTTCTGTACATATATATATATATATATATATGTCGGCGTCAGCGATGACTGAGCGATAGTTGCCGTCATCATCTCGATTCGGTGGTACGGACTCCATAGTGCAGGTTTACAATAAAACACGATGATACAGCAACTCAGTTAGTATTTCACTTTCAGAACAATCATCACAGTAGATACATTACTAATAATGTTCACGCACTACTTTACACGTTCGGGCAAACCGACAGTTTCGCATAGGATAGTTTCGATAGGTCTGCATCGGTTCGTTGCCCTCACAAGACTGACTCGCCGCTCAGCCACTTCCCTTACCACGACTCTGTCCACGTGACGCCCCACTCTAGCGAGCGCGTCACGGCGTTTACCCTCTCCTTAGTACTTCAATAATCAATTGAGAGACTATTATCGCTCAACTTTCATAATCTACGACACGGCCAACCTGACATGTCTCACGTCCTCGTGTGTTTCTGAAACAAAACAATCATCGGTGGAGTAACAGTGTAACCTCGGCCAACCTGACCGTACTCAAAGAACATTACAATTAAACGCATTTGCCTCTATTAAGAAAACAGAAAGGTGCCTCTAAGCCGCAATAATCAAAATAAACGGTACACTAACGCGGTGTTACGCTAACACATAATTTGCTTCAAGATCACTTAAAGCAAATTATGACCCGCTGCCTACGCAGCTAGTGACAACTATTGCCACCCATATCGTCATCACCTCATGTGATACGACCATCACTTCTCAAAGAAGTCTCACACAACAATAGTCCCTTTCGAGACCCGGATCCCCGCCACACCACTAACTGCCCATCGCCCCCTGACCAATTCACAAGTGAATTGCAGTTACGACTACAGATTAGTGCGTGTGGTGCGACCAATAACCAAGGGAAGAGTCCTCGCCACACCACTGACTGCCCATCGCCCCCTGAACAACTCACAAGTGAATTGCAGTAACGATAAGATAAGATAAGATAATATGTTTATTTGCATAAAACATGGTATAAAGGGGTGTTAAATAATACTATATAGCACAAACATGTTTAGCTAGGTTATAACAAAGCATGCAAAATACTTAAAATTAAGCAAGTAGACAAGGAGCCATCAATAGTGAATAGAACATCAAAATTTTTTGTCAACAAATTCCTTTAAGCTATAAAAACTATGTTCGAGCATCCATTTGTAAAATTGAACTTTAAACAATTTTGAATGTAAGTTTTTAAATACGACTACAGTCAGTGCGTGCAGTGCGACCCATAACCAAGGCCCATATCGTCATCACCTCAAGTGATACGACCACCACTTCTACTACTCGTTGGAAGTACCTTCCACAACATCATCCACATCAGAAAAATCGAATTTAACAGAAACACTGGTAAGAGGCATCTTTCGTATGAGTTTACTTCAAAATTATAATGCCAGTTAAAGGTTTCAAAAGATAATCATTGCCATCATGTAGCTCTACAATCTTGAATGGTCCCTTCTAGGGGTGTAACTTTTATTGATTGCTCTCTTCACGTATTAAAACTAGGTCCCCGTCAACATCCAACCTTTACAGGAGCTTTGTCTTTGCCTTTATCAAATCTAGACTTTTCATGACTAGCATTATTTTCATATGTTCGTTGCCGCTTGCTCTCTGGTATTCTAGTCGATATTTATCTCCGTTTCACTATCGTCAAAAGTAACAACATTGAATGGTCTAGTTACGCGTCCTATAATAAGCTCGAGAGGGCTTGCCTCGGTAACACGATGAACCGTACAATCTGCGTTTTGTCGAGGGTAAGTATATAGGTAAGGCAAACGGTAAACGGTACGAGTCGGGTTCTGTATCTTTATTTCACCAGTTTTAACACGCGTACGAGTTAAACCGTCATTATAAATGTGCGAAGATTCTTTAAACCACGACATTTGCAATCTCTTATTTTGATTTCAGTATCGATATCGATTTTGATAGGTAACTGCAGACAGCAACAGACTTTTGTTTTGAGATCGACAAAGATGAATTAGACAAATTGACGGTTTAACCTTGTTTTAATAAAAACATCTCAAAGAATTTTCAGTACGTACAGTCATATTTGCACAACCTTTACATCTCTTCATTGTTACAACTACTACTTTGCTCTACCTCAGTTTTGTCAGGTATACTATGATTCTCTGACATGCGTCTCAACGCCTGGAATTCAAGGATCTTATGGTTTATAGGTCTCCTAAAACCTCTACAACCTGAAAGGGGTCCTTATACTTCGGGTAATTAAATATTGCAAATACATAGGCCCACATCTGTGAACTCGCGGCGTCAGATCAACTCTTTTACGTGACTAATTTTAATGAGTTACCGTCTGTCACTACAGTAAACTACCGACTAATTGACGAAATTTTTTGATCGCGTTTAATACGCCTTCCAATGTTTCAAGCTCAAAACTAGCACTAACATACCGGCTATGAATATTTTTGAGTATTGTTTCAACAGTTTAAAAAGTTCGAGTTTTAACTTTTGAGATTAGGAAACTTTAATCCTCAATCACTTTGTTTTAATAAAGCAATGCTTCCTAATTAACTAAACAAACTTTGATTTATCATTAAAAATCATCAACCAGAGTCATGTACCATTATTTTCCACATTAACAATTTTTCACTAAGAGCCTTAGACACTTCTTGGAAACTCACACACGAGTAACCACTAACGCCACGGCTTTCCAGCCGACTAGCAATCACATTGCTCTCACATATCCAGCGCATGGATCAAAACTATGGTATTTCCAAACCCTGACCTCCGCCAGTGATACACGTCCATCGCGTACCCACGGACTACTGGAGTTGCCTCAAGAGACACCGATTTCTAACGGGCTACGACTACGTAATAACTACTAGTATGGTTGCACACAATACGGACAATAGAGAACCCTACTCGCGTGGTTTCCCTAACTTAGGCTGATTATGATAACTAAGAGGACTTGACCCTTTAAAATCAGTTTTAATTTTCAAGCAATTTGGAATACAGATTGGAAATTACTACTACTACTAGGTTAACCTACGAATTTAAACTATCTAGTTTCGAGATTACCGAGACCAAGTACAACGATTCCAAATTGAATTAATCAAATAAAACCACAGGTATCTCATTCGCGGTCAACAATCACACACACTATTCCCCACGGGAATACAATGTCGTCTCTGACTCTACGGTCTTCGCTTTAAGGCTAGACCCGACCATACTACCCAGAGCTACCGCACACAATACCTACGATACTCTGGTACGGTCTTCGACCATACTACCCAGAGCTACCGCACACAATGGCTACGATACTCTGGTACGGTCTTCGACCATACTACCCAGAGCTACCGCACACAATGGCTACGATACTCTGGTACGGTCTACAACCATACTACCCAGAGCTACCGCACACAGTGGCTACGATACTCTGGTACGATCTCTGACCATACTACCCAGAGCTACCGCACACAATGGCTACGATACTCTGGTACGGTCTTCGACCATACTACCCAGAGCTACCGCACACAATGGCTACGATACTCTGGTACGGTCTCCGACCCAACGAATCGAGAACCTGGTTACACAATCTAAAGCGATGCCAAATCATCATCTATTTCGTCTACAATCTCAATTGGTACTTGGTCTTCGGGCATCTTCCTAACACGGTCATGATCCATCATTCTTTTTAACCAAAAGGGCGACTAGCAAACGGAAAACTACTGGGTATAATTACTTTAGCTTCCAACAATTCGTTAACCTTATCGCGTATCATTCGACGTTCGTCCGGAGATAGTGTAAGGACGTCTTTGCACTGTACAATTTGGGTCGATCAATCTCAAGTCCAACGCACCAAAGTTAACACGTGTGGTCGGAAAACCGTTACTAAAAAGTCGGTATAATTCTAAGATGTTTACAAGGTCACTTCTATCAAATGGTAAATAAGTGTCAATTTTATCACCATTATTCTTTATGGCTAGTAGTCTGCATGGCGTTACACACGTTTGTAGTTCTCAAAATGAATTCGTTTACGCACACAAAAACCGTTATTCAAAATCTCTCGAACTAATGTTTCTACGCAAGTACCTACGTATCGGGCAAAACGTGTAATAGAATCTCTATCACAAAACCGTTACGCTATAAGATTTATTCTGTGCTGAATACACTTGTTTGACCAATACTAGTCAACGCAACAACGTTATAACTCGTTTGCCACACAACTCTCGTTTACTAACGAGTATTAAGCACCGGAATCAAAATAAAAATCATACGACTCACCGGATTGCTGTAACTGTCCACAAACACCAGCTATTTCAAGCTATTTCTATGCGTCGCTATTCCAGCTATTTCTATGCGTCGCCTCTTTCGCCGCGTCAACGCCTCCAGCGAGACTCGCGCTGCTCACACCGGCCGGTGCCACGCTGGCGCCGCTCGAACCCGCAGCACTAGTAGACTTCACACCATCCGCGCTGCCGCGTCGACAGTATGACGTTGCGTCCGTTTTCGCCAAAAAGGAAACAAATCACTTGTTCGGCTCCAGATGATGCATTCGATATCAATTGGTTTGGCAATGAAACATTGCGCGCCAGTGGGAGTCAGATCCTTTATCCCACTTCTGATGTCGGCGTCAGCGATGGCTGAGCGATAGTTGCCGTCATCATCTCGATTCGGTGGTACGGACTCCATAGTGCAGGTTTACAATAAAACACGATGATACAGCAACTCAGTTAGTATTTCACTTTCAGAACAATCATCACAGTAGGTACATTACTAATAATGTTCACGCACTACTTTACACGTTCGGGCAAACCGACAGTTTCGCATAGGAGAAGTGGAGGTCTGCATCGGTTCGTTGCCACGACTCTGTCCACGTGACGCCCCACTCTAGCGAGCGCGTCACGGCGTTTACCCTTTCCTTAGTACAATAGTAAATTAAGAGACTTGTCGCTCGACTTTCATAATCTACGACATATATATATATATATATACGACATATATTATATTTATATATATATATATATATATATATATATATATAAATATAATATATGTCGTAGATTATGAAAGTTGAGCGATAATAGTCTCTCAATTGATTATTGAAGTACTAAGGAGAGGATAAACGCCGTGACGCGCTCGCTAGAGTGGGGCGTCACGTGGACAGAGTCGTGGTAAGGGAAGTGGCTGATAGACATGGGCGTTTTCGTATTTAGTTGCTAACGGATATGTAACCGATATTCAGTTTTCATATCGATATCGAAAACCGTTTTCAGATATCGATATCAGTAGTACGATTTGCTCCCTGATATCGAGTAGCCGCCGAAAAGTTGCTAACTTATGGAATATTTGTTGTAACTAAATAAATAGAAACTAGACCTTATTGCTAGCGCGTTAGGATATAGATATTACGCACGCACTATTATTAAACAAATAACCAATCACTAGCCGAAGTTACGTAATATTCGCTTCATCACTTTTACGCCAGTAAAACATTGAATGGTAAGACAGAGACAAAGCGAATAAAAACCGTCGATGTCATATCGCTCGTGATGTGAAGTTTGCGTTTTGTTCGTTATTACTTATTCGACATTATTCGTAGTTCGTTCTCGTTGTTGCGCTTTAGATAAGCCATAGCTCGATGAAGTTTTTGCGAAAACGGTTATGTATATTTAGATATCGATATGGTATGATAATAAACACATATCCGATATAAGTTACGTTTTGATATATCGAACCCATGCCTAGTGGCTGAGCGGCGAGTCAGTCTTGTGAGGGCAACGAACGGATGCAGACCTCCACTTCTCCTATGCGAAACTGTCGGTTTGCCCGAACGTGTAAAGTAGTGCGTGAACATTATTAGTAATGTACCTACTGTGATGATTGTTCTGAAAGTGAAATACTAACTGAGTTGCTGTATCATCGTGTTTTATTGTAAACCTGCACTATGGAGTCCGTACCACCGAATCGAGATGATGACGGCAACTATCGCTCAGCCATCGCTGACGCCGACATCAGAAGTGGGATAAAGGATCTGACTCCCACTGGCGCGCAATGTTTCATTGCCAAACCAATTGATATCGAATGCATCATCTGGAGCCGAACAAGTGATTTGTTTCCTTTTTGGCGAAAACGGACGCAACGTCATACTGTCGACGCGGCAGCGCGGATGGTGTGAAGTCTACTAGTGCTGCGGGTTCGAGCGGCGCCAGCGTGGCACCGGCCGGTGTGAGCAGCGCGAGTCTCGCTGGAGGCGTTGACGCGGCGAAAGAGGCGACGCATAGAAATAGCTGGAATAGCGACGCATAGAAATAGCTTGAAATAGCTGGTGTTTGTGGACAGTTACAGCAATCCGGTGAGTCGTATGATTTTTATTTTGATTCCGGTGCTTAATACTCGTTAGTAAACGAGAGTTGTGTGGCAAACGAGTTATAACGTTGTTGCGTTGACTAGTATTGGTCAAACAAGTGTATTCAGCACAGAATAAATCTTATAGCGTAACGGTTTTGTGATAGAGATTCTATTACACGTTTTGCCCGATACGTAGGTACTTGCGTAGAAACATTAGTTCGAGAGATTTTGAATAACGGTTTTTGTGTGAGTAAACGAATTCATTTTGAGAACTACAAACGTGTGTAACGCCATGCAGACTACTAGCCATAAAGAATAATGGTGATAAAATTGACACTTATTTACCATTTGATAGAAGTGACCTTGTAAACATCTTAGAATTATACCGACTTTTTAGTAACGGTTTTCCGACCACACGTGTTAACTTTGGTGCGTTGGACTTGAGATTGATCGACCCAAATCGTACAGTGCAAAGACGTCCTTACACTATCTCCGGACGAACGTCGAATGATACGCCATAAGGTTAACGAATTGTTGGAAGCTAAAGTAATTATACCCAGTAGTTTTCCGTTTGCTAGTCGCCCTTTTGGTTAAAAAGAATGATGGATCATGACCGTGTTAGGAAGATGCCCGAAGACCAAGTACCAATTGAGATTGTAGACGAAATAGATGATGATTTGGCATCGCTTTAGATTGTGTAACCAGGTTCTCGATTCGTTGGGTCGGAGACCGTACCAGAATATCGTAGCCATTGTGTGCGGTAGCTCTGGGTAGTATGGTCAGAGACCGTACCAGAGTATCGTAGCCATTGTGTGCGGTAGCTCTGGGTAGTATGGTCAGAGACTGTACCAGAGTATCGTAGCCATTGTGTGCGGTAGCTCTGGGTAGTATGGTCGAAGACCGTACCAGAGTATCGTAGCCATTGTGTGCGGTAGCTCTGGGTAGTATGGTCGGGTCTAGCCTTGAAGCGAAGACCGTAGAGTCAGGGACGACATTGTATTCCCGTGGGGAATAGTGTGTGTGATTGTTGACCGCGAATGAGATACCTGTGGTTTTGTTTTATTTGATTAATTCAATTTGGAATCGTTGTACTTGGTCTCGGAAATCTCGAAACTAGATAGTTTAAATTCGTAGGTTAGCCTAGTTTTCAATTTCAAATCTTTAGTTCCAAATTGCTTGAAAATTAAAACTGATTTTAAAGGGTCAAGTCCCTCTTAGTTATCATATCAGCCTAAGTTAGGGAAACCACGCGAGTAGGGTTCTCTACCGTCCGTATTGTGTGCGACCGTACTAGTAGTTATTACGTAGTCGTAGCCCGTTAGAAATCGGTGTCTCTTGATGCAACTCAAGTAGTCCGTGGGTACGCGATGGACTTGTATCACTGGCGGAGGTCAGGGTCTGGAAAGACCATATTTTGATCCATGCGCTGGATGTGTGAGAGCAATACAATTGCTAGTCGGCTGGATAGCCGTGGCGTAAGAGTGGTTTACTCTTGTGTGGGTTTCCAAGAAGTGTCTAAGGCTCTTATTGAAAAATTGTTAATGTGGAAAATAATGGTACACGACTCTGGTTGGTGATTTTTGTTATGATAAATCAAAGTTTGTTTAGTTAATTAGGAAGTATTGCTTTGTTAAAACAAAGTGATTGAGGATTAAAGTTTCCTAATCTCAAAAGTTTAAACTCGAACTTTTTAAACTGTTGAAACAATACTCAAAATTATTCATAGCCGGTATGATAGTGCTAGTTTTGAGCTTGAAACGTTGGAAGTCGTATTAAACGCGATCAAACAATTTCGTCAATAATTACAGTCGATAGTTTACAGTAGTGACAGACGGTAACTCATTAAAATTCGTCACGTAAAAGAGTTGATCTGACGCCGCGAGTAGACAGTTGGTGGGCCTATTTGCAATATTTAATTACCCGAAGTATAAGGACCCCTTTCAGGTTGTAGAGGTATTAGGAGACCTATAAACCATAAGATCCTTGAATTCCAGGCGTTGAGACGCATGTCAGAGAATCAAAGTATACCTGACAAAACTGAGGTAGAGCAAAGTAGTAGTTGTAACAATGAAGAGATGTAAAGGTTGTGCAAATATGACTGTACGTACTGAAAATTCTTTGAGATGTTTTTATTAAAACAAGGTTACACCGTCAATTTGTCTAGTTTATCTATGGTGATCTCAAAATAAAAGTCTGTTGCTGTCTGTAGTTACCTATCAAAATCGATATCGATACTATATTCAAAATAAGAAATCGCAAATGTCGTTGCTTTAAAGAATCTTCGCACATTTATAATGACGGTTTAACTCGTACGCGTGTAAAACTGGTGAACTAAAGATAAGACTGCAGGACCCGGCTCGTACCGTTTACCATTTGCCTTGCCTATAGACTCGACGAAACGCAGATCGTACGGTGCATCGTGTTACCGAGGCAAGCCCTCTCGAGCTTATTATAGGACGCGTAACTAGACCATTCAATGTTGTTACTTTAGACGATAGTGAAACGGAGATAAATATCGACTAGAATACCAGAGAGCAAGCGGCAACGAACATATGAAAATAATGCTAGTCATGAAAAGTCCAGATTTGATAAAGGCAAAGACAAAGCTCCTGTAAAGGTTGGATGTTGACGGGGACTTAGTTTTAATACGTGAAGAGAGCAATCAATAAAAGTTAGACCCCTAGAAGGGACCATTCAAGATTGTAGAGCTACTTGATGGCAATCATTATTTTTTGAAACCTTTAACTGGCATTAGAATTTTGAAGTAAACTCATACGAAAGATGCCTCTTAGCAGTGTTTCTCTTGAATTCGATTTGTCTGATGTAGATGATATTGTGGAAGGTATTTCCAACGAGTAGTAGAAGTAGTGGTCGTATCACTTGACGTGATGACGATATGGGCCTTGGTTATGGGTCGCACTGCACGCACTGACTGTAGTCGTAACTGCAATTCACTTGTGACTTGTTCAGGGGGCGATGGGCAGTCAGTGGTGTGGCGGGGACTCTTCCCTTGGTTATTGGTCGCACCACACGCACTAATCTGTAGTCGTAACTGCAATTCACTTGTGAATTGGTCAGGGGGCGATGGGCAGTTAGTGGTGTGGCGGGGACCCGGGTCTCGAAAGAGACTATTGTTGTGTGAGACTTCTTTGAGAAGTGATGGTCGTATCACATGAGGTGATGACGATATGGGTGGCAATAGTTGTCACTAGCTGCGTAGGCAGCGGGTCTCGAAAGAGGCTATTGTTGTGTGACACTTCTTTGAGAAGTGATGGTCGTATCACATGAGGTGATGACGATACGGGTGGCAATGGTTGTCACTAGCTGCGTAGGCAGCGGGTCATAATTTGCTTTAAGTGATCTTGAAGCAAATTATGTGTTAGCGTAACACCGCGTTAGTGTACCATTTAGTTTCTTTTGATTATTGCGTAGAGGCACCTTTCTGTTTTATTAGTAGAGGCAAATGCGTTTATTTGTAATGTTCTTTGAGTACGGTCAGGTTGGCCGAGGTTACACTGTTACTCCACCGATGATTGTTTTGTTTCAGAAACACACGAGGACGTGAGACATGTCAGGTTGGCCGTGTCGTAGATTATGAAAGTTGAGCGATAATAGTCTCTCAATTGATTATTGAAGTACTAAGGAGAGGGTAAACGCCGTGACGCGCTCGCTAGAGTGGGGCGTCACGTGGACAGAGTCGTGGTAAGGGAAGTGGCTGAGCGGCGAGTCAGTCTTGTGAGGGCAACGAACGGATGCAGACCTCCACTTCTCCTATGCGAAACTGTCGGTTTGCCCGAACGTGTAAAGTAGTGCGTGAACATTATTAGTAATGTACCTACTGTGATGATTGTTCTGAAAGTGAAATACTAACTGAGTTGCTGTATCATCGTGTTTTATTGTAAACCTGCACTATGGAGTCCGTACCACCGAATCGAGATGATGACGGCAACTATCGCTCAGCCATCGCTGACGCCGACATATATATATATTTTTGTTTATGTTCATCGATATTTTCACCAATGGTGAACCGATTTAAAAAACATTTTTTTAGTTCCAAAGGGTACTCCCGAGGTGGTTCCATATTGCTTGCGTAGTTTTTGAGTTAACTTCAAAATAATACCTACGTATTTTTCCCACTTAGGGCTGATTTTACCAAAGTCAGATATCTTTTATCCGTGGAATAAAAAATCCACTTTTGGTGAAATTCGCCCTTAGTGTATGTAGACGAAGACGATGTTCTATGTGACTCCGTCACTGTTATTTATATAGCTGGTAGTGATTTTTGAATTTGTGTGGGGTAGGTACTACAACTAAAAGTGAAAAAAAAACTTTTTACAGAAAAATAACTTTAGTTTCGGAAGTCGGTGGCAAAAAACGAAAACTGAAAAGCAAAGGCACCGACTTCCGAAAAGAGAGTTCGGCGCAAAAATATAAGAATAAAAAATAAAAATTCATACAAAATCTTTGCTTACAATTAAATTAGGAGATTACGATTTATAAAAAATAGCCCTGCAGGGCTATTGCGTATCTCTGTTGACAGTTTATAGTGATGATCACTTGGCAAAGTGTCTATAGATTAGCTGTCAAACGGTTAGTTTCGTATTGGCTATCTTCAGTGACTAACTAGGATGACGTCATAAGCACTCACTATCGCTGATAGTCACCGTAACACAGTTTGACAGATGTTAATGTATCGATACTTACAAAATTGCGATTGCCTAAGCTTAGTGGACATCAAATTGATAATCATTTAGGTAGTCGTGACTTTCGTGAAAGACACTACTCAAAGGTAGTGTTTTAGAGATTCTAGTGATTATCACCGAAGCCGGTATTAATCGAAGCGTGTAAAAATTACGTCTTTTGTTGTTATATTGTGATTCTTGATCGTGGCAGAAGTATGGCACGTCTATTATTGCTGCGATTTGCTAAAGAATTGAGAGACGCCACCTTGCGGGACGTTAGGAACTCATTGCAGTTGCCAGAGAGAGTGCTATTGATAGTTGCTCACAATAATCTAAAACTCTTATTTTCTTGTATGTTACCTATTTTTTATTATTTTATTTATTTATTTATTTAACCATTTATGCACACATATAAATACAGACAAGAAGAAAGGAACAGAAAAATTCGTACAAAGGCAATGCTTATTTCTAAAGAAATCTCTTCCAGCATACCTGCATACCTGTGTTATGTGAATAAAGTCCAAAAATATGGGATGCTAGAGAAAAATAATTACCTATGTAATTTATAAACAGCAGGTACTCGTGTGTGTAGGTAATATTGGTCATAATTATCTAAAATGATTTTTCTTGTAGGTACCTTAAAGTATTTTTTACCCTTAAAGTATTTAAGTAGGTACCTACTTGGTACCTACTTAAATACTTTAAAAAAAATCCGACCTACCTAAGGTGGATGCCTAGACAGGCCTCGCCATACATTTTTCAGGGGTTGTAATCTCCGTAAATAAACGGTTTCTGCAGAATAAAAGCAAGTATAATGAGACTTTATAATGTATTATGTTCGCCTAACGCCAAAATGTTATAAAAAAAACAGTATTTTTAGGAGAATTAGACCCAATAAAAAACGAAAAATCTTTACATGTATGAGTGACCTGAATCGCGCCATCTAACATAAATTTAAAGAACCACCGAGAAAGAGTTATTTGCTGTTGTGTTACGAGTTTACGTTCGGTAAACATTTATAATAGATGGCGCTGTTCGTACAAGCGCCAAGGCATATTATTATTATACTCTTTGCGCCAAGGTTACACGTCGAGTGACGCGGCGATGCAGCGCGCGACGTTGCCATTCAAGACGCACCCCGCGTTGTTGCCAAATTGCTCCAGTCAATCCATGAGTCCATGCGTTTGCGTTTCCAAAATATTGTGTTTCTAGAAAGTTAGCGCCGGCGCGCGGGTTTGCCCGCGGGTTTTACATTTTATGATTGATAAAATGTTTTTTATTAGGGAATGAGAAAGAATGCTAGAAAGTGAAAAAAAACATCTGCGATCTGCATTTGGTTCACACAGATACAATACTAATGTAATTATTGTAATATCTACTTTAAATATAAAGTACCTAAAGATTTAAAAATCTTTCTACTCTATGTAAGTAGGTACTGATAATACATTTTCTGACACGGTTAGGTACTAATTCATTGGTTTGGGTTGAATAAAATCAGAGAATAGAAGTTCATGTAAACTTAGGGTATACCTAAATTAGGCGATCAGCGTAGGCAAATTTACCTATTTTTTTTCTAATTACCTACCTACGCAATGGTGACACGTAGGTACTACTTACATCTATTGATTGAATCATATTTAATTTATGTGAAACCATCAAGATAAGTGAATACACAGACAAACCACATTGATTTTTCATAACAATTGCACATTTTAGTATTATTAGCACACGTCAAAGTGCGTCGAGATAAATTGGTCTTGCCATCTAAGAAGTTTACCAAGAAAAAGGGGAAATAAAACATAGGGCAGTATTTTAGTAGTAAGTTGTAGGATGTTCTGATATTTAAAACGATGAATGATATAGGTACAGCAGTGGTGGCTCTGACTTACAAGTCAGAGCCACCACTGCTGTACATCATTCATTTATGGTTTCGGGGTTTTTAACTGTCAGCGAAATGACGTTCTCAAAATGGTAGCCGTAGTTCCAATTTCGCTCGTCTGACCAGCTAAGTAAGTAGTAAGCACCATTCAGGTTTAGAATTGGTGACTGGGGCTACTACTGAGAACCATTCATACGAGTGCCATCCGTGAAAGAGTTTTTATTTAAAAGTGAAGTGTTTTTGTGTTTTATTGACGGTAAGTGTTATTTTTATATACAAAGGATGCTTTTCTGCTTGAAGGTGATACAGAGTTATATTATAATAGTAATTACCCTTAAAACTTAAAAAAGTGTAAGATTTAGAAGAGGAAATACAAAATCAAACGTTAGCAACACTTGTTGATTGTCATCACATCACATACCTACCTACTCTAAATTTCAAATATTTCCACCTAATAGGGACGTCAATTCTCTCTAAAAACTCACTTTGCCTGTCCCAGAGGGACGAAAGGAACCAAAAAAAAACTCTCTGAAAAAGATCCGTTACTGAATTGATTCGAAAGGAAATATGAAAAATCGATTCACAAAATAAAGAAATGATTTTCCAAAAATCAATCATTCGTTTTCGATCAAATTCGCAATGTAGGGGTTTACGGGGTGTACGTTACCCTAGCAAGAAAGTGTCTCCTATAGTTATATGAGTGGAACGTATAGTTGGTGCCTAATCTGCTGTAAATGTGCCCCTACATAAAAAATTGGTGCCCCTTGTCGTGTGCAAATCGCACTGGATATGCTTCGTTATTTTCCCGCCACCACAATTCTTAACAATTCAAACAAACAAAAAACTGATGTTCTAGGGTGAAATATCGATTCCCTGTATCGATTCAGTACTAGATATCGATTTGAAAAAAACGTTTTTATTTGTTCCAAAAAATCGATTCTTTGCTCAATCGATCTCAGATTGACATCTCTATTTGGTCTGTTCTCTTACTACCTACCTACATAAAACCTACCCTACATAAAAAATTGGTGCCCCTTGTCGTTTTGAAAAAAAAAACCGAAAAAACGATTCCTGCTAGGGTAACGTACACGTTTACGAGGGCGAAAAAACGATCGATGAGCGAAAAGAATTTAACTAGTCTCATATCTGGAAAAAATCCGTATTTTTACGCAAAAGGATTTGCACTGGATATGCTTCGTAATTTTCCCGCCACCACAATTCTTAACAATTCAAACAAACAAAAAACTGATGTTCTAGGGTGAAATATCGATTCCCTGTATCGATTCAGTACTAGATATCGATTTGAAAAAAAACGTTTTTTATTTGTTCCAAAAAATCGATTCTTTGCTCAATCGATCTCAGATTGACATCTCTATTTGGTATGTTCTCATGTTCTGTCCGTTGTTTTGCATTGAATTGCAACTCTGCCTAAGATGAATCCGACTAATAAACTTGCCTATAAACGACATATGTATTCAGGGCCGCGAAAATCACGGAAAAAAGTGCAAGCAACATTGAAAAGACATCATGGAAATTCTTCTAATAACCTAACTAACCTCCAGGAGATTTATGACAATTGTTTATCTATTGTGTCTCGTCGATAACAGTAGGAAAAAAAGAAACGGCTAGCTCGATAAGGTTAGTTTCAAGTAGTGTATTGAGCAAGTTTTATCAAATTGCAGCCGGCTGGAAGCATGGCGTAACAAGAAAAAAAAAGTAGTGGAAGAAACCGCGGACTGCCCTGTTGTGTTTAGGTAGGTACAGACATCAATATTTTTCTGTCTCAACATTGTTTTTAATAACTGTACCTATTTCATTTATTTATTTTTTATTTCAGTCCAAATACAACTCAAGATCATGATCAGCTATCCAACCCTTCCACAGCTCAAGATACGCCCAAAACGTATTCACGTGGTATACCACAAATACGTTACGAAGCCATAGCCTGCAGCTCTAGCTCTAATAGAGTTGAATCTGTTACAGAGCAAATAGAGACTGTTGATTTTGATTGGCCGCAACCCGATCCACAGACTGAAGCTTATCAACTAACTGTGGAAAGAACATCAAGTGACAACTTATCAGGTTTGGTAGGGTACCGTATTGTTGACTTGAAACATGTGATCCAATGGGCATTTCAAATGGAAAAACATCGTCAGTCTTGTGAGTCATCTCAAATTGAGTATATTAGTGAACAGAAGGATTTCACAGTTTGTTAACATTTAAATGTAGCATGTGTAATAAAATATGGCAGCAAAACACAGAGAAGAAGCAGAAAATTAACACTGCATTTGTATGGGCAACTGTGACTGCTGGAAGTTACTACACGCAAGCAGCACACATCACTAGTCTAATGGATATACCTACCAACAATGACCGGACAAACATTCCGTTCAATTGAAAAACAATTGGGCAATGTATGGCATGAACATTTGACCGAAGAAATAAAGAAAGCTGGTGAGCAAGAAAGGTCTATTGCTATTGATAAAGGAAATGTTTCTACAGATGGTATTCAATACATTACTGTATATGTAGATGGCGGATGGTTGAAAAGGTCATATGGTCACTACTTTGATTCTTCATCTGGAATGGTAAGTCCCAACTTGATACCATATTTTTGTGTTCATTTCATTAGTACTCTTTTGCTTGTCAACATATGTTCAATGTTTTGATTTATGATTTCTTTGAACTAAGAACTTTTATTTTAGGCCTGCATTATTGGAAAGGAAACCAAGAAATGTCTTTTTCTTGGTGTCAGGAACAAATATTGTTATACATGCCAGTATTATGAGCGAACAGGTTCAGACACTAAAAGTCATGGTTGCTGCAAAAACTTTACAGGGCCATCTACTGCGATGGAATCTGATATAATTGTTGAAGGATTTCAACAGAGTGAGAATATGCATAATCTTCGGTACCTAAGTTTTGTAGGAGATGGGGATTCTTCAGTGTTTGCTAATTTGAAAGAAAAGGTGTATAATGGAAGAATCATGTTATAAAAAACTACGCGAGTGCACTTTACAAGGTATACAACCACTTCTTAGTGTTTTAATAATTATTTTACACTAGCTTTTACTTGCGGCTCTGCCCGCATTAAAATGTTTACCTGGATAAAAAGTATAGTAGTAACAAAGTAACAAAGTATTTCTTGGATTGTTTCTCAGCTATTATTATTTTGATTCTAGGTCCAGGGTCAATTGCGAATTACCAAAATGAGTAAATGTTACTTCATTTGCTTTATATCTGTCACCCAACCATTGACTGTCATAGAAGTTAACCGGGATGAGGAATTTATCAACGCTATGATGCCGAAGTTGGTAACATTTTTCAAAACATGTGTACTGCCGGAAATTATTTTGAGACGAGTTGAGAAAAATGCTAAATGTCTAGACATCAAGGAATTAAAAGGTATGAAAAATATAAGTCTTACTCATTTCCTAACTTATTCCTCAGGTTTCTGAGGTGTGGGTTCAGTAAGAATACTCTAACAAAACTGTGTAAATTCATTTGTTGCAGCGAAAACTGTGTCTCCCAGCAATTGATTCAGATCGCACGGAAATGATATAAATGGAAGTAAAAAGTGACAAGCAGAAGATTGATACTGCGCGGCGACGGCGGCGCAGCAAAAAGTAGCGTGTAGAAGAGAAGATATTTTATTATAGTATTTTTTATGTATCTTTGTGTGGTGGTACGAGTCGATGGTTCGAATCTAACCAGAAAATATTTAGGTAAATGCAGTGAGAGTAAATAAAACGATATTTGTATGAAAATATTAACCATAGATAAATATTATTAATTTATAGTAAATACAATAAAACGCTTTACAATTGAATACATAATCTTTTATTTATTTAGTACAGGTCACAATTTATTTACACGTTAGGTACTATTTAGGTTCAGTCACATTACAACAACCTATATAGGTACAATATACCTTTATTACCCAAAATAATTTATCTGAATAATTTGTTATGGTGAAAAGGTATTTGATATCGAGCCTAGAAACAAAAGTATGCATATCCCAATAATTATATTATTAAGAAATAGATTGGAACATAACAATCCTCTAGTAATTTAAAGTATGCTTAATTAGTAAATTAATATTTGTTTTCAGTTTTTATAAATAATTTGGTCCTCTTTCTTTAAATTAACGCCATCTGGACATTTTAATTTCCAACCATGTTTGAATAAAACGACATCTAGTGAAGTCGGAAGTTACTACTATTTACTTTGCATGTGTGTATAAAGAGTAAATTCATGCGGCTAAATCATTATTTTGTTCTAATCTTTGTATGATACCAGTTAACAAGCACAGTGATGATCTAAAAAAATCAAGTTAATGCTCTAGGTTTCGCTAAGAATAAAGTTGTTTATTAAAAATTTCTATGTTAGGTGTAAAAATTGAAAATGTTCGAAATTGTGGATGTGTCGCCATCTAGCGACAAAAGCGGCTGTGAGATAATTAGGCTTTCGCCTGTTGATTAAAAATAGTCCGTTTTACTTTCAGCCGGTGGCACCGATAACAGGTTATTATGAAAACCTGTTGGCCGTGTTCCAACCAATCAACGAGAGGGAAGCCATGGAGTTGGAAAACCATTATGAGGAGGTGCAGTAATGAAGTGATGGTCGTCGCACACCTTAACGACTCAACACCAACTCAACTCAAAGCATTGACATGTGAGCTTTATATCGCGTCACGTACAACAACATCTCTGGTGAACGACGACGCGTCGACAACTACTGTCACATTATTTTGGAAATGTTACTGTACGTGGCTTGATATTAGGTTCACATTCCAATGTTTTACTTTGAGTCGTGTTGGTGATAAGTTGTTTCAGTGAAACGGGCATTCTTCAAACATGACGTATTATTGACGTCTATGTTTGTTTGACTATTTGAATCAAGACACATAATGGTTAGAAGAGCAACTCCTCGGCTTCTACTTCTGCTATCGATAGGAGAGGAACAGGCGCGGGCGGCGAGGAAGATTCCCCGCAGTCTGGGTGGGGTCTGGTCATTCTGGTCGCGAGAGAGAGAACTTTTGGTTAGTTTAATCGATTTGTTTTAAGAGTGTAAAATATGTAAAGTCAATTATTGAATAATTTAAGTCTATGTTGTTACTGTAAATAAAAATTGTCTAGTAGATGGCTGAATCACTAGAGATATTGATGTTATCTTATTTTATGCAATTTTAGTTTGTTTTCAATTTATATTTGGTCATTGGGCATTTTTGACCCGATGCCTCGAAGTACGCGTCCATTACTGAAATGTGGTTTGTTTTGAGGTTTAGGGTTAACATTTCACGGAATGTTTTTATTTTAATCCAAATGTATGGCGAAAAAAAGTTATGAGACTTATTGATTTTTTATAATCACTACTACTAACTGTGATACGCTCTCTGGCGCTCGTAAAGCGCAATCCAATACTCAATACTTTATTGCAATCCATAATGTGTACATAATAAGTTGGTATGTTAAGACATCGAATCAATTATGGACCCTGTCGGGCACGGCAAAAGTTAATTTTTAACAGGAGAGAGGATGAAGTCGCTTTTTTTTTTAATAATTCATAGTGAAATGTAGGTAACAATAATTTTTATTGTTTTTGAAATTTATCGCTAAAGTATTCATCAATAGTGTAGTAGCTTTTGAATAATAGAAATTGTTTTAATTTATTAATAAAGATATTATTTTTATTTATGTCTTTGATGTAATCTGGTAACTCTTATTGTAGACTTCAATGGACATTACAAATGCACCAGAAGAGTGCATTTTTAATCGTGAAGTGGGTATGTCTAACCTGTTCTCATTTCTGAGTGCAATTTTAGTTTGGATATTTCCACTTTTAGTAAAGAATTGCGGATATTTTCGTACAAATTTACAAATTTCAAGTATATAGAGGCAGGACAGGGTTAATATTTTTAGGTCTTTAAAGTAACCCCACTTTAAAGACCTACAGGAGTTTGTATCTTTGATATTTATTAAAATTCTAATAATTTTTTTCTGTAGACTGAATAATGATGTGTGTGTGAACTGAGGGACCAAACTGGGAATCGCAAAAAAAACAGTCCTAGGATTTAGTAGTAGTCTTAAAACAATTGTAGGACGAATCTGGGAATTTGTAAAACAATATATTAAAAACTACAGCACTTAAAGTGTGGTCCCTCAGTTCTCACACACCATCAGCCAGATCTCGGAAAGTATCTCGAAAATTAAGGTTTTGTGATTACAGACATTTAGTAATAATTTTGCAAAGATATTTACTAAATAACAAACCACAAAAGCATTAAAGACAAAAAAAATATAACGACAAAACTGTGGTCCCTCAGTCCGCACAACATAGATAAATATTTTAGTGAATATTACCGAATTAAATAAATAAAACTGTTATTTTTCGACATAACGTTTTAGTAAAAGTCTTAATACATTTTGTAAAAAAGAAATGGAGCAGAAATATCGACGAAATTTGAAGATAGCGATTATTAAAGCTGGTCCCTCAATCCTCACCTCCACGAATAATGTAGAAGCGTCTGTACTATTTCACCATAAGATTACTCCATATTTAAGCCATGCGAATGCGTACGCGTAATATGTCACTAGTGCTGTTTTGAGGTCTGTTGTTTTCTTGATTTCTCGGAGGGCGTATGAAAACTTCGATAATTTCGTTCTTACTTTTTGGATATGTGATTTCCAATCTATGTGTGAATCTATGTCAAGGCCTAAAAGGGTGAATTTATTAACTGTTTCTAATTTTGTTCCGTTGTATTTGAAATTTATATTTATAGGTATTTTTTGTCGGGGGTGGAAAGTTATTATTTTTGTCTTATTGAAGTTAATTTCAAGGTTGTGTTCGTTCATCCAGTGTGTCCACATTGCAGTACAGAGTTTAGAGGCCCTCTCTTTAACACAGCAACATGGTATATTTTTTTCAAAATGTCTCGATAGTTGTATAAGTAAGCCAAGTTACAGCATAATCAGCTGCCAGGAAGTGCTTGAAAAATGGATGACAATTGGAGTAACTAGAAACACATATGGCCATCTTCCGGCTCCATCATCAGACCTTGAAAACCACCCAGTGTCAAAGCACTTGTTAATACGTAACCAATGAGTCCAAACACGATGGTGCTATCTTGTTTGATTGAGGAGTTCCTCTGGCCAACTTCCGGCTCCAACATCAGACCAGCTCCATGATACCTATCTATATAATTATGTAAAAATAAAAATAAAGTGTTTTAATTCTCATTATCCTACTTAACTCTCTAAAAATAATGAAAGTAGGTAACCATTTTCAGGTTTGTTTGGGGATTTGTCATAAACTAGTATTTTAATAAATGAGTGCTTGGAATGACGCGGGAGAAACTGCGGGGAACAAGATAGAAAAGCTCCTAAACATTCTTGTACCTTTTTAGGAAGATCTTTGTGCATTTTTGTACGCATATTATATATTTAGAAGGATACATACGAAAATTCGTTTTTTTATAAAATGCTTTCCCATACTTTTGAGGAATGCAAATCATCTCATTGGATAGTATTTATGGTCTTTAACATACTCCGATTAGTTTCGTTAGTGGTCGCTGGTGGGTCACAAGTCTGAACAAAATGCCCGTTTACACACGGGTAGACCATGACCTGGAGAAGGACATGGGACCTGTTATCCTGATATTCCCACGGGATCGAGACTTATGCTAGTGAAACCGCGGGGCGCAGTTAGTAGTAAATAAAGTCTACTTTCAGTTGCTTCAAAATTAGTAGGTTCACCACCACTCCGTTGGTCTGCGCTGAAGATTCCTACCCTTACTTGCGCGATGGAAACAGGTGACGAGCGATTCACGCGAGTGAATCAGTTGGGGTCCGTGCCACCACTAAAATCCAGCGGAAAATAGTGGAACTACATTATTTTAAATGCAATTTGATGAAATGACATAGACACTAGCGCCGCGTCAAAAGGACTTCAGTTCAGTGGCGCGGCCACGTAAGTACCGGCTAACGTGTGTGTTACCCTAGCAAAATGTTGTTGAAAATAGACACGTAATTCTTATAGATAATTAGTTGCCTAACTTCTGTAATTATTATAATTTTTTTTTTTTTTAAAGACGTTGCCCCGCTCTATGAATTTCTTCCTGTATCGTGGGTGCGTTTACAAACATAGAAACTCACATACACTTACACCCAGATCCGGAACAACTACTTGCAGATCATACAAATATTTGTTCCGTGCGGGGATCGAACCCGCGACACGTTGCGCAGCAGTCCATCGCTCAGCCACTGCGCCAACCGTGTCGTCAAATTATTGCGCACATTTTTAAATTTGTTGCAATTATAGTTTTTTTATTATTTCACAAAAATATTTCCTGCTGGGGTAACGTTACAGACGTTACAGCAGCCAGACATTAAAAAAAAAATGTGAATATTGATATAAAATATAAGCTATTTAATTAGTTGTCTAGACGAGGTATAGTTGCACCTTATTTTATATTTTACAAGCAGTCTTTGTCTTGTACGCACAAGATGGCGTTATATAAAATCGTAAAACGGAAAAAAATATTTCAATAATATTCATCAGTATTTCTATGTATTGGCTGTGGAGGTTAAGGATAATAACAAAATTTTCCTTCAAAATGAGTAATACAGCGATATCACTACTGCGACCATGAAACCGGAATATTCTAGGACAATTTAAATGAATGATAATGGTGTTAATTTTCGAAGCTATTCCTAAACACTACTAATTTCTTTTACAAATTTCCTAATTCAACTCTGTTGGAAGACAGAAATAAACATAAAACTTTGTATCGAAATGGCCATGGTCAGGCCAGGTATTTACTTATGTGGAGTGCCAGGTGATGTCGTGGACGAGGAGCTCGCGGCTAAGTAATAACTGCCGCACGGTTCGATCAATCAGGTTAAGCTACGCTTGCCGGGGTTGGTTCACGGATGGGTGACCATCTTTACTTACCGAGAATCCTCCGTGCCTCGGAAATCCCGGCTGACATTCGTTGATCTTTGACAGTCGTTACGTCGAAAGTCTGACAACCAGTCTTACCAAGGGGTATCGCATTACCCAGTTACACGGCAGTCGCTCCCTGTAAAATACTGGTATTCAGCTGCATCCGGTTAGACTGGAGCCAACCCCAACATAGTTGGGAAAAGGATAGGTAGATTGATTGGAGTGCCAGTTATATTAGAAGCCAGTCAGCAGTGTAGCTATCACAGTGTATGTATCAATACGAAAGTGTCTCGGACTGATTATAACGTTTTCACGGCTTAACAGCTAAGAAGATTTATTTTTCTGCTATGTATTTTCTGATGTACAATAAAGAATATATAAAAAAATAAGATTTTGACGAAAATTGATAAGTATAGGATTAGCTAGCATAACAAAGTCCTGTCAAAATACCTGTCAATTTAATAAGTATAACTTGTATGAGATTGTAATTTGTGGAGGTAAATAAACTTTTTTATTATCTCTGAGAAACGACATAATTACCCCAAGTTAAAAAACAACCTCAAAAAAAGTTGAAATGTGGTGTTGAAGTTTATATATAAATGAAAACGCAATCATCACGCAGACGGAGTCGCCTGAAAAGGAAATAATAAAGTTAAATTATCCTTAAACAAAATAAATGATGGTCACTGTATTTCAGTATCAAATCACTCCTGTGAAGTATTTTGTTATTGCAATAAACGTATTAATTAGTATTTACTGTTAATGAAAATCCTTAAATATGTTTTGTTTAGTTTTATATTTAGTTTTTATTATAATAATGAGAGCTGAAGCAAATGTTCCTGATTCTGGTAAGACATTTTTTGACTGACCTTATTCTAAACAAGTGACTATTAAATAAATGATGAAATAAAATGAAATCTAACGCTAGAGATATCTTACATATTGGCCGGGGGACAAAATAAAAACCAAAATCATGCCCTTTAGCAGTTGGATTTCTTTACATTCATTATTAATTATTATACTCACCTATGCAGGTTTGCCTAGCGTCCGCCATATTTTTTTATGACGTCACTCTTCTAGTGTCTAAAGGAGTACATTCACTATTTTTTTATATGTAAAGCCATTTTTGAGTCATTGCAATGCAACACTTATGCATAGTAATAAAGTATAAATTGAAATGATTGTTCAAAGTTGTTTAATCTCACGGAATTGTTCAAATTTAAAGACTTTCGTAAAAAAAAAATGTCTTGATTGTGCTCCTTAAAGGAATCTCACACATTACAACATACGTCAAAAAAAGTTACCTTTTTTCGGTGCAGTCGGGTAAAGAATATCATGCATATTTTTCATGATTAATTTGTTTAAGTATAGAAATAAACGAACATGTTTTTTATGTGACCAACTGGCACTATTTGAGCGAATGTACTTTACTTCCAAGAGTGGCACTATTTGAGCGGATGGACTTTACTTCCAAGAGTGGCACTATTTGAGCGGATGGACTTTACTTCCAAGAGTGGCACTATTTGAGCGGATGGACTTCACTTCCAAGAGTGGCACTATTTGAGCGGATGGACTTTACTTCCAAGAGTGGCACTATTTGAGCGGATGAACTCTACTTCCAAGAGAGGCACTATTTGAGCGGATGGACTTTATTTACTTCCAAGAGTTGCATTATTTGAGCGGATGGACTTTATTTGCTTCCAAGAGTTGCATTATTTGAGTGGATGAACTTTATTTGCACTACTTTCAGTCATTGTAACATAATAATTGTGATACTATAATTATGATAATGTTCAGTGTAAACGCCTTGTTGAAAATATTACATATTACATTGTTTTGATTTCCTGTTATATGTATTTATAGAACAGCGTTTTAAATTTCTGCGTCTGCGTCTTTGACAGTCGTTACGGGTCGTCAGAAGCCCGAAAGTCTGACAGCCAGTCTTACCAAGGGGTATCCTATTACCCAGTTACTGGGTTGTGGAGGTCAGATAGGCAGTCGCTCCATATAAAATACTGGTATTCAACTGCATCAGGTTAGTCTAGAAGTCGACCCCGACATAGTTGGGAAAAGGCGAGGCAGATGATGTTTTAAATTCCGTCTGCAATGATGTATAAAATTACTAAATAATTTACATTGCCATAAAAGTAGAAGTATGGCAGTGTTTAAAAGAAGATGGATGTATGGTGGCTGACTTTATTATTTAATAAGTTGTTGCATAAGGAGGGCTTCGACAAGTATGGTGGTCGCTAGTGCCCGTCTTCAAGAATAAAGGTGATGTAGTGACTGCAACAACTATCGAGGGATAAAGCTCATGTCACATACATTGAAAGGCAATTGCATGCAGCTGAGATGAATTGTAAAGAGGGATGAGTGGTGTTACACGAATGGATAGGATAAGAAATGAGTACATAAGAGGGAGTCTGAAAGTGGCACCGGTGACTGAAAAGTTGTGCGGAAATCGGTCGTCATGGTATGGGCACGTGATGCGAAGGAATGAGGAAAATGTGTTGAGGAAAGTTTTGGGTATGAATGTGAATGGCTATAAGAGTAGGTAAAGACCAAAGAAACGATGGATGGACTGTGTAAAAGATGTTATAGCTAGAAAAGGGGTGACTACCGAGATGACGACTAATAGAGAAGTATGGAAGAAAGGCACATGTTGCGCCGACTCCAAATAAATTGGGATAAGGACAGGGGAATGACTGCCTTTATTTAAATGAACGCACAAAACAATAGGTACTACTTTTACGTGGGTACTTAGTACTTACTTCCTACCAGAAAATTATCGTAGATCGTAACATGTGGCGTTATTCAGTGTATACCTATCAAAAATGTGTGGTCACATTTTAAGGTGTGGTACAGACTGGTCAATTTTCACGAATATCAACTGTCACATATAAAACTTCAATAGCTAACTCGATCCAAATATATATGACGGCTGAAATTATTTCTAAGCATAGCCCTTTTCATTACCCTTGACTCGGCTGTGCTTCGTTCGAGAAGCTGCAGAATTACTTCTCGTATCACACACCGCAGTGTCCCAAGACGACAGTCTTTGACCAGTGCGTGTTGCCAGCACCTAATGAAATATGTCATTGATTCAATACATGTCATGGTCGCTCACAATGGGCCTCATTAGAAGACTTTTCACGTGAAAGACGGAGAATTGAAGGCCAAAATTAATAATTACTGATCCATTGTCCCCTTTAAAAATAGGTACGCCTTCTTCCCATAGGGGTAGGCAGAGACTACAGACCGCCACCTGCTACGATCCTTACATACTCATTTGCCTCGTTTACGTTCAAACATCTGGTCACAGATATTATAATACTACGTACAGATACCCAATCCCATACAAAGAAATGACACCACCCTAAGTCTGGCAATTGAGCTGGCTATTTTTCTTCCTCCATTTTTCTTCCTCCATTTTTCTAACAGATGGCAGCATCAGCGACTCACTAATTGCCAGAGACTGTAGTTTTTTTAACGCCATCTAGGAGTCTTGCCTAGATACTACGCAAGACTCCTAGATATTTTTCTTCCTTTTTTACGTTTTTTCTTCCTAGATGTTCAATTTTTATATTTCTACGTAAAGTACTAGATTAAAAAAAACGAAATTGTTTGATTTTCCTTAATGAAACGACATAAACGCGAGTTTAAAGTGACCCTGTCATCACTAAAACGCCATCTATTGGAAAGAGCTCTCAACAAAATGATTAGCAGATGGCTACTTTATCATTCTAAGGGTTCGAATTGAAGTAAACGGCTTAATTTAAGTTTTTTGTTGAAAATCCGAGATTTATGAGTGTAAATACATAAATCAGCATTAAACAAAGATGTTTTGATTTTTACTAATATTACCTCAGCCAAAATTTGTCGTATATCGCTTTTTAGTGATTGTTAATTTCATAAATTGTTACTTAAGCTGCCATCTATGATTTTTTTTCAAGACTAATTATAATTTGTTCGAGTTGAGACCCCATGATCTGGTTATACACGCACGCTGGTTGCAAGTACCACGCACCTGACCTAACAATTTTGTAATTTCAGAAAATCCTGAAATTCGTCTGTCTTGCAGCCATGATGAAAAAGAGAATAATTATTCAGTTTTGAAAGACAAACCACTGAAGATAGTTATAGAAAATTGTTACGCGAGATATATATGGTAAGTTTGCTAAATAATCTGGTCTCGCACAAACATCTGTGTAGCCCTGGCTCTTGTTAGTACAAGAGCCAGGGCAGATTTGTTTCAAGTATAAAGCTAACATTACATATACAGTCACGAGCAATAATATGTATACACTTAGCAACTTTTAAAAGTGATTTTCTCCTACTGTATTGATTGTAACTTTATGATATTACGAATATAGTATTTTGGGACCCCTATTATTATGAAAAAATTATCATCTCAAAGTTACAATTTTAATTCCACGAGAAAATCGTTATTGAATTTTGCTGAGTGTATACATATTTTTGCTCGTGACTGTACATTGCATATACGACCATTGATATATCCAAACTGTTATAGAAATTGAACATACACTTTCCGTACATTTTTCTTGGCCCATAATGTACCTAGTCTAAAAGTGGCACACTACTTAGTGAAATATATAGCGCCCGCTAGACAGAATACTTCCTGGCGGTGACACGTTGATTATTGTTTTCTGCGAAGTCTTTATAGTATATTTTTTTTTTATTTAGCGTACAATTTCGTACATTTTTCGTACATATTTTTGACATTAGACAGAAGTTCGTACAAAGTCATGTCACCGCTAGAAAGTATGACACCAAATATGTAGCTGTGTCTGGCGCCGGCTTAAGAGCGTTTATTCTGAAAGTGGGCAACGTCGCAAATAGATGTCAAATATTTCGCTGTTTTGATTAATTTGGCAATATTACTGTATGGAAATATGAAATATGGCTATGTATTGGACTAAAATATTGATTATGAAATGCAATAAATAATATCGTAACACCGAATATTTAGTTTTAGTTGTAAAAACTCACTCACACTCACCCTCACTCTTTGTGAGGGTGAGTGTGAGTGAGTTGTGTGTGTGTGCGCGTGTGAGGTGTGTGTGTATGTGTGGTGTGTGCGGGGTGTGTGTGTGCGTGTGAGGTGTGTGTGTGTATGGTGTGTATAGTGAATGTGACTAGGTATCAAGTAATGCTGCCTGATATCTGTATATGAAGGTGCAGTGGAAAAGTTACAGGCCAATATTATATTACTTTTTTCAGGTGTTACAATTATGCAGGTTCTTCCACGAATGCTGATAAATTAGTACCAGTAACCGACTTTTCAACCGATACTATCAATATTTTAAGTGTGAGTATTTTAGTACTGTCATTATCATCAGTCTCCTGCCCATAACCCAGTAAGCTATGGGGCTATCCTTCGGGAAATACAAATATTATGATATTGTATCTGATTTCAGATCAAAAACGTTACAGCTGCAATGAGCACTAGGTGGAAGTGCACAGTCTTACAGGAGTACAATGGTTTAGCTAAGCCATATAAATATAAGAAACGTAAATATACTGCAAAAGAATTTTATTTGAATCTTTATGTGAAAGGAGCAAGTAAGTGATTTTTTAGTGAAGTAAGTGACTAACACTTTACCAGCGAATTCATTCGATCTTTTTTCTCTTTCCCGTTGGGATTTCGAAAAATCTGGCCATAATATTCCTCATCGCCATAAAAGGAACCTCTAAGGAAGGAAAGGGTTTGGGTTAGGCGCTGATGAGTCAGTCAGTGAGTTAGTAAGGACGAACACATTTATATGGACGACTAGCTGCGCCACGCGGTTTCACCCGCGTAAGTCTCGATCCCGTAGGAATATCGGGATAAAAAGTATCCTATGTGTTAAACCAGATTAAAAACTATCTGTTTGTCAAATTTCATCCAAATCCATTCAGTAGTTTTTACGTGAAAGAGTAACAAACATCCATCCATCTATCCATACTTACAAACTTTCGCGTTTATAATATTAGTTAGATTAGAATAGATAACTAATATTAATCTACCTGTGAACAGCGATCTTAGGGCAGTTTCTTAATCTGCGTCCACAATTCATGATTGCTGAATGAATAAACGTTTGCCTTCTTTCTAACCTTCAATCACCCCTTGCTTATACGATTGTCGTTGGACCTTATTGAGAAAATTGACGTAGCCCTGAAAATATTTAAACTTATTAGTTAAACACTATAAATTTTGTTCATTTTTTCACCAGGAGCGGTAAATTTAACTGCAAACAACCAAAGTTTGACTTATGTAACGACTAACCTGACAGTTAACTACGATGGAGAGGCCAACTACACTTATGAAGACGGCGACGACTTTCCAATGGATTTTTCTTGCAAAAAAGCAGAAGATAATTATAAAGAGGACACTCTGCGTTTGGAATATTACAATGCAGAAGGTACTTCATATGAAAAATAATGTATTATGCAAAACTATCCACTCGATTCGAAGTATACAGGATGGTGGGTTAGTTACCTGCATCCCGTCAGGGTATAAATAAGGTGTATCTTTTCATACACGAAATCTTTTAAGGGGTCATTGTACTGATCATTATTTAACAACTATCACTATGGGACCAAACTAGAAATCGCGAAAAAAAAAACTTGGTGTTCCTACATTTATTTATATTTGCATAGCTCGTCAAAATATATGGAACAGCTGATTATTTTTTTGCGATTTCAAAGTTGGTCCCATAGTAAAAATTATTCAGGTCGATTCACCTCTTAAAGTTTATTAAGTGTATTTTTTAACACCTTATATTATGTTTTGTGCCTGCGTCCATCAAGGGTTCAAACAATTTTCTGTATGAAATCAATATTTGACTTGAACTATTTTTGCACTTTCAAAAATTCGTACCTTGCAACAGAAAAGACGTGTATTACACGAAACCGATTTATTTACAATCGTGCTCTATTATTACAGATTGTAAAAACAGCCCAGTAAAAAGTTAAATCATTAGCTTTGGCTGTCAATCGATAGACTAGATCCTTTATATTCGATCGATGTTTCTTAAGACGTAATTATGTATTTATCATTTTGAATTATTACTCAAAAGCGCTTGAAATTGATAAAGGCAGCTTTGAGATGGGGATTGCCAGGTGTTGTAACACTCTAAAACACTAAGCAGGAATCATTGCGCCGGCAGCGACTACAGACGCTAATACTTATAATATTAGCGTCTGTACCTATGAAATTGGCGTTTTTTTCTCACAAATAGAGAACCTCGTCATTTCTATGATTTAAAATATTCATGCATTTCTTGGTATTATTTATCGAATAATGACCATCATAGACAACTACATATAGCAAAAAAAACCTCATTATTTGCTAGTGAGCCCAAAACTAGACAGTTTGTGTCTTGGGGCTCGGGGTACGAATTCCAGAGTGGAGATTAGAGAGGTGATTTCAAGGGGCCTACCACTACCGCTTACAGCAGTATTAATTTAATCTTACTCAGTGGGGGAAAGAGATAGAGCTTCTTCTCTTTCCTACACTGAAGTAATATTAAAATAATACTGTTTTAAGAGCTGGTGGCCTACCACCAGCTCTTAAAACAGTATTATTTTAATATTACTTCAGTGTAGATATTTATCATACAACACTTGGGCCTAGGGGCCCAAGGTGAGTTTGTGTATGTGTGATGTGAGTGTGGCCTCTGACTCCACAAACTCAGTAGATATACAAGGTGGAGACGACAATAGAACAAAAAAAAATTAAACTCCGTATATCTAATGACGTTCTCGGTCTACATACAAAAAAAAAAAATATATCCAATAGTTTAGTTACGATAGCATGTTAAAGATCGGCAAACCCTATAGTCGGCCCATCACTACTATTTAATTTGTTTGAAAAAATGACTTTTATAATTTCGATGTTAGGATTTATTTGTTAGTTCCAAAATACTCTTATGCATTATTATTATTGCCAGTGTTTTCATTTATTGTTGTATTATGGTCTCCACATTGTATATCGTTGATATTGATCGCACTGACAAACTAGTAATTATTTGTGACATTTCAGGGATTCTTCTATTTCAAACTAAACCTCGAGCTAAACAACTGCACATATTCCGTTCTGTCTTGAAATCGAACAATGATAAGTATTATTTGGACTGTATACGCGCTGCCAGAAATCCCGATACAGAATATCGTTATAGAACTACGTTCATTAAAAGAGATTTACATGCTGGTAAGTAGTGGTGCTGTACTAGTTACAATAAATCCATTAAAACCAAACTTTGTAAAAAAGGGTACTATAAAATCACAGATTATTTAGAAGACAAAAATGCATGGGATTGAGCTGCTCGCTCTGCTAAGCATTGTGACATTTTGAATATTATGGAAAGCCATAAAAATATACCTACCAGTTTTATATACAAATTGACATTATTGAATATTATATACAAAATGACATGATGATTACTTGTAAAGTATTGTTTTATTGTGAATGTGAGGACTATGTGGATATTTATTTTTCGTTCTGTTAGTTTTAGCGAAGGTCTGGCAATTTGAGAACTTTATGAGACCTACCCAAATGTCCTTTCTTTGGTATTGTTCGTCGAGTCGTTGAGCTCCTTAAGTTCTGAGTTGAGCTCCACTATTACTGACAAATGCTTGCACTGACTGGACAGGTCCACTCAAATCTGTGTGGTTCTTTCCTCAAAAGACCATTAATTCAGACTCTTATCTACATGGTCCTCATATGGCCTGACCAAGATTATGTCTGGACTTTAAAGGAGACGGTGACCTCTGAGTTTGTTTCGGCCTTTCTTCTCAGAGTAGTCAGATAGGAAACGCCGACCTCATCGAGCTTATTTTTACAACTTTTTAATATGACATGTAAAAGTGATTCCAATATCCTATTTACAGAATAAACAATTTAATTTCATTTCATTTAAATATACAGGGTGTGAAAAAAGGTTGATACACAATGCCATTTAACACGCATTTCCCGAAATGCTGGGCAACGGGTGTGACGTGCAATAGAGAATATGCATGTATTTTTTTAATATTTTTATTTGATAGGTTACATCGTCAAATAATAGCAAAAAAAACGGCAAATAAGCAATTTAAAGTAGTTAAAATAATGTTTAAAAATATCCAACCGATCCGGGCTATTTAAACGCCCTCCATTTGGCGCGCTTGGTGTGGTGATGTCACAGTCCGTGAAAACAGACAAGCACCTGTCAAGTCAACGTCAAACACTCCTTTTTCTACGAGCGTTTGACATTGACTTGACACTTGTTGATTGACTTGACATTGACATTTTGATTGTTATCCCGGATTGTTACGTCACATCCGCTCTTAGCCTTTTCAAGTATTTGAATTACCCACAGTGTTTTGGGACTTTTTAAAAATTAATTTCTCGCTCTAAAATAAATTTTATTCAAAAATATTGATGGAGGCATAATTCTGAAGTAACATAGTTTATAAAAAAAAATATTTGACCCATATTTGAATCACACATGTACATTCCCTATTTGTGCATGTTTATGTTTTTAAACGATATTCCTTGCTTGATAGGTGAAAGGATTATGTTATTGACTTGATGTTTTTTTTTTTATTTACAGATGCAGAGCAACATGCTGTGGTATTATTCGTCAACGGCCAAAAATTATCATCATTTTTAAATAACGACAAGTCATATGTCTATTATATATTCAAGTATATTTATGGAGAGGTATTGAATGTTACATGTCGAAAAATGGACGTTAATATGAAAGGCCCTCTAACGTTCAGTTCTGATGCAAATATTACGAGCGAGAGTGAGTATACATATATCAATATAAGCCGACTCCAACAAAGTTAGGAACCTTGGCATCCGGACACGGTTGCTTCGGGAGGTTCCTGTTTCGGATAATGCGGGAGGAAACGCCCGGGTGTCACCACTGTGTGGATCGCCCGGAGGACACGGTGGAGCATACGGTGGAGGTATGCTCCGCCCTGCTTGGGCGGAGCCCCGCCGTGTCCTCTTGGAGGCGATTGGCGGCGGTGACCTCTCGCGTCCGGCCCTGGTCCAGGCCATGGTACGGAGCGAGAGGGCATGGGAAGCAGTCACCTCCTTCTGCGAAGCAGTAATGCTCGCGAAGGAGCAGGCGGAACGCGTGAGGGAGAAGCAAAGTTTGCGCCCTTACGCCCCTAACCGCCGCCGTTGGAGACGCCCTGGGCGTCGGGAATCCTAGGCGGATTCCCGGCCACCATAGGCGCGGGCTTGCGGATGGCGAGCAATGGGTAGCTCGCCGTCCGATTAGGACCAGGCCCGGGTCGAAGGCGCGTCGTGTTCCACGCGCGACTCAAAGAGATGTCAGCACAATTGGTGGGGTCCCTAGGACCGATGCCTGCCAGGGTTGCGGGTTAGTCCGAAAGGGATACCGGGACCTTGGCAACAGGCAACTGAAGGAACACGGGTGTGTTTTAGTCAGTAAAAGTCTGACACGCCGTTCCGCTCCGCCCAGAGCGGGAGAAGTCATTGGATATTTCCCACCCTCAAAAAAAGAAAAAAAGGAACCTTGGCATAAGCCGTTTTTGTTTACCTTAGCTGGGGTTCATTTCATTTAACCGCTTAAAGGGTTTCTTAAGGGTTTAAGATTTATGAAATATTGTGTAAAAATACGTCCTCGGAAGAGCGTTGCAGGGGTTACATAAGAGATACTAGGTTGGCCTACACAAAGTCCTCGTATGTGCATCACTGGTCACATTTAGCTGTGTATTTCAAGTCCTAGGTATTACAGACGCAATTGAAGCATTGGGTTGCACCCAATGATATTATATTAATATAATAAAATAATATCATTATTTTTATAATATAATAATATCATTGATATTATATTAATATAATATCATTGGGTGCAATTGCGTCTTCAAGGGCGTTACACAAAGCGTGGCGGTGTATTTCAAGTCCTCGGTATTACAGACGCAATTGAAGCATTGGGTTGCACCCAATGATATTATATTAATATAATATCATTGGGTGCAATTGCGTCTTCAAGGGCGTTACACAAAAAAGTTAGTTTTGAGTTAATTGGAGTTAAAGTTTTAGATGTATTATAAATTCTAAAAAAAATAAGTTATAACTCAGAACGTTTAAAATTTAAGAGTAACATGTGTCAGTTATCAGATTCTAGTAATATTATTATTTTAAGGTAGTTAGAAACTTCAAAATAACATATTTTTTTAATACATGTTATCCGCCCTTGTTGCATCCAATCCGTAAATTAATTGGAGTTCATATTTTAAAAGGTTTTTAAAATAGCTTTGGGTGCTTAAAAGAATAATTTTTATTTAAAAGTAAATCACAGCAATCATTTGGTTTCATTATTTAAAGTTTAAAGTTTTTAGTTCCCGGCTGTCATTCGACGATCTTTGACATTCGTTACGGGTTGTCAGAAGCCCAAAAGTCTGACAACCAGTCTTACCAAGGGGTATTACCCAGTTACTGGGTTGTGAAGGTCAGATACGCAGTAGCTCGATGTAAAATACTGGTATTCAGCTGCATCCGGTTAGACTGGAAGTCAACCCCAAAACAGTTGGGAAAAGGCTAGGCAGATTGATTGATGCGCGTAAAGTAATCGAGTATTGTATTTTCAGCACTCAGAAGTTCGTCAGAGGCAGATATTATTTCAATAAATATATCTACATCAGATATTAAAAATAAGTCTCTTATTTGTAATATCAATAACACGGATGTGGAAAAGCCAAACGCGAGGCTATTATTCTTGTCTGATGTTCCTGATCACGGTATGTAAATAACATCGTGTTTTTTTTCTCCTAAATAAATATTATGATTTCCTTTATTTATTTCTTAAGCTTTTTTATTTACCAAGTTGAATATTCATAGAAATATTACAAATTTTCAAAATGATTTGTACCGCATTCGCCCCACACAAAAAAATCTTGTTAATCCTATTTTATTCTTTTTTGGCCCCGAAATTATCTTTGTTTTATTTAATATAGCTTCCGCCCGCGGCTTTGCCCGCGTGGTATGTCGATAAAAAGTAGCTTATGTCCTTTCCTGGGATGCCATCTATCCCCTTGCCAAATTTTATCGAAATCCGTTCAGTGGTTTAGGCGTGCGTTAAAGGTAACATACAGACAGACAGACAGAGTTACTTTCGAATTTATAATATAAATACAATATTGTTAATAGCAGTTTTGGAGTAGTTGTGGTCCAGTGGTAATGAGGTTGTTGGTCAAAGGTTCGAACCCTGACAGGCGCTTTACTTTGTGTAAATTATTTCATCACCACTGCTTTCAAAACGATGAAGAAAAACATCGTGAGGAAACCGGCATGTCCAAGAACCAACAATTCGAAGACATTTGACATCTACCAACCCGCACTCCCTCTCACCGAGAGGAGGCCTGTGCTTATGTAAACATGATAATTTTATGAAAACATCTTTATTTTCAGGTGTTCGTGTACGGGGTCTGTCTAGTAATAACATCCTGTACCAGTATACAAATGATGTAAATCAATGGACTATTGAATATCAATACTCTGTGAACGATACTCTTAACTTAATTTGTGTAGCGAATGGAGGATTTCAGTTAAATCGGCGGCAGCAGAGGCCATATACAAATCCGTTTGTGTGGAAATTCGAAGGTATGCCTGTACAAAACTTCTACGCTCGGTCGAGAGCTGAGGATCGTGAACCGTCCCTCCCCCCCCCGCGCCCGTCGTCTCCGTCCTCTTGGAGATATCTTGTCCCGTTTTGGCACCCTTACTGTGCGTTTGCGCTGGCGATACATTCACAACAAAACATGTCGAAATCTCTATAATCCATTTATTACAGCATTAGAAAAAAGAAGCTTGTAGAAGCAGGAATGCAAAACCTTTTATTTCAAAGTTAATTTATAACTTTTTTAGATAAATCTAAGACAGTCTACTAAATAATTAGATAAACGAAATCATAGTCATTTTATTTTAAATTATGTTTTATTGCATCTTCATACATTACAACAAAACGAATAAATGTAACAACCGATCACATGGTGATTTAAGTTTAATTAAAAATAAAGGAAATAAATGCGTCCATTTTGGAGTGGTTGGTAATCTCCATCACCTTTCTTTGCATCAAATATTAAGGGGGAGTAGTTTGACAGCAAAAAATCATATTTCACCCGCGCAACCCTTACCTACCCCTCTCATTAAACACGACGAAAACAAAACACAATGCCTTCCCGCCAGCAGAAACTTTTCGTCTGGCGTTTATAGAATTCGAATTTCAATCTTCTGTAGTTTATTTTGCTTATACGATACGCTAAGCTTGAATTCAGAACTATAGATCATGTTCATGTTTTGGAACTAGAAACTCAATGTTGACGTGAAAAAGTTCAAATTAAAATGTTACCAAATTTTATTTAGGACCTTGTACAATTTGTACCTAATGACGTCTTTGTGGAAAACTGTGTTACCAAGTAATAAATATAATGCTATATCGTGGATTTCTCTCTTTGGAGGATCGTGCAAAGTGATACCCAAGTAAAAAATAATATTCGTATAATGAATTTTGCACTGGATTGTGCAACGAATATGGCATGTGTCATGAAAACCTTTCCTGCGCCAAACGCGAACAATCCCCTTCGAAAACATTTGAAACATGTGAAAAAGAGGCCGAGTTCTGTACAAAAGAAATAAATGTAGGATTGTCGGCTTCACCACTAAAAGAATTGACATCTATTCATCTATGTAAATGGGTGCCAAAGTAGCAAAGGGACTAATTATAACAAAGGCCCGAGGTACGCGCTCAGTACCGGCGCGCTGTGTTTTGGGCGCGCGCCCGGCGCGTTTTGAACGCTCGTCAAACGCAACAAGATTTCCACATTTTGTTGTAACTTTTGAACCGTGTTTCTTTTAAGTTTATTACTAATGCGGAGAAAATGACACGGAAAAATAGTGAAAAAGGAACTCGCGTCCAAGCGTCAAGGGCACGGTTAGGCTTCATTTACGGAGACGCGAGGAGTCACGCGTGGCTTTGGGCGGCGCGGCTCGCACTGAATTCAAACATATGGCGTTGTATGGGTACGTTTACGGAGACGCGATTTTACACGCGTTTGTTTGAAATGGAGCGTTTTTTGCGGCGGAGCCCGCGAATGACATAGCCGCATCACACGCAGCGTTTCATCACGGCGGCGCACGTAGCAGCAATGCCCGCAGCAAACCTTCTCCCAGTCTTATTTGTAAATCGCACAACGGAGATGCAAGTTGACAGTGGCAAGTTGCGACATGTGCAGGCCTAACGGCGCCCGGCATGGGCGCTCGCTTAGACTGCAGCGCTTGATATAATTCGTTACATAGGAATTCATACAATTTTATTGAGCACCCGAAACGCAGCGTACAAAATGCGCGTCTCGGGCGCTTGTTATAACTAGTCCCTTAGTAGAAAGTTTAGTATGGTCCCTCTTTGTAACTGTTGAAATTGTAGCTTTGAAAACATGCCAAGTTGCATTATAACTTTAGGCCTCATTTACGGAGACGCGGGGCGTGGCGCGTCGCGTGCAAAGTGGCGTCACGCGGCGCGTCTGACGTTTTTTCTGTTTACGGTGCGGCGGCGCGTGAAGCGGCAGTTATCATCCCACGCGTTAACATAAACATATGGCAATATACGTCTGGATTGTCGCGGTTTTTTTTGGGGTTATAATATATATTTTTGAAATGTGCTAATTAAAACCTTTCATTTGATACCCAACATGGTATGATTAAAAAATATTTTTTGTTGTTCATTATATGTCACCTAGAGGGCGCCATTTTCAATTTAATGTGTCTTCATATAGTCTATGACCAGCGGACGATCAAGAAGCTTCCAACGATACCTCATTTATCAAATTGTGATGAGTCTTTTAGATAATATGTGGGAACAGACATAGATAAATACATAGAAACCGGTCAAAATTATAACCCTCCTTTTTGCTTCGCCGTAGTCAGGTAAAAACTAAAACCCAACTACGACAAAAAAGTCAACTAAAGAGATAAACAAGACATCACGGACAGACAAATTAAAAATCCGGAGTCATACGGAATCTGTTCGAGTTCGTTCGTTATACCAATAACCGAAGAATAAAGGTATTATTCTAAACAAGTTTTATTTAGGGGCGGTCAGTCGCTCCAATTGTTCGTCTAAGGGTCACCTTACAAGAAGTTTGTCAAAAAAAGTGGGAGTAAACGAATTTGGATCCTGAGTATATCGCAATAAGATTTAATCTCCAGTGCGAACTTTCAAATGAACGTGGAATGGGCTCGTTGGCTATGTTGTAAATTTTCTCCGCAAGAAAATTCACCGCAATACAGAGCAATGGCGCTAGTTTTACCTACTTCTTTCTATACTCCGTGCTACTATACCAGTCAAAAATCTGTCAAATAAAATGTATGTCATCTTGAGTTTTCAAATATCAACATTGAATTTTATATGTTTATTTAGACTCGGTATTTATTTATTTATCAATCAATAACACTTGTAATATTCGTTTTGGAAGTGGTTTTAGTGTTTTTTTCATGTTTTCTATGTCTCAGTTTCTTTTGTGGAATGTGATAAATTACGAAAATATTATTTACGAAAATAAATAATATCTCAGCGCAGCTAAAAATTTGAGCGTAGTCCTCTCGTCTCAACAGAGCGACGCCGACTGATTTGTGAAACAAAAATATGCTTGAAGTTCCCGTAATGTGCGACGGAAGATGGCTTCTTCCACGAACTAAGAACGTCGTAAGTCCTACAAGCTTTGATTCGTAATAAAACCAAAAATAAAAGGAATAAAAAAAAAAGCCTACACAGTTTTTTTTGCCTTGTTTTAATACATATAATCATCTAATTTTTATCATAATAGGCATTAGCATTTTAAGTACAAATCGAAAATACGTGAAAATTAGAGGTAACTTCGTGATATTTTTTGTTTTAAGTCTACGAAGTTTATGAAGAAAACTTTAATATTTTGTGTTTCTGTTCCACAAAAAGTTTGGAAATATCATGTAGTTACTCATACTATTTTTATTTTACACCTAAGTCTTATCAATTTCATGAAAAATCAAATTGAAGACAGGCAATTTTGCTTCCTACCCGCCCTTAATGCAGCATCCGTTAAAAACCCTTCAGTTGATTCTGTGAAATACAATAATTACAAGTCAATTTTTCCGTACCCAATTTCACTGCTAGAAATAGGTCTTATACACCCCTTTGCAAAAAAAACGGGCACCTTAACAGTCATTAGCTTTTGTATGGATAATATTAATATTTTTACTATGTCATTAGCATAAATAACAAAACACAAGGCTAACATTCACAATTAACATCAAAAGCGAATGACATTAATGACATGACAATCACAGAACATTTACGTCAATTTCACAGACGACATAAACCGGTAAAATTAAAAAGACCCGGCTGTCACAGCTTATGAAGGGATTATGTGACCTTTTAGATTTGGTAGAATTATAGTGAAACGAAAAACGTTCCCGGTATTGTTCACTCCTGCTTCTTTTAGGTTTTTAGCATTGACACTTTAATTTTAAATTGGAATGAAATAATATATTTAAATGAAAACCACTTAATTTCATAAGATAAATAGTTAAAATGATTACAATGAAGTGTGGTATACAAAGAGATTTGAATTAATTTGGCGTCAATTGTAACTGTAAGAAGTTTATTGTACTTTTTTTTACAAAGTGTACATTGAAAAGAACCTTTTTCACTTCTGTCTAATGCTATTGTAAATGGAGTATAGTTCTTGTCAAAAATAGTATGAAACATTCATAGAAAATAGAGATTTCAACACGTTTTGTCGTGAATGTTTTGCCAGGGCTGGTTAATGGTCTCCGCACACGGCCACCGGCCACAACCACAAAACGCCGCCACTGGCATATTTCGTGTGGTTTTCATACATTTTACACCGCGGCGTTTGTGGCTCTCGCGTGTGGCCCGTGTGCGGCGAGTGCATTTATAAAATGTATGAAAACTACAGAAAATATGCCGGTGGCGGCGTTTTGTGGTTATGGCCGGCTACATCATACTCAATACTCAATATCTTTATTGCTTTACCATAGTGTATACTTAACCGGTAACTATATAATTTAGATCATTATGGACCCTGTAGAGCACAGCAAAAGGGTAGGAGAGAGGAGGGTGAAGGTGGGTGAGGGGAGGAGGGTAGGGTGGTCCTCATCGTTGAGGATCTCTCCTTTTACTTCACCATATGCATTGTGACGAGCATAAATTGCTTGACAACCATAATACAGGGTGTGTCCCTGGAAGTATGGATCAAAACGAATAGAGGCATGGGCAAGGTCTTTTCCAAACTTTGTAACCCTGTATAATAAAGTAATCGAATCGCAACCCGTGAAATACTTATTAATAGTTCCGGTGGCCCTCTGTGGTTTTCATCATCAGTTCCACTTACCATTCATCATGATTGACGCGTAATAGTGTTTCTACGAACCTACTTACAGAAATAAAATCATTTACCATGCACGAGTTACTATTAAAAAATATCGAAATCGCTATAGGTCTGACTATAATATTTGAAGAGTTCCCTCGATTTCTCCAGGTTTCCATCATCAGATCCTGACATGATGACAATCAGGACCACCTCAATATATTATATACAATTATAAAAAAAAAAAAATTCAAATTGGTCCACAATAAAATTGACGGAGAAATCGGTGAACATACATAAAAACATAATTAAGGGTTCCGTAGTCGGGATGAATTATTTATCCAAGAACAAAAGAATACTGTAGTGAAAAACATTAATATTCTGGATACGTTCCAACTGCAAATGTAAGTTTATAGGCACAATATTGGGAGATTTACCATGTTATTTTAAAACCATAGAGTTCATAAAGTTTTGCCTGTAATCTTATAGTAATAGAACTAATTTCTGTATTTTTTCAAAATTATTGTCGCAATAGTTTCAGAGATAAGAGGTGTATGGTCAATTTTCATCTATTTTTTTAATTAACTTTTAAAATGAATTTGAGATCCTCGCAACAAGCCCTTTCATTTGATATGTCATACGGTATAGTTTGCAATACTTTTTATTTTAATTTTCTAATTGGCCCCCCAAAAGTAACCCATATCCAAAATTCATTGTTTTTCGTTACACTTCCGTCTTTGAGTCACAAAAATACATTATGTGCACCAAATTTCAACTTAATCGGTCCATTGGATTCGGAACAGACACACGAGTGATCCTTTATGTGTTCCGTTTTGTCCTTTTGAGGTACGGAACCCTAAAAATACATAAAGTCAAACATAGAACCTCCTAACTCCTAAAAACCTCCTCCTAAAAATGGAAGTCGCTTAAAGAGAAACCACTTTCCATAAACCGTCGGTTTGTTGGACAAATATTAACGTATAAGTAAACATTTTGGCTTGCCTTGTCTGTGCCATTTCTAGGCAAAGGCCTCGATCACTCCGCTCCAGTAACTTATTACTTCCTTACGTTCTTACTTTGTTTTTCTTACTTTTTTTCTCCTTACGTTTTAGATAAAGTTTATGATTCTGCAGCAAATGAGACGCGAGATACGCAAATAAAGTTTTCAGAAATACCATTTACGAAGATTTTGGCTACAACCCACGACGGAACTAAAATAAAATGTACTTATTTTCCAAACGTGAACTATTGTTATATAAATACAACAGTTGAGATCATCCTCCGATTGAAACCGGAATTGGTTTCAGAAACGGCCGAAGATATTTTAGGTGAGTGATGGCAATTTATTTTTACCTGACTACGTCACAGAAACACATGTTGGGCAAATGAGAGATTTGCCACGACAGATTTGTCATCCAAACCACGATGATTTACTTCAAAACATAATGAGTTCGCTTTTGGATTGTGTGCTGTGTGAATGATGTTACAAGAGAATTTTACAGAACAGAATTAAGTTGTAGTAAGCCTATATAAACTATTCATTCCAGGTAACAATTCGGAGCCTCCGATAGTACCTATAGCTGTTGGTGTTGGAGTTGCTATTCTCATTATAACAATTGTATGCCTAGTTTTATGGCGCAGAAGGACGAAACGGCTCAATCTTATTGAGGTACTTACTTTTTTTTTTTAACCACAACGGAGCTTTTTTTCGCCTGCATTTCATCTGATGGTAAGTAATGATCAGGCCGAAGGTGCAAGCGAGCTTCACCCGGAATCCTCAACCACAGAGGAACTGACTATCAGTAGGCTTACGGTTATTACAGGGTGTTAGTGTAAACACCGTTATCTTTAAAACCAGTGGTTTGGTTTCATTTATAGAACGTAAAATCAATAGAAAAAATACAACTTTTTTTTAAAAAGAAAATCTATCTTTTTCCACTAGAATATTTCACCCTACACGCAAGGGCAACGAACTTGCGTCTCAACACGGCGGCCGGTGGTTGGCGGGGGCGGGCGGGGCTCGCGGGACGTTACATGACCGGCCGTCAGCTGTTTCGCAGCTCTCTCGAACGCGTATCCATGAGTATCGGGACAGTGACGGATATTTACTTTTTAAAATCTTTTAATGAAAATAAGGATTTTTTTTTGTTGTTACTGGGCCATTTATTTTTATATTTAAACCCATGGTTTGAGTGACAACGGTGTTTACCCTTGCATACTGTATAAGTAACTTTTATTTTCAAAGGATTTACTATTAATATTACACCCACTTGTCACCAGGTATGTCAAGTCCTATTGTATCAGGAGATGGGCCTATTTCCATATGCACTAAATCAGACTGCAGCCTGATACAGAGAATTTGCAACTAGAAAAACTTCGGATTTGAAATGGGCAATGTGGGATTGGTTGAACCGACCACCACATGTTAGACAGTCACGTATTAAAAAAAAAAAATTGTGGTAACCATCAAATGACTTCTCCCGCTCTGGGCGGAGCGTATCAGACTTTTACTGACTAAAACCCACCCGTGTTCCTTCAGTTACCTGTTGCCAAGGGCCCCGGTATCCCTCTCGGCCTTTACCGCAGCCCTGGCAGATCGTCAGTCATGTTTGTGATCACAAGACCAGCTAGTCCAAAGTAATAGTCTAGTAATAGTAGTAATAAATGTCTATTTTCATTTCAGAATGCATACGATAATCTCTCAAATCAAAACGAAAGTCCAATACCAGCATTCCCAAGCCAATGGGAAGCGAACTACGACGATTCAAATTACGCCAAAATTGATGAGGGAGTTACGCAAGAGAATTACAACTATTCAACAGGCAACGACAAATTATATAGCAATAGCATGCGAAATAAAAGACAGAGTAACATCAGTGAGAATCATTATACTGAAATTGATGATTATTTGAAGCCTAAACCTGATGGAATAGCAGCCAATTCAACCAGTGCTCAACCCGTCAATTACAACAAACAAACAGATACACATAAATCAACAGCATCCCACAGTTCGAACAATCCAAGATATAACAACTTTTGTAATTCAAATCAAGGCACTTACGAAAACCTAAGACATAACAATTTACCTATCAATAACGGTAATGAAAATTACAGTAATGTAAAGAAACCAAGTAAACGTAAAAGTGTTACTTTTAGACAAATGAGCAATGACTTGAGACCAGGACATAATTACAGTGAAGGAAACTCCAGGCAAGATGGTAGGAATAATGACCGTAAAATAAAACCAAACAATGATAATTATTACGCTAATACAGGCCAAAATATCAACAAGCAACCTGGGGATATGCATAAGAAACATAACTATGAAAATCATTTTCTTCAAAATGAGAAACCTTGCAAACCAATCGATTCAGACTACGCTGAACCGTATGATGATCTTGGGATAAGTTGCAAGAACGACTTATATAGATAAACTGATAAACAAATTAATAAAATACTCAGTAAGGAACACTAAAGCCTGTTTGCATGACTTTTACCAAGCAACTTACAAAAATAAACAAAAAAAAAGTAAAAACTGACAACAAAAAGAAAGTAATGTAATAAGTAAAAGGAGAAAAGAAAACGACAGAAAATATGTAATGGGTGATACAGTTTTAGTTATAATTAGTTTTTAATAAACGTAGATTCAGTGACAAGAAAAAATATAATATCATATAAACACACGTTGCTAAGATACGAGACGACAAAAGTAAAGGTTTATAAAAAAAACAAAAGAGATAACAAAGATAACGAACAAAACAAAAAATAAATAACAAATGTTTGATTCTACCCTTACAAACTGTATCACCCATAACATATTTTCTGTCGTTTTCTATTTTGGGCATTCAGTAGGATGCTTTGTTAGTTATGAGGGTCTCCTACGAGCTCCTCATAAGCTATTAAGAACTAATTAAGCTACCTAAGTAATAACAGCCGCACAGGTCGATCCATCAGGTTAAGCTACGCTTACCGCTTATATACCGAGACTCCTCCATGACTCGGAAAGCACGTTAAAGCCGTTGGTCCCGATTGTCATTCGTGGATCTTTGACAGTCGTTACGGGTCGTCAGAAGCCCGAAAGTCTGACAACCAGTCTTACCAAGGGGTGTCGTATTACCCAGTTACTGGGTTGTGGAGGTCAAATAGGCAGTCGCTCCATGTAAAATACTGGTATTTAGCTGCATCCGGTTAGACTGGAAGCCGACCCCAACCTATTTGGGAAAAGGCTAGGCAGACTGATTTTGATGCTTAGTTGGTTTGCTTTTGTAAATCATTCCAGGATTGCAATAAGTATAGTAATTTTATAAATAAGAAAATTATTATAGTTATTTATACAACTGTTATATAGTGAGTGGTATAATACCTAATTATTTACAGTTGCATACAAGACTTTATCTACAACCATGTTATGAATCCTCTATTTAAGGTTCTTTGCAATACTAATACCGAACCAAAATGGCGGGCACGTGAATTCGAATTTTTAGAAATCGAATTATCTACAAGTTTTTTTTTTAAATTACTGTTCTTTGTTAATGAAACGCGCCTGCATGACAGCGTTCTTTTTTTTAAAGGAGTTGCATTATGAAATTTAGTACAACATTATAACACCCGTTTGGATGATATAATGGTTACTATGACACTGGTTGTTTTAATGTTGGCAATAAGCTAACTGTTTCAGAAACTTTTACAGAGGATTATTAGCATGGGTGTAGATAAACGTTACCTAGGACTGGACTTAAGCTATTATGAACTACCTATTAATAATTTTAGGAATCTAAGATACTCATAGATGTACGTATAATTCATTAGTTTAACTATTTTTAATTGATTATTTTTTTCACGCCTAGCAAAATTGCTAATGTTTTATCTCGAAGTCTAAAATGTTTGCTCCCATGTCACCACTGCCGCCAGGTTCAGAACCAAATGAGCAATTGTGTAGTGGATCGTGGAGCAATTTTAGTTTATGAACCCAGACAAATTGCCTAGGAGGTGATAAAACCGTATAACTGTTATTATTAACTGCTATATATTTTTTACAAAAAATATAGTTCTAGTTTTGTTTCGTTTATTTTTTTCATGTGGTTAGGGGTTAGTGACAACAGAGTTTTTTATGCCACACACGGGCCTCTGACTTGGTTTCTCACATGCCGTCGAGAAATATCTCTCAGGCATTTTTCGACATGATGTTTCCCCTCTGACTTGGTTTCTCACATGCCGTTGAGGAATATGTCTCAGGCATGCCGGTTTCGTCACGATGTTTCCCTTCATTTTTTGAAGCAAGTGATAATCATGCAATACGTCCATGAATCCGTAAAGTCAGAGGTGCCTGTCTTGGATTTGTGAAAAATTTGTGAAATATAGTTACAGTTTTGGTTACATAGATGTTTATCTTATAAAAATGTTTAATCAATTTTTTTCTTAAATTATCCTAATCAACACACGTACTCATAAACATGTAGTCATAGTAAAACAGACCCTCAGTAAGTAGTTATACAGCTGATTATGGGGTCAACGGCCGCAGGCTTCGCGCCTTTGAAGTTTCACCATGCCAGTTACAATAAAGTAACAGTATTATCTCGGCAGTGACCTTGGAATAATTACCTACGGCCGCTCGGTAGATAAACCTTTCGCGTCCGTGCATAACTGATGCGTACCTACCGATATACGCTGAGATTTCGAAGCCCGTCGTTTCGGCCACATAATAATACTGTTACTTATTTATACTGTGACCTTGTATACTCTAGCTAGCGGTACTAATGTTTAAAATAAAACCAACGTTTTTTACTTATAAGTTTTATATTTTTACAATTATAAACCAAAGGTTTTTACTTATAAGTTTTATATTTTTACAATTATTATTTGTTCATTAATTTATATAATAATAAAATAGTTATTAAAGTTTTTTATAATCATTGTTATGGTTTTAAAAAAAATATAATATAAAAAAATAATATGTAGGTAAGATTTAATTTAAAAAATCACATTTACGACATTCTTATAGCATAAAACTATAGTAATTGCTTTAATTTTTAGGTCTTATAACAGAATGGATTATGGCTGGCTTAACATTTTATTAATTATACTTACTAATATTTTAAAATGTTAATAATTATCACGTAAAGCTATGTAGGACGGTTATAAGAAATATTATTTGAAACATCATTTTGTACTTCTCAAAAATCTATCTAGTTCTACCTACTATTTCTAAACTAATATTATAAAGAGGAAAAATTTGTATTTTTGTGTGTATGTTTGTAATGAATAAACTCAAAAACTACTGCGCCGATTTCACACGCGGGCGAAGCCGCTGCCGGCAGCTAGTATTTTATAAACCAACTGACTCGTTGGTCGTATGTTCGCAAGCGACTGCTGAGGTCTTGGGTTCGATTCCCAAGTCAAGCAATTTTATTGGTTTGCCAGCTACGGGTGTACTATATTTATCTATTTATTTATTTGCATAATGTACATTCAGTTACAAGCACATGACTCTTAGGGCGCACCAAGTATTGACATTTAACTTATAGCTGGGTTAATTATATTAAAGTTAACATTATATTGCATATCTACCAGATCCCAATATCACCACATTCATTATTACTAGTATATAAACTCTCTCTAAAATAAATTTAGTTTATAATAATTAAAGTCATTTGAAATTTATAGTTACATAATTATATTAATAAAATTATTTTATACATTATATAATTTTATGCATTATATTGTTTTATACATTATATTATTTTATACATTATATTATTTTAAACATTAGATTATTTTATACATTATATTATTTTATACATTATATTATTTTATAAATTATATTATGTTATGCATTATATTATTTTATACATTATATAATACATAGATAACATAACATCACGCGCTGATTCCCCGAAGGTTTACGCAGAGGTGTACCCATACTAGGTACACCCCACATTTCGCCAGTTATTATTTAGTGTCATGTAATAGGGGGCGAGCCTGTTGCTGTCAACCGGGCACAAATCCAGACTTGGGGCTAGTACTGAGAAATTATTAGTGGCAAAACCCAATATTATGCCCGACTTGGTAATCGAACCCAAGACCTCATGCTCAGCAGTAGAGGTTGTGACCCCTAAACCAACAAGGCAGTCAATATTATAATACAGCTCTGACTATTGGAGGATACAAGCATGAATGCCTGATATTATTATTATAATGTTTTCTATAATCTGCAAGCTATTCATCATCTTTATTGGCAGCCTTGTTCCACCTACTGCTCAGTAAAGGCCCTTTTGTGACCCTCTGAACTGTGTCAGCACTGAATTAGTGCTATGTCTAAAAAAATGCTTATCTGTGTCGGCACTGATTCAGTTCCCTTGAGGGATGACGGTTTTTTCTATGATAAGTTTATTTTTTATCTGTATTTTTATTGCTCAAAGTGTCACATAAACATACTTATTTTTTATCTGTATTTTTAATGCTCAAAGTGTCACATCAACACACTTATTTTTTATCTGTATTTTTAATTCTCAAAGTGTCACATCTCGTTTATTCCTGTAAAATTGTACAGGAATACATAAACGAGAAAGAATTGTTAATATTCCTATTCTAAGATCTAATGCCAGGTAAAAACACAGTGGCACACCAGTAGGTACCCAGTCGCCACTACTAAATGCCCGATCATAACAGGGAAGCCAATTTTAAAGAACTGCATGAAGCTGATCTTGTAGCCATGTTGTTCAGCTAAACCGACGCAGACGACGTTGGAGCTGGCGCCAATTAGACTACCGTTACCTGTAAATTAAACAAAAATAAATTAGTATCTACCAAAAGTTTCGGAATTCGGTCTCTTTGGTTTAAAATTTTCGTTTTTTGCCACCGACTTCCGAAATTATAGTTATTTTTCACTTTTTAAATGATAAATGATAAATGATTTTATTTCTGTAAGTAGGTTTGTACAAACACTTTTACACGTCAATCACATTTTTTTAAACTAGATGAGGTCGGCGTTTCCTATCTGACTACTCTGAGAAGAAAGGCCGAAACAAACTCAGAGGTCACAGTCTCTTTTAAAGTCCAGACATAATCTTGGTCAGATTATGTGAAGACCATGTAGATTGGTGTCTGAAATGGTCTTTTGAGGAAAGAACCACACAGATTGAGTGGACCTGTCCAGTCAGTGCACGCATTTGTCAGTAATCTGTAGTATTTAGCTGTGGTACCTATCCTTTGACAGTCGTTACGGCTCGTCAGAAGCCCGAAAGTCTGAAAACCAGTCTTACCAAGGGGTATCGTGTTAACCAGTAACTGGGTTGTGGAGGTCAGAGTCGCTCTGTGTAAAATATTGGAATTCAGCTGCATCCGGTTAAACTAGAAGCCGACCCCAACATAGTTGGAAATCAATCAGCCTAGCCTTTGCTGATTGATTGAGTTCCACACACTTATTCGAATATTACTACCTGCTATGTAAATAACAGTGACAGGAAGTTATTATAACCTCAGCCATAAGACTCAAGGTCGAAAAATAAGTATTATTGAAGCTATCTCAAAAACTACACAAGCGAAGTTAATAAAATTTATATGGGACTACCGCTCAAGCTTCTTCTACCAAATGAAAAGGAATTTTCAAAATCCATCCACAACTAGCGAAAATATCGAGGTCCATAAATAATTTAAAAAAAACAGGCGTACAGCGCGGTTGACCTCGCCTTTTTTTTTTTTTTTTAGATCCGATTTGTCTCCCGCTCTGGGCGGAGCGGAAGGGCGTGTCAGACTTTAACTGACTAAAACCCACCCGTGTTCCTTCAGTTGCCTGTTGCCAAGGTCCCGGTATCCCTTTCGGACTAACCCGCAACCCTGCCAGGACGGTTGACCTCGTCTAGCTTATTTTTAACGTGACGTGTAAAAGTGATTCCGGTAAACTATTTACGGAATAAACAATTTCATTTCATTTCTTTCAAAATCATTCGGATTAAAAGTGTGCAACGCAATGGGTTTAAATGTATATTTTCAATCTTACCTCCCAAACATACTCCGAAAGACAAGGCCCATATCAATGGCGCCATTGGCAGGTTGAGCGTTGGATGGGTGCCCAGTGACGTCACGACTCGAACCATCATGGTCGTTAGGGGTACGTTGTCTACGAACGCTGATGTTATGCCTGACACCTGTAAGTAGAGATGTTGTTTTAAGGCGCAAGCGTCAGGGAAGACCGCGAAATAAAAATTTTCTTACGTTTTTTGTAATTTGCAGGTCAATATCAGGTAGTATGTTGATCTAAATTATGATTCGCGGCCGTAACAAATATGGATTTACAGAATTATAAACATTAGAATCAGCAATACAACTCTCTAAGTTCATGTAAGTGCATTAAGTGACTATTTCATAAAATCATTACATTTTGCACTTATTGCTGACGGATTTTTTTTTATTTTTATATTTCTGCTTCAATCTGTTCAAGGAACAATAGCCACTTCCTTGGCTGATAAATATCTGTTGTTTGTAATCTACGAAAGCCATAAACTGTTGAAAAGTTTCTTTCCAGCATACTCTCTCATTGTGGGAATCTTTTGGTGAGATTAGGGATTTCATACGACATCCCTAATCTGTCCCTGTCATATGACAAATGCTTGCACTGACTGGACAGGTCCACTCAAATCTGTGTGGTTCTTTCCTCAAAAGACCATTTCAGACGCTAATCTACATGGTCCTCATATAGCCTGACCAAGATTATGTCTGGACTTTAAGGGGGCGTGTATTGACAGCAAAAAAACATATTTCACCCGCGCAACCCTTACCTACCCCTCTCATTAAACACGACGAAAACAAAACTCAATGCCTTCCCGCCAGCAGAAACTTTTCGTCTGGCGTTTATAGAATTCGAATTTCAATCTTCTGTAGTTTATTTCGCTTATACAATACGCTAAGCTTGAATTCAGAACTATGGATCATGTTCATGTTTTGGAACTAGAAACTCAATGTTGACGTGAAAAAGTTCAAATTTAAATGTTACCAAATTTTATTTAGGACCTTGTACAATTTGTACCTAATGACGTCTTTGTGGAAAACTATGTTACCAAGTAATAAATATAATGCTATATCGTGGATTTCTCTATTTGGAGGATCGTGCAAAGTGATACCCAAGTAAAAAATAATATTCGTATAATGAATTTTGCACTGTATTGTGCAACGAATATGGCATGTGTCATGAAAACCTTTCCTGCGCCAAACGCGAACAATCCCCTTCGAAAACATTTGAAACATGTGAAAAAGAGGCCTGTACAAAATAAATAAATGAAGGATTGTCGGCTTCACCACTAAAAGAATTGACATCTATTCATCTATGTAAATGGGTGCCAAAGTACCAAAGGGACTAATTATAACAAGGGCCCGAGGTACGCGGCTTAGTACCTGCACTGTGTTTTGGGCGCGCGCCCGGCGCGTTTTGCACGCTCGTCAAACGCAACAAGATTTCCACATTTTGTTGTAACTTTTGAACCGTGTTTCTTTTAAGTTTATTACTAATGCGGAGAAAATGACAAGGAAAAATAGTGAAAAAGGAACTCGCGTCCAAGCGTCAAGGGCACGGTTAGGCTTCATTTACGGAGACGCGAGGAGTCACGCGTGGCTTTGGGCGGCGCGGCCCGCACTGAATTCAAACATATGGCGTTGTATGAGTGCGTTTACGGAGACGCGATTTTACACGCGTTTGTTTGAAATGGAGCGTTTTTTGCGGCGGAGCCCGCGAATGGCATAGCCGCGCCACACGCGGTGTTTCATCACGGCGGCGCACACAGCAGCAATTCTCGATGAAGCGATGCCCGCGGCATACCTTCTCCCAGTCTTATTTGTAAATCGCACAACGGAGATGCAAGTTGAGAGTGGCAAGTTGCGACATGTGCAGGCCTAACGGCGCCCGGCATGGGCGCTCGCTTAGACTGCAGCGCTTGATAAAATTCGTTACATAGGAATTCATACAATTTTATTGAGCGCCCGAAACGCAGCGTACAAAATGCGCGTCTCGGGCGCTTGTTATAACTAGTCCCTTAGTAGAAAGTTTAGTATGGTCCCTCTTTTTAACTGTTGAAATTGTAGCTTTGAAAACATGCCAAGTTGCATTATAACTTTAGGCCTCATTTACGGAGACGCGAGGCGTGGCGCGTCGCGTGCAGTGTGGCGTCACGCGGCGCGTCTGACGTTTTTCTGTTTACGGTGCGGCGGCGCGTGAAGCGGCACTTATCATCCCACGCGTTAACATAAACATATGGCAGTATACGTCTTGATTGTCGCTGCTTTGTTTTGGGGTTATAATATATATTTTTTAAATGTGCTTATTAAAACCTTTCATTTGATACCCAACATGGTATGATTAAAAAATATTTTTTGTTGTTCATGATATGTCACCTAGAGGGCGCCATTTTCAATTTAATGTAAATAAAAATAAAATAATAAAAAATGTTTTATTGACATAAAAAGGTGTTACATTCTAATTTGAAGCCCTGACTCCTGAGCTAGGTGGAACCTGTGTTATAGGAGTCAGTGTCTTCACCCGTTTTTTTTTTTAAACTTAACAATTTATGCAATAAAATTAAAACAATATAAATTTAGTGCATGCATGCTTGCTCGTGAGTGGTTTATGTATGTTTGTGTGTTTGTTGTGTTTTGTGTGTACGTGAGTGTGTTGTAGGATTGTGTGTGTATGAGTGTATGTGTGTGTGTGTGACTGATTGTGCTTTGGTCTTCATATAGCCGATGACCAGCGGACGATCAAGAAGCTTCCAACGATACCTCATTTGTCAAATTGTGATGAGTCTTTTAGAAGATAATATGAGGGAACAGACATAGATAAATACATAGAAACCGGTCAAAATCATAACCCTCCTTTTTGCTTCGCTGTAGTCAGGTAAAAACTAAAACCCAACTACGACAAAAAAGTCAAATAAAGAGATATAAACAAGACATCACGGACAGACCAATTAAAAATCCGGAGTCATACGTAATCTGTTTGATACATATAAGTGAAAGGACCATTAGGAATCTTGGCTTTATTCTGCTAAAACATAAGGGATTATTTAAAAGTAACAGACAGAGAAATAATGACAAGACGTCCAGTGACCATAAATAATTACATAGACACACTACATTCACCCCCACCAGTTTCATGTCTTGCTAATTTAGTTAGTGAGGCAGTAATCTCGAAGATTAGCTGGTGGCCGCTTTTCGCGAGAGGATCGCAGAGCACGCAGAGGTTGTTCAGCTAGTTCAGATGAATCTACGATTTCGTGCTCCGGAGCCTCTTGCGTAGGCTGTTCAGCTAGTTCTGATTCAATAATTTCATGTTCCGAATCCTCTTCGTCAGATTCTAGATCCTCCGTAGGTAGTGGTGCTAGTTGTCTATTAGAAACAGTTGTCTCTCGACCATCAGGCAAGCGGACATACGAGTAAGATGGATTTCCATGTAACAGCTCCACTTCGTCTATGATTGGATCATATTTTGAAGTTCTTACATTCCTTTTCATAAGTACTTGACCTGGTGACAATAACCATGAAGGGATTGATTCACCCGTCGGAGATCGTCTGGTGTGGAAGAAAAATCGCTCATGGGGTGTCTCATTCGTCGCTGTACATAATAGAGATCGAATTGAATGCAACGCAGTAGGTAACGCTCGTTCCCAGTCCGCAGTTTGCATCTGTCTCGATTTCAGAAATAGCTGGATTGTTTTCCAAAGCGTTCCATTTAGCCGCTCTACTTGGCCATTTCCTTCAGGGTTATAGGGAGTTGTCCTGCTAGAAGCAACATTATATGAATACAGAAATTGTTTTAGCTCTTGAGACATAAATGCTGTTCCCCTATCTGAGTGAATATAGGCAGGAGAACCAAAAGTAAGGAACAAGTCTTTGAGACACTTGATGACAGTTTGCGCTGAAAGATCGCTACATGGATATGCGAATGGAAATCTTGAGTATTCGTCAATGATAGTGAGAATGTACTTGTTATGAGTGTTAGACGGCAGAGGTCCTTTAAAGTCAATGTTCAGACGCTGAAAAGGTTCGATAGCTTTAATTAGGTGACTCTTGGTTTTCATGAAACGTGGTTTCAATTCCGCGCAGACACGACAAGATGCTGTCATAGTCTTTACATCGTTAATTGTAAAGGGAAGATTCTTTGTACGAACCCAATGCGCCATTCTGACTATACCTGGATGGCAAAGGGAATTGTAATTCATATAATTTATTCGTGTTAATTACAGCACAAACTCTCGATAGAGTATCTGCAGAGACGTTTTCTTTTCCAGGACGATATATCACATCGTATTTGAAACAAGAGAGTTCTAAGCGCCACCTTTCGATTTTTTCATTTTTGATTTTGCTGGCGTGCTTTTGATCCAGCATAAAGGCTACAGACTTTTGGTCTGTGATTAATAAAAAGTGTCTTCCGAGTAAATAGTGACGCCATTTCCGTAAGGATTCAACGATCGCGTAAGCTTCTTTTTCAATGGATGGGTGTTTTCTCTCTGAATCGTTGAGAGAACGAGAAAAGAAAGCGACAGGCCTGCCACATTGAGATAGGGTGCCAGCGATAGCGTATTCAGAAGCGTCAGTTTCTACGGTAAGTAAATCGGAATCATTTATGGCTACTAACGCGGCTTTGGCGATTTCAGATTTCAATTGTTGAAAGCATTCAGTTGATTCTTTGTTTAGCGGAATGTTTGCACGAATTAGCGATTGTATTTTTGAGGAGAAGTTCGGTATCCACTTTGAGTAGTGTGCAAACATACCAAGAGTTCGTTTAAGACTGCCGCTGTCGTTTGGCAATGGTAGATCCAAAAGAGGTTTAAGTCGATTTTCATCAGGTTTTATAATATTATTGTGAATTGTATACCCGAGTAAGTTTATTTCGTCAGAACTAAATATACATTTTTGTTCATTTAAAGTCAAATTGTATTTAGTAACTGCATCCATAAATCGTTTCAGATTTATATCATGATCTTCTTTTGTTTTGCCACAGACGGTGACGTCATCAAGGTAAGAGAATGTGCCATGTAGCTTTTCAGATTCTATGATAAAAGACAAAGTTCTCTGAAAGGCAGCTACGCCATTGGTTACACCGAACGGTATTCGAGTAAATTGATATAAATTTCCGCATGCTTCAAAAGCCGTCATAGGTTTTTCTTTCGTTAAGATTGGCACTTGATGATATGCGGATTTTAAGTCTATTTGACTGAAAAAGTTGTATTTTGAGACTTTGGATATAATGGATTCTATTTTTGGCAAAGGAAAGGCATCCAATTCAGTGTACCGGTTTATAGTACGAGAGTAATCTATTACCATTCGTCTACGGTGACTTATACCTCCCGTTACTAAAACCTGGGCCCTCCATGGTGACATGCTCGGTTCGATTATGCCGTTCGCTAATAACTTAGATACTTCCTCTTTAATAAATCGTTCATCTTCTTCTGAGTAGGACCTGGACTTAATAGCAATCGGCCTTATATCAAGTGAGAGATTAGAAAAGACAGAGACCGGAGGCACAGATGCTTGCATAACGTTGCATATATGTAAAGATTCTCTCTCACCTCCGAATTGGAATTCTAGCGACTGATGATGTTTCAGGAGATCATGGCCAATGATTACATCAGCACACAGGTTCTGCACGATGAGGAGAGGATGTTGTTTGTAAGTATGATTGTTAAGTTTAATAGTCGCTTGACATAATCCATTGACGAATGATACATGATTAAGTGAAGCCAAAGAAACGGTTTGATTAATGTTCTTCCTTCTGAGTTTCATTATTCTCGATAAAGCCTCGTCGATAAAACTTACAGAACTGCCCGTGTCGATCAGTGCTTCAGCACGAGTTTCATTCAGTAATATAGGTGTTGTTGCTTTCCGTAGGCTGGACGGAGATGCAGCCGAAATGCAAGCGCAGCTTTCATCATTGTTGACCGCTGCGTTCGCGACTGGTTTTGAAGATCTACATACACGTGCCAAGTGCCCTTTTTTCGAACAAAGTTGACATATCGAGTTAAATGCAGGGCATTTGATGCGTTGATGTAGTGTATTCGATCCGCAAAAGAAGCAGCGTCTTCTCCCTTGTGTCGTGGCCGCTAAGTATGAGCTTTGGCTTGGTTCAGAAGGTTGGATATGACTATTGGATGGTATAGCATTAAGTTGTGATGGATCATGCGTGTTTACAAATGCGAGACTATGTTTCTCAGCCGAATCAATTGCAATAGCTTGTCGAAAAGCGTCATCTAGGCTTAGTACCGTATTTTCTAGCAGTCTTTGGCGTATCTTTTGCGAAGAAATTCCTGATATGAACGCGTCACGTATGTACTCTTGCTTATACTCATTAGCAGTTACGCTTTTAAACGTACAATCTTGCGCGAGTAGTTTTAAAGCTTGGATATATTTGGATATCGATTCATCTGATTGCTGTTTGCGAGATGACAAGATATGGCGTGAATGTATTTCATTGAAAGGTTTGATATATATCTCATTAAGCCGTGTAATAGCATTGTCAAATGTATCGCATTCGTTAATAAATAGGAAAATCGTAGGAGAAAGATGATTCGTCAATAGTTTCAGTTTCATAGAATCAGAAATACTAGAATTCTCTTCAATTATAAAATTAGAGAAAGTTGTATACCAATGCCTCCATTTTGAATCAGCCGCTACCGTTCCGGGTTCGATATCGAAACGGTCTGGTCGTAAATATCGTTGCATGCTTAGAGATTTTTCGGATTTTTGCGTATCCGGTTTTGTATTATTTTGAGACATTATATTAGCAGAATAAATTGATACATATAAGTGAAAGGACCATTAGGAATCTTGGCTTTATTCTGCTAAAACATAAGGGATTATTTAAAAGTAACAGACAGAGAAATAATGACAAGACGTCCAGTGACCATAAATAATTACATAGACACACTACACTGTTCGAGTTCGTTGGTTATACCAATAACCGAAGAATAAAGGTATTATTCTAAACAAGTTTTATTTAGGTCAGTCGCTCCAATTGTTCGTCTAAGGGTCACCTTACAAGAAGTTTGTCAAAAAAAGTGGGAGTAAACGAATTTGGATCCTGAGTTAATCGCAATAAGATTTAATCTCCAGTGCGAATTTTCAAATGAACGTAGAATGGGCTCGTTGGCTATGTTGTAAATTTTCTCCGCAAGAAAATTCACCGCAATACAGAGCAATGGCGCTAGTTGTACCTACTTCTTTCTATACTCCGTGCTACTATATCAGTCAAAAATCTGTCAAATAAAATGTATGTCATCTTGAGTTTTCAAATATCAACATTGAATTTTATATGTTTATTTAGACTCGGTATTTATTTATTTATCAATCAATAACACTTGTAATATTCGTTTTGGAAGTGGTTTTAGTGTTTATTTCATGTTTTCTATGTCTCAGTTTCTTTTGTGGAATGTGATAAATTACGAAAATATTATTTACGAAAATAAATAATATCTCAGCGCAGCTAAAAGTTTGAGCGTAGTCCTCTCATCTCAACAGAGCGACGCCGACTGATTTGTGAAACAAAAATATGCTTGAAGTTCCCGTAATGTGCGACGGAAGATGGCTTCTTCCACGAACTAAAAACGTCGTAAGTCCTACAAGCTTTGATTCGTAATAAAACCAAAAATAAAAGGAATAAAAAAAAAAGCCTACACAATTTTTTTTGCCTTGTTTTAATACATATAATCATCTAATTTTTATCATAATACGCATTAGCATTTTAAGTACAAATCGAAAATACGTGAAAATTAGAGGTAACTTCGTGATATTTTTTTATCGAGAAAATTTTAATATTTTGTGTTTCTGTTACACAAAAAGTTTGGAAATATCATGTAGTTACTCATACTATTTTTATTTTATACCTAAGTCTTATCAATTTTATGAAAAATCAAATTGAAGACAGGCAATTTTGGTTACGTCCCGGCCTCTGTGACCTGGAGTTTGTTTCGGCCTTTCTTCTCAGAGTAGTCAGATAGGAAACGCCGACCTCATCTAGCTTATTTTATATTTTTAATATGACTTGTAAAAGTGATTCCGATATCTTATTTACAGAATAAACAATTTCATTTAATTTCATTTCATTTCCCTAATCTCACCAACAGATTCTCTTTAGCCGGGTATTTTGGAGTCAACCTTTTCCGCTCAGATTAAGGGCAAGCTCATTCATGGCGCAATTTCATTAGTCGATAGGGCCCGCATGCCGGGTGCGAGAGATTTCTGGAACGTGTGCCACAGGGCCCGCATTCGGTGAACCGTTTTCATTAGTCGATAGGGCTCGCATGCCAGGTGCGAGAGATTTCTGAAACGCGTGCCACAGGGCCCGCATTCGGGGAACCGAAAAAGTATTTGACTCACGACCCTGACCCTTTGACTGACGACGAAGCTGTATATCGACCGATGAATTTCATTGGTCGATATCACGATCGGTATAAAGCAAGCGGGGAACCCCTGCAGACGGTGACGAACACGTATCGACTTGTTAACTTTCATTGGTTGTCATCTCGCCTGCGGGGACTCCCCGTATGCTGTATACCAAACGAGTTAACGACCAATGAAATTGCGCCATAACGTGGGTTGTTAGCTTCTCTTGTTAATACTTTATGGTAAAGAATTCCGCGGGCTACCTTAGCGCATCCCCCATAAGGAGGACGATATTGCTGATTCTAATGATTATAAATCTGTAAAACCATATTGTGAAAAATCGTGAACGAACCTAAATTTGAAGATTGATAGATTATAAACCTCCGAAATTGCTTCAAATCAATTTCAGTTCAGTTCTATCTGTCAAACTTGTCGAAAATGTTGATATAATCTAAGACGGGTGATAGACGCGCGTACTATATACCGAGACTTATTAATAGTCTACCCCCAGAAACTAACAAAAGTATTACGCATAAAAATATTAAATGTAAACTTAAGCAATACTATTTAAGTACTTTGAAGGAATGATTGTAACTATTTAAGGACCTTAAGATGTTACTATTTGTATCTTAGACAATAACGCTTACATATAAAATGTTTCATTGTATATTGAGATAGACTCATGATAGCACAAGTTTAAACCTTCGTGGTTTTTGGTTGCTATTTAATATGTAAAATCCTATATTCTTTTGTATGAATGATAAATAAATAAATAAAAATAAAAAACTTAAAGTAAGTCCCTCGGAAGTAAATAAAAAAAAAAAAAACTTAAAGTTCGCGACCTTACTCGGCTCGCCGTCGGTGACACACGTGAAGCTTTCTCAGATCATTGTCAAATTGGCTCGCAGCGGCGATGACTGGCGAGTAAGCTCGCCGAACCATAAGTACGCGTACTTGCTCGCACGTCTATCACCCGTTTAACAGTAGTAATATAATAGATAGATTATAAACTAAAGGTTTTGAAAACGTTACGGTGACAATATATCTAGCAGAACTTACCCACACCATAAGTACTAAAGCCACAGCTAGGCGATCACTCTCATCCACCCTCAGAATGAGAGCCTCCGTCCATCCGCCTATATAGCTAATCAAACCCAGTTTAGATAGAGCCTGTAATGTGAATAAGAATTTTGTGTAATTTGGACTATTGATTTTTAACAACACAAACACAAAAAAATACAAAAATAACAAACAAAAAACCAACTTTTGATTTTTGTAAGTGTGTTTAAAGTGTTTGTGTATTTTTTATGGTATGAAAATCAAAAAAAAACAAAAAATATGAAAGGAAGCTTATAATAATAGGTCACTAGAATAATTAAAACCGGCCAAGTGCAAGTCGGACTCACGCACGAAGGGTTCCGTACCATTATCTATAAAAACGGCAAAAATATCACGTTTGTTGTATGGGAGCCCCCTTTAAATATTTGTTTTATTTTAATTTATAATTTACTAGCTGCGCCCCGCGGTTTCACCCGCGTAAGTCTCGATCCCGTGGGAATATCGGGATAAAAAGTATCCTATGTGTTAATCCAGGTTATAAGCTATCTGTTTGCCAAATTTCATCCAAATCCATTCAGCCGTTTTTGCCTGATTGAGTAACAAACATCCAAACACACAAACTTTCACATTTATAATATTAGTAGGATTTTAAAGTGGATAGGTAACTAAATATTCTGTGAATATTTCAAGCGTCTGTTGTCGTTTTCAATATCGAGCAAAAACGAGCAAAAAAATCACGTTTGTTGTATGGGAGCTAGGGTGTCCCTTAAATTTCAAGTTCGATTTTTTTTTACGCATACCTTCTAAAAAGTTTCGTAATAACCCAATATAGTCTAGAAAAAAATATTAGCCCGCTATAAGAACGATAACCCGTGCCGACTTGCGATTTTAAGTTGTCCATACAAATTGCGCGGGTACGGCACTGCGACCTGTAACTATGCGTTTTATTTGACATTTCATACGTGATTTTTTAGATTATTAGAACGGTGTTGTTTATTGCACATAGTTGTCGGTTGAATTACAGAGTGATAAATAAAATATTTTCCATATCGGCCTGCCTAGCCATCACATAAATGGTGTAAAATTAAGTATCATCTATTCGAAAAGTTTTCGCTGTCTGGCTTCACAATATTCGCGATGTCAAGCTAACTGTCAGTGAAAGTGCTAATATTGTGATTAGGAAGTGCATAATATTTTGGAAAAAAGCAAGAATTTCCTTACAGGCATTTCCTAACTGCGCGACGAAACGTCCTGATTTATAATCATGTTTGGAGAGCCCTGCAGAATTGTTTAAATAAAACTCAGGACATTTTTAAGGAAAAACGCGGGCAACGAATGAAGTTGTAGACAAACACGATTAGACGAAGAGGAAAGAAAACTAAGATGAAGGAGTTATTGGCTATCGCATCTACACATAACTTGGAACATCCACAAGATTCAGACGAAGAACAGATTCTGAATTCTGAAGTCAGCTTGCCAGAGATTTCCTGCCCTGAAACAAGTTCGAAAAAGGTAGAAACTTGTTACAGCTTTAGATCGATGCCAGCTAAGCATAAGAGACTCCGTTAACATTCATGATGCGGTCGTAGAACCGCTTGGTCTGAGCAGAGAAGATTTCCCCAATAGCAAATCCTCGATCTAGCAAATTCGTATCCAGATGAGAAAATCCAGGGCAGAAGCAATAAAAAATGATGTAGTCAGAGTCCGTTGGGCTGGATAATTATTATCAGGCTGAATATGCGAAGTTCAATAGAAGAACGCTTGCCAATTATCGCTTCATTTGCCGACAGAGAACAGCTTCTTGCAGTACCAACACTATGGAGTTCCTCTGGTAAATATCAAGCTAAAGCCGTCTTAACTGCCCTCTATGACTGGAACCTTAGGTCCAAATAATGTGTTGCGACAAAAAAGCTTCGGATATTGGTCATTTCAATGGAGCTTGCGTTCTGTTACGTCCTCCCTTATCGAATATTATATTTGTGAAATTTCCAATGTATATCCCACATCAGCTGTACCTATATGTGAAACTGAGGTTATCTCAAAAGCTCTGAATTCCGTTCCACCTCTTTGCAAAACTGAATTCGTTAACGGTAATTTCGAAACCTTTTATAAACTACATAGTAACCAGTGGATCTACATGATTAGCCAAAATTCTAAAATCACAATAGAATGTAGTAATCAAGATTTATCCGAATCCTCTATTTCCGGTACTGGTATATTAACTATACCAGACAATTGTATTGCTTATTGCAATGACAATAAGTTGATACCTAAACATATCATTGAAATAAAAATAAAACCAATAGTATTGCATTTTGAATTAATTAATGACACTTGTTGTAGTTCTACTACATACATAAAGGACAAAATCAAAGTTCCTTACGTTAATTTAAAAAACATCAACAACTTAGATTCCCTTTTCTCGAATTATAATAAAGCAACCGATCAGATTAAAACAAACCTTAACGAAGTTATTGAGAAACCTCACATCGTCGTCTATGGTAGTTACTATTCATACACTACTGTTATTATAAGCCTTATTTTAATTCTATATGTTTCCTATAAATTGTATCGTTATTATAAAACATCAAAATGTAAACCCGAACCTGACACTCCCATAGAATTGGCATCCATAAGTACTGAAAATATCCCTGCTCCTCGTCTTCGAATGTCCTAAAACCCATAAAAAACCTGATTTCTTTCTAATCCCGTCAACTTACCTTCCACCCGTAAGTTTCCTCCTAATCGGGGGGCTGTTACGTCCTCCCTCTGTACTCCTTTTGGCCTATTCAGCAGTCTACGCTGCATCCTCGCTGCTGACGCAGCATTCCGACACTCCTCACCTATCTTCCCCTCGATCCAGTAGCCAGTCGTCTCCGAACCATCATCCCGTGCACTTGTTCCTTACACTCGTGTTTATTGGAATATAGTACTTCTAATATTCAGTAGTAGTTTCTTTTTTTAAAAACCTAATAAGGATCCCGGTTATAACAGTTCCTTTGGAGCAGAATTTATAAAGAGAATTGTTACCTACTTTTTGCTTGTCGTCATCGTGGTTATGAGCTGGTGATCGTTGTTATTTTGTGTTTTAACTATAGATAAATATTTCTCTTATTTCATTTTGTCTTTTACTCACTTCATTTATTGCATTTTTATTAATTTTGTTGGACTAACCAACTAAGAGACAAAACACGAATTTTGATAAACTTTGTGGCTCGGTCGGCACGGGTTGCAATCATGCTAGAAAGGTAAAATTTCATATTTAAGTATGGTTTTGCATTTATAAAAGATATAGGGGGTATGCATTTCAAAAATCGAAAAAAAAAATTTTTTGGTCATATAAGGGACACCCTAATGGGAGCCCCTTAAATATTTACTTTATTCTGGTTTTTAGTTTTTTTTATATATTTGTTGTTAAAGCGGCAACAGATATACATCATCTGTGAAAATTTCAACTGTCTAGCTATCATGGTTCATGAGATACAGCCTGGTGACAGACGGACAGACAGACAGCGGAGCCTTAGTAATAGGGTCCCATTTTACCCTTTGGGTACGGAACCTTAAAAGATATTAACGGGTAAAATAGATGGCCTGTAATTTACGAATAATTATTGTATCAGAAAAAAACGGGTAGCTAGTCCAAAAAATCGAGAACTGAACCGATCATCTGAAGACAATAATTCTCGTACTTAAAAAACATTCTTGCTTCAAGTCGCAATCTGTCAAAAATGTTGATAAATTGATTGTATTTGACAGATTGCGAATGAGATGTGAACGTGAACGTTCTCAAAAACTACGGGAATTGTCCCTCAGAAGTTTGAAAAATTAATTTAAAAAATACAATAAAATATCTCCATATTTTTTAAAGGCTAGGGATGAATAAAGATACGTATGGAAATAAGTGGTGGATCACCTCCATAAGCACGAAGAGCGCCGCGAAGAAGAGCAGCGTGGACCACTCGATCCTGTGCAGCACCGGCTCCAGGTCCTCGCGGTCTGCCAGCGTCAGCAGCAGCAGCGCGCCCAGCAGGGCCGTCCAGCCCAGGGACACGCGGTCTGGGAGAAGGTAGGTATAATAAAGAAATATTTTTTTTTTATTTTTTTTTATTTTTTTTCTTTTTAAAAACGTTGCCCCACACTAAGAATTTCTTCTTGTATCGTGGGTGCGTTTACAAACATAGAAACTCACATACACTAACACCCAGACCCGGAACAACTACTTGCAGATCATACAAATATTTGTTCCGTGCGGGGATCGAACCCGCGACACGTTGCGCAGCAGTCCATCGCTCAGCCACTGCGCCAACCGTGTAATGAACATTTCACGTTGTACTGGGATCGGTCTATCATTACTGACAGGACTATTGTTGCCAATAAACCTGATATCGTAGTGATAGACCGATTAGCGCGCCGCGCAATGATAGTCGATGTTACCATCCCACATGACGTGAACCTCGTGAAAGCTGAGAAAGAGAAACAAATAAAATATCTCGACTTAGCACACGAGGTTGTCGACATGTAGAATGTGAGCTCGGCTATCATTGTGCCGATTGTTGTAATAACGGCCAATGGCCTGATGGCCGAAAGCCTCGACCAACATCTCTCGAGGCTCTCGTTAGGCGGTTGGATCAAGGGCCTGATTCAGAAGGCAGTACTCCTTGATACGGCTCGCATTGTGAGGAGGTTCCTGTCTCTGCAGCCCTAACCACCGCCAACGGTAGCTTGGACCCCGCTCCCGACACCGGCGGACTTCTATTTTTTATATTTTTAAATGTTTTTTTTTGGTTTTTATAAAAAGATTTAAAAATGTAAATATATAAGAAACTAAATAAATAAAGAAAAGGTATATAATAGGACTCGCACAGTGGTGAACCTACGATGGGTTCGAACCCAGTCATTACAAAGTAAAGAGACAGTTTGTGTAAATTATTTCATCACCACTTCTTTCAAAACGGTGAAGGAAAACATCCTGAGGAAACCGCATGTCCTAGAACCAAAAAATCGAAGACATGTGACATCTACCAACCCGCACTGGGCCCGCGTGGTGGATTACGGCCCACAACCTCTCACTGAGAGGAGGCCTGTGTGCCATCAGTTCCCTCATTATAGGCTGATTATTGCACAGGAAGAATACAAACTTAATAGAATGACACAATCATAAAAACAGAAAAGTATATAAAAAGAAAAAAAAAACATAGAGGCTTGTACGATGCCAATAAGTTCCCCATCCGTACCTAGGTACTCAGCATGATGTTTGTCTTAAAAAAAATCGTATAAAAGTACTTTTAAAATCACTTACTGAACTCAGGAATGGAGTGAAGAAAGAACACGATGACTACAAAGAAAATGGCGACGGTGCACTTTATGAGTAACACCTTGTCTCTTATCTTGTACTGGAAACAACAAAATGAATGGTTGAAGGTCTCTTTTAACTAAATACACACAAATACACATCATGCCTTGTCTTCCCGAAGGGTTGGTCAACGTTGCCACTCCCCATCCGATTTTATTATTTGACCGCGGAAATGATTTTACAAAAAAAAAAAAACAACCTGCTTCCAAAAATCTCTTTATTTTTTGTTGTGGTACGAGTACCTACTCCACTCAAATACCACTACCTGCTATGTAAATAAGAGTTACGGATTAACTTAAACATCGTCCACATAATATTAAGTGGGAAAAATACGTAGTATTGAAGCTAACTCAAAAATACGTAGTATTGAAGCTAACTCAAAAATACGTAGTATTGAAGCTTACTCAAAGATACGTAGTAGGTATTGAAGCTAACTCAAAAATACGTAGTATTGAAGCTAACTCAAAAATACGTAGTATTGAAGCTAACTCAAAAATACGTAGTATTGAAGCTAACTCAAAAATACGTAGTATTGAAGCTTACTCAAAGATACGTAGTAGGTATTGAAGCTAACTCAAAAATGCGTAGTAGGTATTGAAGCTAACTCAAAAATACTTAGTATTGAAGCTAACTCAAAAATACGTAGTATTGAAGCTAAAGAACTCAAAAACAACAAAGGCCAGTCTCTCCCTTTTCCTAATTTTTCTGTCCTCGGTTATTTTGTGTGAGTCCTTCTTCGTCTTGATCTATCATGAATTCGCCTAGCGTTCAATTGGAACCTAGTTAGCTAAGGCTGAAGTTTTATTTATAACTACATAGCATTAGCCCGCGGCTCGCCTTGTTGTCGAAAATCATTCCACGAAAACGTATGACGGGGATAGAAAGTATCTTATTTATGTGCTAGCCCAGTCACCTGTGCCCCTAATTTCGAAATCAATTCAGCCGTTAAGGCATCGAAAGACAGACAGAGAGAGTTACTTTCGCATTCATAATACAAGTAAGGATTATGTACCTTCTCTCTCATATCAGCCAGTGTCGCTTCGAAGCTTTCCTTAGAGCAAGTCTTGGCCCTCGCCTCCTTGACCAACACGTCCAGCTTGACCGACAGCTTGCTAATCTTCCTCTCCAACCGTTGTTTGACGACCAGCTGGTCGCCGCTCAGATGCGGGAGGGAGTCGGCAGCCCGCCGCCATATCGAAATCTGACGTCGGAGATCTAAAAATATTGAAGATTCTTTTAGTGAAGGTGCGAGCTGAAATTGTGTTTTAATAAGTCAATTAACTGTTTATGGATTAGATGGTCAATGATAATGTTAAAACATAACTAATATGAAAGTGTAGTGTCTCAGGTGTCACAAATGAGCTAAGAAACAATCCTTTCATATTATAAAACAAAGTCCTCCGCAGCGTCTGTCTGTCTGTCTATCTGTTCGCGATAAGCTCAAAAACTACTGCACCGATTTTCATGCTGTTATCACCAATGGATAGAGTGGTTCTCGAGGGAGAGGCGAAGCCGCGGGCAAAGTGCTAGTGAAAAATAAATTAATGATATTATAAGACAATTATTGTTTTAATAAAATGTATGAACCTTTTTATGTTAAAAGATACATATCAATGAACGTCTATTTACTATTTCTGGGATATAGTTTAACCGTATTCAAGTTAGGCAGGCCATTATTTAACATTACGCAATTATATACATTCAACACTTGCAACCTAGTTAAAAAAATAATCACAGGCAACATCCACTCAAACATTACATTAACTCAAAAAACACAAAAACATTACTTAAGAAACAGATACAAATTAATGACAACTCGACCACGTACACTGACTTACGGCAAAAAAAACATACTGTTTGAGGGAGTACAACTTTACAACAGCCTGCCTAACGGCAAAAAAAACATACTGTTTGAGGGAGTACAACTTTACAACAGCCTGCCTAACGACATAAAAAACATACTGTTTGAGGGAGTACAACTTTACAACAGCCTGCCTAACGACATAAAAATGTGTGACAATTTAAATATTTACAAAACAAAACTAAAATCGCATATTTACAGTCACTATTTCTAATGAGATGATGCTGAACAGGTTGTGAAATAAAATTATGTAGTAGTAATAGTATGAAAATTGTCGCCCTAAGCTAAAGTTGTATCTTAATTTTAATTTAATAAGATATTTTTGTGAATCTCGTTTTAAGTGAACTATGTTCTTATGAGAAAATAAAGTTCTTTAAACCTACAACAAGTAACCCATACCTCAGGATGCTTCATTCAGTTATGCATTAGGACTTTACGAAAAACTGCTAGTAGATATTATTATTTTGAGTTTCAAAACACTCGCGAAAACCAGTGTTACTAAGGCTTAAAATCAATATTTTGGTAACACTGGTAACACTGGTTTTCTGGTTCCTAGTCTAACCAGTCTGTCTATCTGGGTAGACTAGGAGCCGATCCCAACATAGTTGGAAAACGCTAGGCATATGATGATGATGTTCGTCCCATATTACATGGGATTTCATAAACATATCTGGCGAAATGTGGGTGTACCTACATATGGGTACACCTCTGCCTATAACCGTCGAGGAAACAAAGCGTGATGTTACGTTTTACGATGAAGATGACATAAATTTCGAAGAAATTGTCTTTCCAAATCTTACCTTGAACGCCCTTGGACTCGTGTAACTTGAGCTTGTTAATATCCCGGAAGATGAACCTCAGTTGGAAGTAAGTCTGGACAGCCACCAGTAAGATACCGAAGGTCATGTGGAGTGTGAAGTTCGGGAAATTGATACCCTGATGAAGAGAGGTTTTTAGTGGCAAGCGGTTCATATGACGGTAAATGGAACACTTACTGCAGCCTATAGCATAATCAGCCTATAGCGTTCCCACTGCTGGGACTCAGGCCTCCTGTCGGTGAGAGGGAGTGGGCTGTAATCCACCATGCAGCCCCAGTACGGGTTGGTAATGTCACATGCCTCCGAATTTTTGGTTCTAGGACATGCCGGTTTCCTCACGAATTTTCCTTCAGCGTTTTGAGAGCAGCAGTGATGAAATAATTTACACAAAGGAAAGCGGCCTGTCTGAGTTCGAACCTACGACCTCCAACTCGTAAGTTGCGGCTGTACTTAGGCCACCACTGCTCTCAGCCACCCGCAATCTTCTGACGTCTGTAGTACAAGAATCATTGGAGGTGCATTGCATCAGAGACAATGTTGAAAAGATCGATAGCAGTGTTGCACCAGTTTTACCAAAGAGATGAGAGAGATGTTACCCTGTGCACAGGTTGTACAATTTGTTGTTGTTAATTCCAACTAGAATAAACCGATTGGATCTAGGCTAAACTGGTTTATCCTATCACTAACAGGATGAACGAGTTTGGCCTAGCCGTAACTAGTTCATCCTAAAATTGGGCTTGGCCGGTAACATAGATAAGGAACGTATATAGATCACCACGCTTGCTCACTCCATTTTTGTGTTGCGCTTGATTGTAATTCATAAAGGTGTGTCCATAAAGCGGCATTCGTGCGCGGCTGCCGCGCGCGGCCTGCTACGCTTTGATTGGACGACAGGCTCGCGCGAACTCTTCTGTCAGTTACCACGCAAAAACATTTTTACCTAACAAGAGCGCGGCAGAGATGTGTCCTGCAAACGCAGCGTGTTGCTACCGTACTCTTGCCGCTCAATGTTTGGACACACCTTTATGAATACTTTAGTGTAACATACATATTGTAAATCCCTTAGCATTTTTTTTCAGTAATTATGTAATCAAAACAGCGAACATTTTGATAACTACTTACGACGTTGCCAACTTTCAGAATGCACAGCCTTAAGGCGGAGACTGACTTGCAACGTTTGCTTGTAATGTATAGAGATTTTTAGTAAAGCGCAGTGCAGTGAGCCGAGCCACTCGATGCGAGCATTGCCAGCGCATATAAACCTCTACGTCCGCTATTCTGATTAAAAATGGAGCACGCTTGAGTAAAGTGCTCGAAGCGAACGTTCACCACGTTTAGTGTATCGCCGTTTTGTAACAAGAAATGGAGCGCTCTTGAGCCATGTGTTGGAAGCGAGTGTTCGCCGCGTCTCGTGTATCGCCGTATTGTAACCGAGCTCGCCTCGAATGATACGTTACAAATAAACGTTGCGAGTCAGTCTCCACCTTAAGTTATTAATCCCTTACAGCTTGCACGACTTGCTTGTTGGAAGCTATGATGACATTCGGGGGGTCACCGACAGGGGTCGCAGTGCCTCCGAGGTTGCAGAACAACACCATTGACAGCAAAACTGGTACGGGATCCAGTTCCATCACCTCACATAGTCTGGAAATAAAATAACGTGGTAATTAATATAACCTCAAATACATCCCAATTTTCGCTGTCATGTCTGTCTCAATCAAGAGAAGTGGCAATGGGCCGGCCATATTAGCCGTAGAACCAATGACCGTTGGGGTAGACGTTTTCTTGAGTGGAGACCGCGAATCGGCAAACGTAAAGTAGGACGCCCTCAGGCTTGGTGGAGCGACGATCTTCGTAGGGTGGCTGGTAGCAGCTGGACGAGATTTGCCGAGAATTGAGCTGAATCGCGTGCAATTGGAGAAGCCTGTGTCCAGCAGAGGACTGCTATAGGCTGATGATGATGATAAAAAACTAAACAGGATTGAATGGTCCAACAAAAAATTCGTGTGCGTTACGATTGCTCGGCCAAGTTACCCAAACAAAAAAAACTTCGGCCAAAAAATTGTCGAAATTTGTCAAAATCGAAGGGAACAAACTGGCTGGACAGGTCCACTCAAATCTGTGTGGTTCTTTCCTCAAAAGACCATTTCAGACTCTTATCTACATGGTCCTCATATGGCCTGACCAAGATTATGTCTGGACTTTAAAGGAGACGGTGACCTCTGAGTTTGTTTCGGCCTTTCTTCTCAGAGTAGTCAGATAGGAAACGCCGACCTCATCTAGCTTATTTTTACAACTTTTTAATATGACGTGTAAAAGTGATTCCAATATCCTATTTACAGAATAAACAATTTCATTTCATTTCATTTCATTTCATTTCGTATTAACAAGTGACTTGACACTAGATGGTACTCAGGATCTGATGGTGGAGCCGGAAGGTGACCATGGGGAAATCTCAATAAAACAAGATAGCATCATCGTGGTTGGACTCATTCGTTAGGTATGTATCGACAAGTGCTATTACAGTAGGTGGTGTCCAGAGTCTGATGATGGAGTCGGAAGTTGGCTATAGGAAGTCCTCAATCAAACAAGATAGCACCATCGTGTTTGGACTCATTGGTTATGTATTGACTAGTACTTTGCCACTAGATGGTGTTCAGGGTCTATTGATGGAGCCAGAAGGTGATCACATGTAATTTTCAAGTAATCCAGGTACCCCCGTCGTGTTTTGTTTCATTAGATTTGTCTTGACATTGCTTTTACACTAGGTGGTGTTGAGGGTCTCTTGATGAAGCCGGAAGGTGGTTATAAGAACTTCTCAACAAAACAAGATAGTACCATCGTGTTTGGACTCGCTGGTGTTGTCTTGACAAGGACTATTAGCCCTTGCACTGTTGCACTTGGGTACTTTCAAACTACTGTAATACTTACTGCATCAACGTAATGTCGAGTTAAAATAGGTACTGTCATACAATCGTTTGTCGCACTACCGTGATGTCGCACTATTGTCGCACAATCGTTTGTCGCAATAGCGTGATGTCGAGGTTCAGTTATTCGCCCAAGCGTACATTCGAACTATGGTTATTCGCAGTACAGTTTTGTCGCACAAGCGTTATACGCACATCCGTTAAAATTTCATTGTTGCACTGCAAAACAGTTTTTAGGGTTCCATACCAAAAGGGTAAATCGGGACTCTGTTAGGCTCGTCTCTGCGGCTCTGTCTGAGTTGAGTTGACTTGAGTTGAACTGACTATCCCTGAATTGACCTGACTTGACCTGGCTGGTTAATACAAATGGATAAATACCGTTTAAAATGACCTGACTTGATCTGACTTGACCTGACTTGCAGGCGCGCGGGAATAAAAGGAAAACTCTGAAATCCACGTGCCAACGAGGTCCCGGTTATGGGACCGGAAATCATCCCTGACCTCTCTACAAGAAGGAGAACGATAAAAAAACCCTGGAGGTACTTTTAATTTTATTAAATAAGCTGTATAACACGTTTGTTGCGATTACAAACTTAACATTTTTCTGTGCGGCCGTGAAAAACATAACAAGTTTCTAGACTACGGATTTTCGCCATAACCAGTGAGGCGAAAAATCTTAAACTCCTGTGGAGGATTGCTGGGCCTTTCTCCAACTCAGAGGCGAAATATCACTGAAATTGGACAATAACCGAAAGAGTTTTGTACATAATTCTGTACACAGAAATAATTTCTGGCTGAAAAATTAATTGGTTTCTTTTGAAAAGAAAAGTATTAAATAGTAGATTGCTGCACCTTGCTTAAGGCGCTTAGTCCCGTTTAGTACCGTACCTACACGGTCACTTTAAAAAGCCTACTCCTTATTAACGGCTTGGTTAAAAGATCTGAAAAAAATATATGTTTGCCATAGATTCATGTACAACATTTTGTATTGAGCAATTTTTTCGTACGACTAATACTTTTGCCTTAAAAAATATTTAACAAAATGCAATTTTTGGCTAATATTTCCCTACTACGAGTACTTCTACGGCTTTGATGTTTGGAAATATTTTTATACTGAAAAATTGATGGTTAGAACAGATTGTATTGAGCAGAAATGTAAATTAAACAATTTTTTTTTTTTATTTACCCCTCTTAGAGATACAGGTTCAGAGGTGCTCGGCGCGGGCGCACGCGGCAGTCGCGCGTTAGCATTGAGACGGGACGGCTGTGTCGCTCGCTGCTCCGCGCCGGCTATTGACCGACTACGTACGTTTGTGTATGTTAGTGCAAATAATCACGAACAAATTAAAATAGTGTGCGTGTCTAGACTAGCTCGCTGCAGAGAGTCTTGTTCGCGTGGATGCTTTATTAGTGCTGCGGTTTCTACGTACATACTGTTTTTGTTTATATGGTTTTTATGTAGGTCGTCATCTGCCTAGCCTTTTCCCAACTATGGTATGGTCCATACTAGGTAGGTAGGGTAGATAGGGTAGGTAGGGTAGGTAGGGTATGTAGGGTAAGTAGGGTAGGTAGGGTAGGTAGGGTAGGTAGGGTAGGTAGGGTAGGTAGGGTAGGTAGGGTAGGTAGGGTAGGTAGGGTAGGTAGGGTAGGTAGGGTAGGTAGGGTAGGTAAGGTAGGTAGGTAGGGTAGGTAGGGTAGGTAGGGTAATTAGGGTAGTTAGGGTAGGTAGGGTAGGTAGGGTAGGTAGGGTAGGTAGGTAGGGTAGGTAGGTAGGGTAGGTAGGTAGGTAAGGTAGGTAGGTAAGATAGGTAGGTAAGTAGGGCGGGTAGGTAGGTAGGTAGGGTAGGCGACCGACCAATCGAACGACCGATGGACCGACAGACCGACCGAACGACCGACCGACAGCCCGACCGACCGATCGACCGACCGACAGACCGACCGATAGACAACGAAACCTTAGTAATAGGGTCCCGTTTTACCCTTTGGGTACGGAACCCTAAAGACAATTATTTATTTTATTATGTAAAATCGAGTAGGTACCAGGGCCAAGCCACCTTTAGACACCAGTGCCAAAAACCAGGGCTCGAAATACTTTCAAGTGTTTTCTTTCTGCATTGAAAATAGATCTGTAAAGTCATACAAATAAGGAGTACAATCGCGTATGCAAAAAAGGTTACGTCCAACTTCCAACCAAGACTTGGTGGAAGAAAAATACTTGCATAGAACATTGATCCTCAACTCTATAGAAATAAAGATTACAATAGCGTTTACAAAAAAAAACTTCTAAACCTAAACGTAAAAAAATACTTTCATAGGAAATTGTTCCGTGCAACCTTACCAATAAGGATCATGATCGCATTTGTGAAAGAGTAACGTGAGTCCCATTAATTAAAAATCTTTGATGCGTTGCGAGTTGAAGTAAAAAGTTCGTTCCATTTTCAAATAACACAACACAACAGATAATTCCCCTAAGACGACACACTGACCGCATCGTCACTTGTTTTTGACCAGTACAGCAATTTTGATTTATCTTGAAGAAGTTTATCAAAATAATGCTAGAATTTCCAAGCATGTTTGAGAAAAGATTTTATTTAAATTTCGATTTGTTTTGCAAATAGAGCTGTTTATGGAGCAGTTTGAAGATTGATAACGAATAATCGGTGGAGTACTTTGAGAATAATTCAAGATACCTATGGAGCAGAAGGGGAATAAAATAATAAGTATTTTTTAATAATACAAATTCCTTGGAGTAACTTGGGAAGTAATGTATGAGATTTTTATCTTTTTAGATCAAAAGAATGGGGTACTTTGGGAATAACCCGTTTAAAATAAATAAGAAACAAATGAAATAATGGCGCGTGAAACATTATCCTTGTTCGTCATTAATTCTGGAAATTATAATTAATTTACTTAGTTTGAAATTCCGCGCATTGTGAGATTGAGAAAAGTTCTATACAAGACTTGGCCGCAACCAGGCATTGATGGACTCACGTATGTGTGCCTCGGTTTTGCCTCGGCCCACATTTTCACGATCGTCCATCAATAGCCCAGTTGCAGGCCGCGACAGTAATGTACGGAAGAAAGAATACTTGCATAGAACATTGATTCGTAACGTAAAATAAAAAAGGAGCAGAATTGCGTCTACAAAAAAAAAAAACTTTCAAACCTTTAAAGTAAAAATACTTGCACAGAACATTGATCCGTAACTTCATATAAATAAGGAGCAGAATTGCGTCGAGAGTCGACGGAGCAAAATACTTTGAAGTCTTGCGAGTATTTCGGGTCGGCACTTGGTTGGCGTAAGTACCTACTTACAAGTAAAAACCTGGTGTAAAAAACCTGGTCGCATAAATACTCGTACGCACCTTCCCTAAAAGAATAAACAAGTGAACATATTGGCGCGTGAAAAATTATCATGGTCCGACATTGATTCTGGAATTTATAATTTACTCTATTTGAATTTCTGCGCATATTTGAGAAAAGTACTATTTAAGTCTTGGCCGCAACCAAGCATTGATGAACTCACTTATGTGTGCCTCGGTCTACATTTTCAAGATCGTCTATCAATGCGTCAGTTGCAGGCTGCGACAGTAATAGTAATGTACTATTGTAATCATCTGGTGAGTGATTGTTTATTCATTCTTTCATATTTGAAGTTAAATAATTACGAATTGTTCTAGAAAATCTAGATCACATTATGTCGAAAGTAGGTAATAACATCAACGTGTGCGGTCGGGGGACCCCCGTCAGGAACGAAGTTCCTTCTCACGTACGATTTAAAACAAAACAAAAGGACATTGACCATCCATATATGGGAGTTGGACCAAGTGCTGCCCAGAATGGACACATAGTGCATTATGTTCCTTGGGCTTATACTAGTCTGTACACCAAAGCTCAATAAAATCTATCCGAGGAGTTTCGAGAAAAACGAATTTTTGTTGAGCATTTTTAATTGATGAATACCAATCAACCGGTGGCGCATTTGATTAAATAATGACAGTAATTATGTTAAAAAACACATTATTATTTCATTTGTATGCATATCATTTACATCTTAAATATTTTTTACTGACCATCCATTTATGGAAGCTGAGCCAAGTGCTGCCCAGAATAGACACATAGTGCATTATGTTTCTTGGGTTTGTACTAGTCTGTACACCAAAGCTCAATAAAATCTATCCGCGGAGTTTTGAGAAACACTATTTTTTGTTGAGTATTTTTTATTGATGAATACCAAGCAACCGATGGCGCATTTTATTAAAAATAATGACAGTAATTATGTTAAACAACACATTTTTATTTCATTTTTAATCATATCATTTACATGTTAAATATTATTTACTGACCATCCATATATGGGAGTTGGACCAAGTGCTGCCCAGAATGGACTTATAGTGCATTACGTTCCTTGGGCTTGTACTAGTCTGTACATCAAAGCTCAATAAAATCTATCCGCGGAGTTTTGAGAAAAACTATTTTTTGTTTAGTGTTTTTTATTGATGAATATCAACCAACCGATGGTGCATTTTATCAAAAATAATGGCACTAATTATGTTAAACAACACATTATTATTTCATTTGTATGCATATCATTTTCATGTTAAATATTTTTTAGTGACCATCTATTTATGGGAGTTGGGCCAAGTTCTGCCCAGAATGAACATATAGTGCATCATGATTCTTGGGCTTGTACTAGTCTGTACACCAAAGCTCAATAAAATCTATCCGAGGAGTTTCGAGAAAAACGAATTTTTGTTGAGCATTTTTAATTGATGAATACCAATCAACCGGTGGCGCATTTGATTAAATAATGACAGTAATTATGTTAAAAAACACATTATTATTTCATTTGTATGCATATCATTTACATCTTAAATATTTTTTACTGACCATCCATTTATGGAAGCTGAGCCAAGTGCTGCCCAGAATAGACACATAGTGCATTATGTTTCTTGGGTTTGTACTAGTCTGTACACCAAAGCTCAATAAAATCTATCCGCGGAGTTTTGAGAAACACTATTTTTTGTTGAGTATTTTTTTACGATGAATACCAAGCAACCGATGGCGCATTTTATTAAAAATAATGACAGTAATTATGTTAAACAACACATTTTTATTTCATTTTTAATCATATCATTTACATGTTAAATATTATTTACTGACCATCCATATATGGGAGTTGGACCAAGTGCTGCCCAGAATGGACTTATAGTGCATTACGTTCCTTGGGCTTGTACTAGTCTGTACATCAAAGCTCAATAAAATCTATCCGCGGAGTTTTGAGAAAAACTATTTTTTGTTTAGTGTTTTTTATTGATGAATATCAACCAACCGATGGTGCATTTTATCAAAAATAATGGCACTAATTATGTTAAACAACACATTATTATTTCAATTGTATGCATATCATTTTCATGTTAAATATTTTTTAGTGACCATCTATTTATGGGAGTTGGGCCAAGTTCTGCCCAGAATGGACATATAGTGCATCATGATTCTTGGGCTTGTACTAGTCTGTACACCAAAGCTCAATAAAATCTATCCGCGGAGTTTTGAGAAACACTATTTTTTGTTGAGTATTTTTTATTGATGAATACCAAGCAACCGATGGCGCATTTTATTAAAAATAATGACAGTAATTATGTTAAACAACACATTCTTATTTCATTTTTATGCATATCATTTTCATTTCAAATATTTTTTACTGACCATCCATTTATGGCAGTTGGGTCAAGTGCTGCCCAGAATGGACAGATAGTGCATTATAATCCTTGGGCTTGTACTAGTCTGTCCACCAAAGCTCAATAAAATCTATCCGCGGAGTTTTGAGAAAAACTATTTTTTGTTGAGTATTTTTTATTGATGAACACCAACCAACCAATGGCGCATTTTATTAAATAATGTCAGTATTTATGTTAAACAACACATTGTTATTCCATTTTTATGCATATCATTTACATTGTAGTGTAAAGCACTTGTCAATGCATATTCAACGAGTCCAAACACGACGGTGCTGTCTTGTTTGGTTGAGGAGTTCCTATCGGTACCTTCCGGCTCCATCACCAGACCCTCGATGCAACCTTGGGCTATACTACGTAATTATCAAGACAAAGCCAACGAGTTCAAACACGATGGTGCTATCTTGTTTGGTTGAGGAGTTCCTATAGCCACCTTCCGGCTTCATCATCAGACCCTGGACACTGCCTAGTATAAGCCAATTGTCAGTGCATATTCAACGAGTTCAAACCCGACGGTGCTGTCTTGTATGGTTGAGGAGTTCCTATCGGTACCTTCCGGCTCCATCACCAGACCCTGGATGCAACCTTGGGCTATAAGAGGTACTTATCAAGACAAAACCAACGAGTTCAAACACGATTGTGCTATCTTGTTTGGTTGAAGAGTTCCTATAGCAACCTTCCGGCTCCATCATCAGACCCTGGACACTGCCTAGTGTAAAGCACTTGTCAATGCATATTCAACGAGTTCGAACTCGATGGTGCTGTCTTGTTTGGTTGAGGAGTTCCTATGGATACCTGCCGGCTCCGTATAAAGGCAATAACTTTTTAATCCTGGGACAGATTTTTTTTTTTTTAATTTTTGTATGTATAAATTGATGCAAGGAACCATTTGGAAGCACTCCCATGGCTGGGCAGCATTTGGTCCAAATTGGTCAATATCCTTTTCCCAGCCGCCATCCCGGATTTACATTTTAATGTCACTATCGGCATAGACACCATAAACAATTTTTTTTTTTCATTTTGGTTTACCGTTTTATCGGCGTGATGTCTTTGTATACCCATACCAAATTACAGCTTTCCAGTACTAAGAGTCTCTGAGCTAAGCCGCGGAGAGACAGACGGACCGATATGGCGAAACTATAAGGGTTCCTTGTTGACTACGGAACCCTAAAAACTGAAAAGTAAAAAGCACCATTGCGAAAAAGTGGCTCTTTCCGCACAATTTGGCTGCCTGGAAAACGCTCTTTTCGAGCACATGCATTGTAAATATATTTTTCAAAAAGGAGGAGGTTCTCAATTCGACTGTTTTTTTTGGTATGTATTTTACGCGATTACTCCGTCAATTATGAAAATACACCAGCAAAGACACCGACTTCCGAAACTAAAGTTATTTTTCACTTTTTTATTGTTTTTTGTGAAGTCGGTTGTTTTTTTTTTTGTAAAAAGTTTTCTTCCACATATATGCTAAAAATAATGTCCTGTTCAAAACATCAAATATACGTATACGCACAAACATAAGTATCGATCTATACAAATATCAGCCTTGCATCTACCATTAATGAGGCACAAGAATCGTAGGCAAAAATGGCGACCTACGTGCGCATGTCTGCGCCCCTGCATATTCTTTGATCAACATTTAGTGTAGCGCGCCACCGCGCGTGTCTAGAGTAGGGACTTAAGCTCCGCCCACATGCGCAAGGTCAGTCAGGAAACTATGGCCCTTAAGTTGGACTATCTGTTTGACCGGCCATAAATCCAGACTTCGGGCTAACACTGAGAAATTTCAGATGGAAAAACCCAATTGAAGAAAGAGAAAGAAAGAAATAGAAAGATAGAGAAGGAAAGAGAAAGAAAGAGAGATAAAGAAAGAGAAAGAAAGAGAAAGAGAAAGAAAGAAAGAAGGAAATAAATCTGCTGTATACGTGATTTTACTCTATGTTTTTAATAAGTCATTCATCAAACATATTTATTAACAAAACATCACGCGTTTATTCCCCGAAGGGTGAAACAGAGATGTACCTATAGTACACCCAAATTTCGCCAGTTATGTTTTAAGTTCCATGTATTATAATTACATGTCTGGATTACCTGTTTGAAGAGAAAGAAAGAGAAAGAAAGAGAAAGAAAGAAAAAGAAAGAGAGAGAAAGAGAGAGAAAGAAAGAGAAAGAGAAAGATATAGAGAAAGAAAAAGAAAGAAAAAAAAAAAAAAAAAAAAATCATTTATTTGCTGGTAATGTAGGAAAGAGAAAGAAAGAGAAAGAAAGAAAGAAGGAAATAAATCTGCTGTATACGTGATTTTATTCTGTTTTTAATAAGTCATTCATCAAACATATTTATCAACAAAACATCACGCGTTTATTCCACGAAGGGTGAGACAGAGATGTACCTATAGTACACCCACATTTCGCCAGTTATTTTTTAAGTTCCATGTATTATATTACATATCTGGATTACCTGTTTGATCCAGACTCCGGGCTACCACTGAGAAATTTCAGATGGAAAAACCCAATTGAAGAAAAAAAAGAAAGAGAAAGAAAGAGGAAGAAAGAAAGAGAAATAAAGAGAAATAAAGAGAAAGAAAGAGAAAGAGAACAAGAAAAAGTAAGAGAAAGAGAAAGATAAAATAGTTTTTGTCAGTGGTGACCTAAATATTGATCTACTAGTAAATTCACCGGAAAAATGTAAGCTTATCTCATTGTTTAAATCGTTCAATTTAGAATGTATATTTAATGAAGCAACTCGAGTAACAGCAACGTCAGCTACATGCATAGACAATGTATTTACTAATTGTAAAATAAAAGACTCGTCTCTAATAAGTGGCGTCAGTTCTGACCATACAGGTCAACTTATATCCTTTGAATCAGATAAAAAGTTATGTTTAGATAAAACCATTGAGTTAAGACCCCTTACTAAAAATAAATTGAAAATGTTTAATAATAATGTACTTAGCAATCTTTCAACAGCTAGTTTTGATTCTCAAGACCCCAATGTAAACTATGGTACATTATTTTCTACAGTATGCAAAAAATTCAATAAAGCATGTCCTGTTAAAAAAGTAACACTCAATATTAAGCCAAAATTTAGTGAATGGGCCACTGCTGGCATTAGAAAAAGCAGAGACACTTTATATAATTTATATAACGAAAAATCATTGACTTCTGATCAAGTTGTTCATAGCTATGTAAGGAACTACTCTAAGATATTTAAAAGAGTCTG